>CM076570.1:1214125849-1214582982 GCA_034641835.2 Pinus albicaulis | reverse complement strand
ATTGTTCGAGTCAGAAGTAGGCCCTGCTTTGTGGATAGGATAGATAATATGATGGGACCATTCCTCAGGGAAGCCGTCACGAATGCCCTGGTTGAAAAGATCCACTAGATAGCCAACCAAAGGACGAAGCCCAAATTTGAGGAATTCAGCCTGGAAGCCTTCTTCGCCTGCGGCTTTGCTGCTATTTAGAGCCTCGATTGCCTCTCTGATGTCTCTGCTGAAGAAGAAGTGACAGGTGGTTGGGGGGGAAACGACTTGAGTGGGGTGTTGCCCAGGGATATCATACAGCTTGGTGGACAATCATAGAGAAAGGAACAGTAAGAAAAATAAGCATAAGAAACAATCACATCTACACACTTATTTTTGGACAATTGTCCCTGGAAAAACCCAATGTGGGAAAACTAGTGCAATAGATGAGGCTTTATTTTATTCTTTGCAAATGAATTCTTCTATTATGAAACCAGCTCCAAAAATAGAAGAAAAGAGAGATCAACGCCTTAGAAATCAGCCACTTCAAGGGGGGAACCTCCTTTACATTACATAAATGAACAATTCTTGGATGATTCAAATGACAAAACCTCCTTTCTATATATAGGAGTCCATGGAGTCACAATATAATCCTAGCCGGCCTAACAATGATAATGTAAGGGCACAACAATAACAATAGTGGGCTATTATGTGGCACAATAATAACAATATGGAGACTACATGGGTACAACAATAACAATAAGGGGGCTACACTAACAACAATAAGGGACTACACTAGTAATATAGGGCCCTAACATGCCCTTCTCCTTCAAAAAAGTGTTTGTCTTCAATGTTTGAGTAGTTATGCATGCTTCTGTATAAAATTTTCATCCTACCATGTGGAATCTTAAGTGGGTAAGTTCTTCCACTTGATGAGATACTCTGAAATTGATCGATTCGTAGCTGTCGAGTTCTTATTTCCATGACTGCTTCAGGTTCCAATATGATTTTTCTTCCTCATCAAGTTCTGGCAATATTGTTTGAACTGGAATTTTGTCACCTATAACCTTCTTTAAGCATGAAACATGGAAAACTGGGTGCACTCGAGAAGATGCAGGAAGCTCCAATTTGTATGCCATAGTACCAATCTTTAACAACACCTTGTAAGAAACATAGTGCTTTGGCGATAATTTATTATCCTTCTTAGCTTGCTTGAGAGACATTTGTTTGTATGGTCATAGCCGTAAAAATACCCAGTCTCCTATATCAAAACTTCTCTCTTTGCGATGTTGATTTGCCTGTTGTTTCATTCGATTTTGTGCCAAATTTAGGTTATCCTTTACGAGTTGGAGAACTTCTTGTTGATGCTCAATGTGATCTTCCACTGCTTGAACCTTAAAATTTTCTCTTAAAGATGATGTGATGAGTGGTGGATGATATCCATAAAATGCCATAAATGGGGTCATTTTTGCTGCAGTGTAGAAGTGTTATACCACCATTCAGCTAGAGGTAACCAATTGACTCATTATATTTTTTTATCAGATACAAAGCAATAAAGATATCCTTCCAAACATTTGTTCACTATTTCAGGTTTCCCATCGGATTGAGGATGATAAGATGAGCTATGAGCTAGTTGAGTACCCAAACAAGAAAATAATTCCATCCAAAGATTTCCAATGAAAATGGGATCTCTATCGCTTACAATAATCTTCGGGTTTCCATGTAGCTTTTGAATTGTTTCCATAAATGCAGTAGCAACTGTACTCGCGTTAAATGGATGAGAGAATGCACAAAAGTGTGCATACTTGGTAAATCTATCAACTACCACCATGATGACACTCTTTCCTTCGGACTTAAGCAAACCTATGATAAAATCCATTGAAACCTCCTCCCAACCTTTTTTCACCCTGTGGAAATTTTTTAAAAATCTTGACTATCCTCCTAAGGGAGAGGTGTGCAATTCCAAAAGAATATTTTGTTTTAGTTGGGAGTTCTTACAAAGATATAAGCGATATTTGTACCATAAAGAATCATTTTTCTAGCTAAACATATCAGATGTATTAGGATCTTGTTGCAACTTTTGAATGAGTGTCCATACTTCTTCGTCATTCTTCCATTCTTCCCTTGCTTCAACTATCCAATCGGGTTGGATAATAGAAATGGCACAAAGCAAAGCTTCCACATCCTCATCCTTTCTTGAGAGTGCATCTGCAACAACATTTAGCCTCTCTTTTTTGTACATGATTTCAAAGACATAACCCAACATCTTTGTGACCCATTTTTGTTGCTCTTCTGAAGATAATATTTGTTCCAAAAAGTATTTAAGACTATCATGATCAATTTTACCTTGAAGTGTCTTCCCATTAGGTAAGGTCGCGATTTCTTTAATGCATGTTGTATTGCTAACATTTCTTTCTCATAAATAGCTTTCTGTAAATACTTTCCTTTGATTGGATGGACTTCAAAAGCAATGGGTCTTCCTTCTTGCATTAAAAATACACCAATTCCATTTCATGAGGCACCACATTCTACAATAAAGGTATTTGTGAAGTCTGGCGTAGCTAAGACTGGTGCTTGGCACATTACCTCTTTAAGATGTTCTAACGCCCTAGTTGCTTCAGAAGTCCATGAAAATGTGTCTTTCTTCAATAATGTTGTTAGAGGTGCTGCTATTCTCCCATAATTCTTAACAAACTTGCGATAATACCCTGTGAACCCGATAAATCCTCGCAACTGCTTTATGGTTGTGGAGACTTTCCATTCCTTAATGGCTTTAATTTTGCTAGAGTCTACCTTAACACCCTCCTGAGATACAATTTGACCGAGATATTCCACCTCTTGTACTCCAAAGAAACAATTGGAGGTTTTTGCATATAATTGTTTCTCATCCACTAACACAAATTTTCTGAGGAAGGGTTTGAAAATGGAATTCATGAACCCTTGAAATGTAGAAGGTGCATTTGTAAGGCCAAAAGGCATGACCAAAAATTCATAATGACCCTCGTGAGTTTGAAATGTTGTTTTCGAAATGTCTTCAGTCATCATTCTAATTTGATAATATATTGAACAGAGATCCAACTTGGTGAAATAAATTGCTCCATGTAATTCATCCAATAATTCATCAATCACGGGAATGAAAAATTTATCTTTACTAGTGAGCTTATTGAGCTCCCTATAATCTGGACACTTGCACCATGATCCATCCTTCTTGTGCATCAATACTACTGGAGCAGAAAAATAACTTTGACTAGGTTGAATTATACCAGCCTCTAGCATTTATGCAATCATACGTTCAATTTAGTTCTTTGGGACAAAAGGATATTTGTAAGCCCTGATGTTTGGAGGAACACTTCTTAGAATCAAATGAATAGCATGATCATGATCACGAATAGGTGGGATTCCTTTAAGAGTTTCAAACACCTTGGAATGATTATGTAGAAATTTGATAACCAACCCCGCTTTTCAGTTTCTTCTTATTTCTCTCATAAAGTTAAATGCCCATTCCCATAGCCATACATTCAACAAGCTGGAAAAATAAATATTTTCTGAAAACACAAATTCTAGAAATTTCACAATGCTAAAATGCAGAAATAAAAACTCAGAAAATAAATCAGCCACACACAGAAATTTTGACATGCTAACTTTTGGTCAATGTGACCCTGGAAAAACCCCCTACAACCCTTGGGGAAAACCAGTTCGAAAGCTCCTTATTTCTGGAAAATGCTTTTACAGTGAGACAGAATTTACAACAAAAATTCCAACAACTTAATAAATGTACTTATCCCGATTTTCGTGCTTCTACCCCACCTTGGAAAACGTGCCAAACAGGAAAAACTCAAAACAGTAATTTTACAGCATTTATTATAGCATTAAATGCTTAAATGAATTTCTCGAAATTTGTGCCAAGTTGTACGACCGTACTGCTATACGACCTGTATGGAATACACAGTAGTACCTCCTCGATTTTTGTGACTCTTTCTGCCTCGAAATCTGTGCCGAAGCTGCTGTACAACTGTTGCATGGATTTTCTCGAAATCTATGCCACCAACCAGCAATCTCTCTCCTCGATTTTCGTGCTCAAAATCTGCCCAGAAAACAATGCTAAAGCTGTTGTACGGATTTCTTGAAAGTTGTGCCTCCACCCTCGAAAAATGTGCCAACCTCCTACTATACGGAATTCTGCCTCGAGAACTGTGCCTCTTTGCCGCTGTACAGATTTGCTAAAGTCTCTATCAGCTACCCTCCTTCTCCTCACTGCTCAGAAATTTCTCCTTTGCTTTCTCTCCTCCTCTCTCAATCTGCTCATGAAAGAATGAATGACCTTTTCCCTCCTTTTCCTCCTTTAACCTAACCCTAAGTGACTTTTGGGGAATCCCTAAATCCAATTGCTGAAAAAGTTGTAGATCTAGGGCCAAGATTAAATGCTCATTTAAATCTCACTTTCTATTTTTTTCAATTCACCCCACTTTAGTAAAAACCCACTTAGTCATTTATTTCCAAAGTCACTTTTTCTTTTTAATTTTATATTGACTTTAATAAAGTCACTTTAAAATTAGACTTTAGTAACTTTTTCACTTAAAGTCACTTTTAAATTAGATTTGACTTTATAACTTTATAAAGTCACTTTAGGAGAAAAATTATATTCTTTTGGACACTTTTCCCTAGGCCAAAGATCGAAGCCTTAGGGAACCACCTGTCCTCCAGTAACCAAATTTCAACACTCCCTCTTACTGAGGAAGGTGTTCCTCACCACACCCATATTGTCTCTGAAGTAGACATGCTTGCCCCATGGTAAGGCTTTGGTAAGAATATCTGCAACCTGCTCATCAGTGGAAATATACTCAAGCTTCACAACTCCCTTCTAAACATAGTCTCTGACGAAGTGATATCTGATGCCGATATGCTTTGACCTGTCATGAAATACTGGATTTTCCGTGACTTTAATGCACCTCTCATTATCACATTATATCACTGAAGGTCTCAACTGCTGACCAAATAAGCCAAACAACATCTTGAGAAGCCAAATGGCCTCACAACTAGCTAGACTAGTTGCCATGTACTCTGCTTCCGCTAAACTCAATGCTACTGACTGCTGCTTTCGGCTGAACCACGACACCACTGCCGAACTGAACCCAAAACTACACTCTAAAGTGCTCTTCCTATCAGAAGCACAACCTGCTCAATCAAAATCAATGTAACCTACCAATCTCACTGCATCCCCCTGCTTATAATCTAGACCATACTCCACTATCCCCTACAAGTATCGCAAAATGTGTTTTGCAGCAATCCAGTGAACCTTCCTAGGCTCACAGATAAACTGACTCATCGTGTTGACTGCAAAACATATATCCAGTCTGGTGTTGACCAAATACATCAAGGAACCAATCAACTGTCTATACAATGTGGGATCTACCAACTCGGAAACCGAAGCGTGAAGCTTCTTCCAATTGGTGATCTTCGGTGTCGACATGGGTCTACAATCCTCCATGTGGAATCTGCCAAGGATGTCCACAATATATTTCCTCTGTCCCAGGAAGAAATTCCCCTCATCCTCCCACACCTCCAAACCCAAAAAGTAATGCATCAAGCCAATTTCCTTCATCTCAAATTCCGCCGCAAGATCTCTCTTGCAGTGCTCTATGAGTCTCTCTGCACCCGTAATGACCAAGTCATCCACATACAACACCAGAATGAAAGGCTCCTCACCTATCACAATATAGTAAATGTTCGGATCTACCTCACTCTTTGTGAAACCCATCTCTTGCAAGTATGTATCTATCCTGGAGTACTAAGCTCTGGGATCTTGCTTCAGGCCATAAAGGGCCTTCTTCAATCTGCACACATGGGACTCCTTCCCATGCACCTCAAAGCCCTGTGTTTGCTCAATGTACACTTCCTCATGTATGAAGCCATTGAGAAATGCAGTCTTCACATCCATCTGGTGGATCTTCCAACCCATCTTTGCTGCTATCGATATAATGGAGCGGATCGAAGTATATCGAGCCACAGGAGCGAAGGTCTCCTCATAATCTAATCCCTCTACCTGGGAGAACCCTCTAGCCACAAACCTTGCTTTGAATTTCTCAATGCTGCCATCTGCAGCATGCTTTACCTTGTAAAGCCATCTGGAAGTAATGATGGATTTGCCCTCAAGCCTCGGCACCACCTCCCAAACATCATTCTTCATGATAGAAGAATACTCCTCCTGCCTGGCCTCTCTCCAGACCTACTGGCTAGCTGCCTCCTCATAGCTAGAAGGCTCAGAATCTAAGATGTTGGCAACCATTGCCATATAGCTACAGAACCTCTCAGGTGGTCTACTCTCACTCACCAACCTCTTAGGCCTAGCAACAGATGTGGCCTCTCTCAAGGTATCCTAAAGCCACTTGGGCTTCCTCTTCCTTGAGCACACTTCTTCCACTAGAGAATGAAACTCCTCCTCCTCATCATTAGGAGTCTGAACTCCTAACTGTCTGTCTGCCATCCTCCTCCCTGCACCTAAACCTGTAGATGCTGAAGTACCGTGTCAATTGTCCATTAATGGACTCCCTAGTGAACTGCTTTGCACACTGCTCTGCATGATGCCTGAAGCACCAACCCTCTAACTCTGCGAGCCACTGCTCACTGACGGACCTGACACCGTAATCGATGTACCTCCGGATCCTCCTGATCCCTGTGACTGACTCAGCTGCTCCTGAGGGTTTGGCTAATCCAGATACTCTAACTCCCGTGACCTCCTAAAAGCCCTGTCCTCCTCGAACTTCACATCCTGCCTAACAACAACTCTCCTCTACGCGGGAATATAAATCCAAAAGGCCTTCGAGGTCTCACTATAGCCCACAAAGACACCCTTCTCTGCGGTGGGCTCTAGTTTGGTCCTCTTCTCCTTGGGTACGTAGGAGTATGCAATACACCCAAAGATATGAAAATGACCAACATCAGGCTTCTTCCCAGAAAAAGCCTCCTCCGAAGTCACATGCCCCAAGGCACAATGCGGACTCTTGTTCTGCAAATATACAGCAATGTTGCAGGCCTCTACCCACAAAAACAATGGCAACCCTTGATCACGTAGCATGGCTTTGGCAACCCCTCCGATGGATCTGTTCTTCCTCTCCGCAACTCGGTTCTGCTAGGGGTTGTAAGGAACTGTGAACTCCCTCCTAATGCCTGCCTTTGCACAATAGTCAACAAACTCACCAAGGGTGCACTCACCTCCATTGTCCGACCTCAGGGACTTGATCTTCCGACCTCTCTGAGTCTCCACAAGAGCTCTAAACTCCTGAAACCACTTGAAGACCTCATCCTTGGTCTTCAAGAAATAAATCCAAGTCCTCCAGGAGTGATCATCAATGAATAAAACATAATACTCATATCCACTCTTACATCAAAATGAATCAAATCAAGTATCCCAGTCGCTCTGCTGTCATTACTGGGAAAAGGGGATTTGGCAAACTTGCCCATCACACATCTTCCGCATGTATCAAAGTGATCAGTACTGAAATCTAACACACCTGTAGTGATCTCTCGCAATGTCCTCAAGGCTCCATGATACATGTGCCCCATCCTGCGGTGCCATATCTCACACAGCTCTGAACTGCTAGCTCTACTGCCAGTACTACTACTCAATGCCAAAAGGGGCTGAAATGCAAACTTGTACACCTTTGCATGGCGTACACCTATCACTCTAGCTGAATCAGCTGGAGCGCCCGGGATATATCGAAGACTGTCTTCTCAACAATATCTCATATCTTTGTCTCTCCAATGCTGAGATGAGACAAGATATCTTTCTCATCCTCACACATATAGAACATCTGACACCTTCAAGAGAGGTTTGGGTTCCCTATCAAATGTCAATGTCCCCACACCGACTGCTCTAACAATGCCGTCATCTCCGAGTACTACCTCTATATCAGTGCTATTCTCTAAAAGCTCTGAGAAGTACTCACGTACTCCTATCATATGGTGTGAAGCCCCACTGTCCACATACTAGATACCTGAAGATGCTCCGCTAGTGAAGGGAAATGCACACTCCCTCTCAACCTCCATGGCAGGTGATTCTGCACTAGTGGACTCACAAGCAATGAGCCCAAACTCTCAATCAAAGCTATCCGTAAAGTCCTTTATCTCTGCTGATGCTGCCATGCTCTGGTTCTTCCCCTTCTTCTTCTTCTTCTCTGGACACACAACTGCATAGTGTCCCATCCTCTGACAATTCCAACACTTCCTTCGAACAATCCTTCTACATGTTCCCCTGTTTACCTTTACCTTTGACCCCACCACTGCTTGCTTCTTTCCCTTGCCTTTCTTGCCTCCTACCAACAGTGCTAGATCTACATCTTGCTCAACTAGTTTGGCTACCCCAAGCTGGTTCTTTCTGATTTCTGTCTGTATGCAATCATCCCATAACCTCTCTCCCAAGAGGGAAGGGTCTCACATGCACAAACCCCATCAGCAAAGTTCAGCTATGAACTAGGAAGGCCATTCACTGTAATTCGTACCAACTCAGTGGGTGGAATGGTCTCTCCAACTGCTACCAACTCATCTCTCACATTAGTAATCTTTGTGAGATATCCAGCTGCACTATTAGTCTTACCCATCTTAATGGTCTTCAATTTCTCCCTTAGGACCATTTTTCTGTTCTCATTGGTACTCTAGTAGAGATTGGTAAATGCTGTCCACATCCCATGAGCATTTCTCTTTCCTCTCACATGAGAAATGCAATGGTCTTTGATTCCATCTAGAATCAGTCTCTTACCCTTGTTATTCTTTTTATTATAAGCTGCCAACTGAACAGCATCAGTAGGCACATTAACAGGGTGTTGTGTGGTATGCACCATGATATCTCAAACTTCTGCCTCCTCAAAGATACTCTGCATTCTCTCTATCCATACACTGTAGTCACTACGCCCATCCAACCTATCCTCCACCCTCAAGCCCAAAGACATTCTCTCCTTCCATACATTGTAGTTACTATGCCTATCCAACCTATCCTCCACCCTCAAGCCCAAAGACATGCTTGTTGTCCTAAATAACTGAAGATAACACTGCTGTAGTAAAGGTAATGATTTCTGTGTGAACAATCTTCTTGCTGTAATTTCTGTGTGAAAAAATCAACTTGCTGTAATTTTTCTTCTTGTTGTCCCAAACTGTCTTTTTTAGCAAAATACCTCTGATACCGTGTAGAAATTTGATAACCAACCTCGGTTTTCAGTTTCTCCTTATTTCTCCCATAAAGTTAAATGCCTATTTCCATAGCCATATATTCAACAAGCTGGAAAAATAAATATTTTCTGAAAACATAAATTTTGGAAATTTCACAATGTTGAAATGCAGAAATAAAAACTCAAAATATAAATCAGCCACACACAGAAATTTTGACATGCTGATTTTTGGTCAATGTGACCATGGAAAAACCCCCTACAACTCTTGGGGAAAACCAGTTCGAAAGCTCCTTCTTATTTCTGAAAAATGCTTTTACAGTGGAACATAATTTACAACAAAAATTCCAGCAACTTAATAAATGTACTTGTCTCGATTTCTGTGCTTCTACTCTACCTTGGAAAACGTGTCAAACAAGAAAAACTCAAAACAAAAATTTTACAACATTAAATGCTGAAATGAATTTCTCGAAATTTGTGCCCAATTGTACATCTATACTATTGTATGCACTGTATGGAATACACAGCAGTACCTCCTTGATTTTCATGCCTCTTTCTGCCTCGAAATCTGTGCCGAAGCTGCTGCACAGCTGTTGTACGGATTTCTTAGAAATTTGTGCCACCAACCAGTAGTCTCTCTCCTCAATTTTCATGCCCAAAATCTGCGTAGAAAATAGTGTTGAAGCTGTTGTATGAATTTCTTGAAAACTGTGCCTCCTCCCTCGAAAAATGTGCCAACCTCCTACTGTACGGATTTCTGCCTTGGGAACCGTGCCTCTTTTCTGCTGTACGAATTTGATGTAGTCTCTATTAGTTGCCCTCCTCCTCACTGCTCAGAAATTTCTCCTTTGCTTTCTCTCCTCCTCTTTCAATCTACTCATGAAAGAATTAATGACCTTTTCCCTCATTTTCCTCCTTTAACCTAACCTCAAGTGACTTTTGGGGAATCCCTAAATCCAATGGCTGAAAAAGCTTTAGATCTAGGGCTGAGATTAAATACTCATTTAAATCTCACTTTCTATTTTTTTAATTCACCCACTTTAATAAACACCCACTTAGTCATTTATTTCTAGAGTCACTTTTCCTTTCTAATTCTATATTGACTTTATTAAAGTCACTTTAAAATTAGACTTAAGTAACTTTTTCACTTAAAGTCACTTTCAAATTAGATTTGACTTTATAACTTTACAAAGTCACTTTAGGAGAAAAATTAAATTCTTTAGGACACTTTTCCCAAGGCCAAAGATCAAAGCCTTAGGGAACCACCTATCCTCCAGTAACCAAATTTCAACAGATTGTCCAAGACTTTGGAGATACGGAGAAATAGATGATTTTGATGTTGGAACTTCTAGTGAGCATAATTGTGCAATGACGCCTCATCGTTCTTTCTTCAAAAGCTTTGTCATGACATTAGAGCTTATTATCTTTCTCGGTTTCCCTGCGATACCTGTAATTCAACTTCCTTTACTTCCGAAAAAAAATTCAAGAAAAGTTCTTGAAAATTGAAAGCTACCATCCCTAAAGATTGTAACCATTGTACCCCACCCATTGGAATGGAAAGCATTGGACTATTCAATACATATTCCCCCATGGTTAGCTTGATATTATGACACTTTCGAGAGCAAGTTATAGTTCCTCCATTTTCCACCATCACTTGACACTTTGACGTTGGGTATAAGAAGCAATTCAATTTCTTGGCTACCTTACAATGAATACAATTATGGGTACTACCCGAATCAATAAGCACTATTACATTTTTCTTCTTTATATGTCCTTCTATCTTGAGAGTTTGAGGAGTGGTAATTCCTGCCAATGCATTACAGGATATGGTCAGATTCATTTCTTCTTCCTCTAGGGTTGGTTGCTCGTGTATATCCTCTTCTTTTGAAGTTTCTTGTTCTTTTTCTTCCTCCTCTTCACAATCTATGTAAAATAATTTCTTCTCAACACACTTATGAACTTTAGTGTATTTGCTATCATAACAATAACAAAGCCCTTTTGCTTTTTTTTCTTCCAATTGTTTGTGGTTTCAACCTTGTAGGTTGTGAAAGCCTATGAATAGCAACACTTCCATCTTTATAGTTGTAAGTGGTAGACTTCCTTGTCGCCATAATTTTTCTTTCAATTTTTCTTGCCAACCTGAATGCCTTCTCCAATGTATCTGATTCCCAAAGGAGAACCTAATATTGGATTTTATCCTTTAGAGTCCCTATGAAGACATGAATCCTATGTTCCTCTGGAATATTATTTACCCTTATATTTAATTTTTGGAAGTCCTCAATGTGTCCCATCATTGAACCTTTTTGTTTGAGATTTATCAATTGGCTAAAGAAGGTGTTGCTCTTTGTATCCTCATAATGTTCTATCATTTCCTTCATAAAAATTGACCAAGTGACTAGTGGTTTACGAGAACAAAGCCATCGATACCATACAAACTAATTTTCTTCTAAATATAAAGTTGCAATGCATATCTTTTGTGTGTTTTGCATATTATGGAGATCAAAGTATTGCTCCATTTGTAGTATCCAAGTTATTGGATCCTTGCCACCAAACTTCCTCATATCTATATTTGGAATATGGTGGGTCTTAAATCCAACATTGGAGTCTATGAAATTATGATTAACATTTCTGTTGTTCTCATCATGAGTTTTCTCTACTAATTTTTCGCCATTTGGAAGCTTTTCTTGTAGCGACTTTGCCAAACCTTCCTTCAAACCTTCCATGTTTCCTTCTATACCATTCTTCAAACCATCCATCTTAGCTTCCACGCCCTTCTTCAAACCATCCATTTTAGCTTCCATCCTGCCTTCTGTACCATCCATCTTAGCTTCCACGCCATCCATTTTAGCTTCCATGCCATTCTTCAAACCATCCATCTAATAGCTTCCACGCCTTTCTTCAAACTATCCGTCTTAGCTTCCACGCCTTTTTTCAAACCATCCATTAAATTTTTTGTTACTTTTTGCGAGAGCGAATATTGTTGCACTTGTTCTTGTAATTTTGATATAGCATGTTGCACTTCTTCGTCTTCATGATTCATAGTAGAGCCTTCTGAGGGCTTGATGGGTGTTGAATTTTTTTTAAGAGCCATTTGAGAATCCAATATTGATATTTGTGCTTCAATATGCCCTTAGAATCCCTTTAAACTGATTTTTCAAACAAGACTTGTGCAATTTTTTAAAAAAATACACACTTTTTTCTTACTTTTGAGGATCTCGATATTGAATCTGATATATCTCTGTGATTTCAGATCCCCAAGATTTATCTTCAATCCTTTATTAGCCCTCTGAACCGTGTTTCCAATGCCACAAGTATGACCTGAATTGGATTCTTCAAGACAAATTTATGCGTAATCTCCCACAATGACATAATTATGGACTGGTTCAGTAGAGTGAACTTGTACGAGGTGCCACGTATCACTGTTTCCTCCTTTGGCTCTGACATTGATAGAGAGGAAACTACAGTCCATGTACTTTTTGCCAAATATTACAGAATTCCAATCTAATGCTCAGAGAGGGAGAGTTATGACGATTTTCCTCAGGTCACCTCTTTTAGATGAAATTTGGAAGCCTACAAAAATCCTAACTTCCACAGATCATATCTCCGAAAATATTGCAAACCAAGATCTGAAATTTGCATACAAAGTTCCTCAGGATTTTTTCACAAATAGGGTTTTTTTAGTGTCTGAACCTTCGTAGAAAACAAGTTATAGAGAAAATGACACGATGACCTATTTGAAGCAGGGAAACCATAGAATCCGAAGCTTTGATACCAAATGTTATGAAACCAACTCCAAAAATAGAAGAAAAGAGAGATCAACGCCTTAGAAATCAGCCACTTCGAGGTGGAAACCTCCTTTACATTATATAAATGAACAATTCTTGGATGATTCAAATGACAAAACCTCCTTTCTATATATAGGAGTCCATGGGGTCACAATATAATCCTAGCCGACCTAACAATAATAATGTAAGGGCACAACAATAACAATAATGGGCTATTATGGGGCACAATAATAACAATATGGGGACTACATGGGTATAAAAATAACAATAAAAGGGCTACACTAACAACAATAAGGGACTACACTAGTAATATAAGGCCCTAACATCTTTACAAGGAATAATTAGCAGATTCTTGTAGAAAACACCTGAGAGAAATTCTTCGGTTCCTTCCGAAGATTTCCTGACACCCGAAAGGTGCACTATCTTCCTCTGCATCACTGTGCGTGCTTCTCTACGCAGCCCTTATGCTGGATTGCGTCACTTTGTGTGAGCTTTGCGTGGGTACACTGTTGCAGCTCTGCGCTGCCTTCTATGACCCTCTGCGTCCCTCTCTCCTCCTCCTCAATCACTGCTGACTCCCTCTTCTCCTTCTACTTCTGCAACTCTGCCCTATACCTCCCCTTCAAAAATCGAATTCTATTCCTTCATAATCGAACTCCTTCGAATTACTAAATGTGTGCACGGCTTGCCTTCCAAATGACCCTCAAGCCTTCTTTTATAATCTTCTCATTGATGAATCAAAGGACCAGATTAGAATTCTAATCAATTTCTAAGATTAAAAATTGACTTCATCTTCGTTATCTAGAAGATTCTCACTTTGTCTTATTAATACCCATTAATTATTTAATTTCCCTACGTTTAGACTTAGGGTTTCCATTAAAATAATTAATTTAAAATAATTAATTATTTTAATAAGACATGAGCCGAGTGGAATTTCCACAAACAGTTTCTGGGTTCTTTGGAATACTGATGTCCAAGCCTCCTCACAAATTTTGAGACTTAGAACACTTTCCGATGCTACAAAAATCAACACTCCCTCTTAGCGAGGAAAGTGTTCTAGCAATATGTCTATTGCATTTTGCTCTGCTTTAAAGCATCCTCTGTGCTGCTGATATTTGGTTGTTTCCCCTCATCTGTTGTGCTACTACCCTCTGTACTGCTGCCCATAACACTGCCACTATCACTACCTCATTTGTACTGCAGCTCCCTCTGAATCTTGATCCTATCCATTCCTGCTACTAAAATGGATTCTTTATCATCCCCACCTTCTCTCTGAAATAGAAAAACTTTGTCTTCCCTAGAGCCTTCATGAGGATATCTGCTACTTGTTCTCCTGTCGAAGTGTATTGCAACTGTATAGCTCCTCTTTGGACACAGTCTCTGATGAAGTGACACCTGATGTCAATGTGCTTCGACCGATCATGAAACACAGGATTTTCAGAGAGCCTAATGCAACTCTGATTATCACATAGAATATTGGCCGCTTCCATTTTCTCCTTCTGTAAGTTCACAATCAGTTTCCGAAGCCATATGGCCACACACGAAGCTGTGCTAATTTCCATATACTCTGCCTCTGTTGAGCTCAGCGCCAAGGATTTATGTTTCCTGCTGCACCAAGAGGTCATCCATGATCCAAGACTAAAACAGTTTCCACTAGTACTTTTCCGATCTACTGGATTCCCTGCCCAATCTGCGTTGGTGAACCCACTCAACCTGATGTCATTGCCACGGGTGTACTTTTGTCCAAGCTCGACTGTTCCTTGAAGATATCTGAGAACATGTTTGGTTGTTTCCCAATGAACCCTCCTTGGTTCCACCATGAATTGACCGAGGGTATTGACAGCATTACAGATGTCTGGCCTAGTGTTTACCAGATACATCAAAGATCCTATGAGCTACCTATAAAATGTAGTATCAAACTCACCATGAACGTGTCAATTTTCTTCCAGTTGGTGATCATTGGAGTAGTCATGGGTCTACAGTCCTCCATCTGAAATCTTTTCAGAATTTATGTAGTATATGTTCCTTAACCAAGGAAGATCTCCCCCTTCTACTGCCAAACTTCCAACCCCAGAAAATAGTGCATCAGCCCTATATCCTTCATGTTGAATTCTGTAGCTAAATTCTCCTTGTAGTCCTTGATGAGCCTCAATGACCCTGTCATAAATAGATCATCTACAAATAGAACCAATATCAGAGGCTCACTCCCTACCCTTATATAGTAGAGATTGGGATCTGCGTCACTCTTGACAAACCCCATCTTCTACATGTAGATGTCAATTCGACCATACCAAGCTCTAAGGGTTTGCTTTAGTACATACAAGGTTTTCTTAAGCCTACACACATGAGTCTTTTATTCATGCGTCTCAAAGGCCTCTGGTTATTCAATGTATACTTCCACTTCTATCACCCCATTTAGGAACACAGTCTTGATGCCCATCTGGTGAATCTCCCATCCCATCTACACAGCAAGGGATATCACGGATCTAATGGAAGTATATCAGGTTATTGGGGAGAAGGTCTCTTCATAATCTATTCCTTTCTTCTGAGAATACCCCTTAGCCACAAACCTGGATTTAAATTTCTTGATGCTGCCATCTGCAGCATACTTGATCTTGTATATCCACCTCGAACCTACAACTAATCTGTCCAGAGGTCTGGGAACCACCTCCCAGACATCATTCATCATGATGGAACTGTATTCTTCCGCCATCACATCTACACATACCTGGTGTTGCGCTGCTTCCCGAAAACTAGAAGGTTCCCTAACCTGTGCAACCAAGGCTTGGTACCTCTCAGGTTGTCTGCACTGTCTCTTCGCATTTCAGAAGCTCCAACAAAGACGTCTGCGTCCCTCAGAATTTGTCATAGTTCCCTACTCATTCTACCACTAGTAGTGGGTGGATCTACCTGCTCTCCTTCCTGCAAGTCCTCGGGAGAAGTGTCCCTTGGATCCCCATCCCTTGGAGAGGCACTTGTATTACCATCTGCAGGTTGTTTTGGTTGGACCAACGGATCCTCCTCAGACTGCGTAGCAGAAAGAATCTCCCGGGATTTCTTAAGGGCCCTCTCCTCCATGAATTTCACATCTCTCTGCACTAGAACTTTCTTGCTCTCTGGAATGTAAATGCGGTAAGCCTTTGCATTTTCACTATATCAGGCCAGATATCATTTTTCTGCAGTCATATCCAGCTTCTTCCTTTTTTCATCGGGCACATGACAATATGTCGTACTGCCAAAGATCATAAAGTGGCTCACTTCAGGCTTGCTACCTATGAAGACACTTTTTGGAGTGATCTTTCCTAATGCGTTATGAGGAATCCTGTTATGAACGTAGACAATTGTATTACAATCTTCAGCCCACAAAAATTTGGGCATGAGTTGATCATACAACATTTCTCTTGCAGCCTCGACAATAGTTCTATTCTTTCTTTCTGCCACACCATTTTGCTCCAAATTATAGCGGTCCACTCTCTTCTGATACCTTCCCTTGCGCAGAACCCTGTGAAGTCATTATCAATGTACTCTCCACCATTGTCTAATCGCAACACCTTGATCCGCTTTCCTATTAGATTTTCTACCAGAGCTTTAAACTCTTTGAAACGACCGAAGACTTCGTCCTTGGTCTTCAGAAAGTAGATCCAAGTCTTCCTGGAATGGTCATCAATAAAGATGACGAAATATTCAGCACCACTAAGAGCTACAATGGACATTGGTCCATAGATATCTAAGTGTATTAATTCCAACACACTCTTGTTAATCAAGGTTGTCATTGATATCAATATGTCATTGACCGAGATGTCAAAATTGTTAAGATGCCTAATACCAGATGATGATGTCATGACTCTTTGTTTGACAAGGATGCCATCAATGAAGAGGTCAACCCATGAAGATGTCAAACCACTAATGAAGAAGTCCTAAGAAGTCCTTGAACTAGCTATAATGTTGCATGTGCCTTGATGATCTAGACCTTAACCCTTGATGACATATGGAGTCATACACTAAATGAATGACCACAATTTATGATGGCACTTGATGAAGGTTGAAATACTAGATGACAATGTCGAAGATATCATTTGATGGTTGGAAGACTATTTTGAAGTTCTCCTAATGATGTTGCACTATGACATATTACTGCACTATTATTGATTATATGATCTATACCTTCATGATGATGCTGGATACTATCATGATGACATGGATGTCCTACATGATGACACTATGATCCTATGATCGATAAGCCAAACAAAAGGGAATCCAAGCAGTGGAAAAGGCATGTTGTCCTATTCACCTCCTACACACAAAAATTAGGCACAGTCACAAAAAAAAAAATTGTCTTTAACACTTGGAGGCATCCTATCAACATGGGTCCTATACCATCTTGTAGAGTATATTTTTCCCATTCTAATGAGCCTTTACTTGCCCCGAAACACCCAGCGGTTGAGGAGACATGGAAATTCTAAGTCTAGAAAAATTAACCTTAGCAGTGAGCCGACCTATCTTTGCCTTCATGTCGGCCTACCTTCAGAAAGACGTGTCCTTTCAGTTCAACATCAAACTCATATAAAAAGGAGAGATGAACCATTCATTTGACAAAAAAATTCGGTGAAGATTGCAGATAAAAGGTTCAGAAACACAGAAGAAGAAAAAAGAAGTTGAGGAAACAAGAAAAATAAGTGTGGGCTAATTCTGTTTTTGAATTATTTGATTTAGTATACCACAGAGAGATAACCACAGGCCTTGAAGGGAAATTTGGGCAGTTTTGAAAGGTTGTTTTGTGTTTTGCAAATCCAAGCTAGAGAGGAAGGGTGCCACAGAGATAAGGATTGTTCTGGGTTATTTGATATTGTGTTTGTGGCATAATATCGTTATTTGAGGTTGCAGATAAGTACAGGAGTTTGAACAATAAACCGAGCTCTGTTCTAAGGAGGAAAGTCACAGCTAGTTAAGGACTTTTAGGAGCTATTTGGGACGTATATTAGAATTATGTGGAAAACCTACCAAGTAGCCAAAGTAACAACAGTGTACACTAAACCAAAGTTAGAGAAAAAGGTGGCAGACTTTGAAATGAAGTTGGAGCATCATAAAAGACATCATTGTTGAAACAACCCTTACGAAACTTTTTGAAGAATATCAAAGACACTTTGTATCCCTTGAAAAC
Source organism: Pinus albicaulis (assembly GCA_034641835.2). Taxonomy (NCBI): domain Eukaryota; kingdom Viridiplantae; phylum Streptophyta; class Pinopsida; order Pinales; family Pinaceae; genus Pinus; species Pinus albicaulis. The sequence goes on along the minus strand of CM076570.1, from coordinate 1,214,564,911 downwards.
ATAGTTGAAGCAGACTTTGGAGGGAAAACTTTGAAGGAGCAATATCATCGAAATCTTTTTTTAGGGTAGAGCAACTTCATTAACGAATCTTGGAGCAATATGACTGGAGCATCTTTAAGACATTGTTGAAAAGCACCACTGAAGTCTTGTAGTAGTTTTGGATATGTTACATTGAGAGCAATATATTGGGCATTGTTTTGGGCAATCCTTAAGAAGATTTTTGGTGAAAATTTGGAATATATCTTGAAGTGAATTTGAAGAAGTCTTGGGGATCTGTTTAATTAGAATATCTTGGGAAGTCATCTTGAAGATTGTATTGAGAGTATCTTAGAGCAACTTATTGAAGACATCTTGTTGGGAAGGATTGTTGAAGACCCCTTGAAGACACTTGTAAAAGCATATCTTGGAGGCATTCTTGGAGACATTGGTTAACCTTGTGATAGATAATTGAATCCCTCTTGGAGATATTTGTTGGAGCAGTCCTAGAGTATACATCCTTGGCCTTGGAGCCGACTTTGAAGATTCGTGGAGATCCTTGGAGACCATGATGCATTGCTAATGTCATCATGAGGTGACCATGGAGAAAGTGTTTGGGTGATATGAAGAGCAGTAGAGACACATTCATGAGAAGACAAGTGTTGTCATTGATGACGTGATGTGGAGACTAAGTGAGGGGATAATTGAAGATTTACATGGCTCATTGAAGAAGACTTTGGGAGCCGTGAAGAATAACCTAACATATTTTGACGAAGTGAAGTTGAGGGTTGGAGCCTCATAGAGACAAGGTTGGTGCCTTGGAAGATAGGGTTGGAGCCCTAGAGGTTGGTGCCTCAAACTGACAAGGTTGGAGCCTTGGGAAGTCCAAGTCGATGCTTAGCATAATACAAGTTGGAGCCTGGGAGATTGATGATTGGTGTCTTCATCTAGGGTTGGAGCCCTACACAAATATTGTAATTAATTTATGAATATTAATAAAAGCATTTATTCTTATTGTTCATTTGTGTTCTAAATATAAGTGATCTAACTGGTAAAAATAACAATTGGAAAGAAATACTGATTCACCCCCCCTCTCAGTATTTCCAACAACTCTTAGCCCTATTGTTGCTTTTATGATACGCTGCTTTGGCATACTTTCCCAATACTAACTGGTAAAAATAACAATTGGAAATAAAAACTGATTCACCCCCCCTCTCAGTATTTCCAACAACTCTTAGCCCTATTGTTGCTTTTATGATACGCTGCTTTGGCATACTTTCCCAATACGCACCCTTTGCAGACATTATCTCGCTTGGTGCTCAGATCTGGAACTCCCATGATATTTTTCTTGAGAATATTTAATGCTCCATGATGCAAATTCCCCATTCTCCTGTGCTATAGTTCATTCAAGTCCCTATCATCAGTGCTGCCTATCAGTCTCATTGGGGATCAAGCTGTAACTTGTACAGTTTATTGCTCCCGACTCCAATTTGTGCTTTCTTCTTCCAACTTGGGTGTTTGACGTATACTCTATTTCTGATGAAGTAAACATCATAGCCTTTGTTTTGAAGTTGCAACACCGTGAGTAACTTCATCTCCAAACCAAGCACATGCAGTGAATTAGTGGCCCGAAGCTTATTTCCAGCTTCCATTTGAAATACTACGGTACCTCTTCCCATTAGGGGAATTTTGAGGTCTAAAATGGGCCTCCTAAGAAAAATGTACAACCAAAATAAACTTTATAAGAACCAATAGTATTCAATATGATGATGTCAACCATAGGAGATGATTCACCACTTTTGGAGTAAAAAAATAAAAAAGATTAAAAAATAATAAAATAATAAAACTACTTTTTCAACTTGTATTTTCAACTTATCTCCCTAAGGTTTTACTCCAATATTCCCTTGGTGGAGGACCTCCAAAAATTAATTTCTTTGATACCCACGACTTTTTCCACTTGGAGAATTTAATTTCTCTAAGACTCTAAACTATGACTCTAATTAATTAATTTTTTGGCTTAGGATTTATTTAATTTTTCCCAGAAAAATTAATTAATTAACACTTGAGGGTATTTAATATTTTTTCCACCCTCTAATATTTTAGCCATGGTGGCTATGTATGAGGGACCATGCACTAAAATAAATTTTACATAATATTTTTACATTTCAACCCTCAAATGGGGAACACCCGTTCGAACCCATTCGGTATAGACCCTCAAATTACACACCCAATTATATGGCACAACATGATCTAGTAGACCAAGTGATTTTTAATAAAATAATTTATCCAATTACCTTAAATTATTCTCAAATCACTTTTACATAGGACTCCACTAGAACGCTAGGACTCACCTAAGACTTTAACGAATAATTCCACCCTAGCTTTGGGGTGAGGCTGGAAGGAAAAACTTTGCCGACCATCCTTATTTAGAAACAATAATGAATCAGTGAGATGAAAAACCTCTTAGGATATTTTTTTCCAAAATAACAGGATTACCTAGGTTGTTACATACATACACGGTCTTATTAGGATCATTTACATTACAAATTTGCTGAGTGGGTTTAGAAAGACTCAATAAACTGATGACTGATGATCCCATCCTTCGAAAAAAATTTGGCATATCAACTTCCTTGGAATTTTGACAAAAAGTGTGCACCAAGTTCCATTCAAGCGGTTCCTTTCAATGAAGCTGACTTTATTGATGTGGTTAGTCCTTCTATTACATATAGGAAGGAAGTTATGGGTACTATGACTACTTCATACAATTGTGCCTCAACGATGTGCTCCAAATATTTCAGATTCTAGTTTCACTTCCTTCCACCATACCATTGACAATTTGATCTTTCAAATATAGTTATGTACCCCATGAATATGCGTATCTAGGTCAACTTCGGCATCAATTGTGAGTCTTAGAATCTTGATGATAGACTTGTATTCTCAATATCAAACCTCGGGACTTTTCATTAATGGATCACACAACGATGAACTTATATTGTCCCCCTTTTATACAATTCCTCCTAATTCACATTATTTGAGTAACGAGTTCTTCAAAAGAGTGTTTCCATCGAGAATGATGCAGACTATAATGTTGTGAAAGAGGTTGGATGTTATGTAGATTGATATCATTATGAATACTTATTCTTGTAGCTTGTATTTGTTTCCTAGTAACATCCGTTTTGTGACTTATAAATAGGCCTTTTTGTCCGGGTTCTATTTTTTTGATATTGTTAATATTGTTTGTTCACTTTAGAAATTCCACAGAGTACAACTCACATGATGAGCATTCATGACATACTTCTGTCCTTTATATAAATTTGTCCTTTATTGTTGTCACAGGGATGATCCTTAATATATGTCTTCAATGAAATCTTTATATGTTAGAGACGCTGCACTTTGATTTTCTTCATACGGATCGTAAACATGAATCCTAAAGGGAATTAGTTTTCAATATCATGTTCACTTGAATATTCTAGAGGTATATTTGACGTAACAAGATCGAATGTTGTAGGAAGACGTGCTACTGTAGTGAATGAGCTTGTTCAAAGAGATGGTTAGCTACATCACAATAGTGTAGCTGCCAAGAGAAGAATTTGCATCACTTCCCTTCTTTATGTAAAGGAGTATGGTTGTTTCACATCTCATATCTTTATATACTCGCATATTGTCATGGAGTAGTGTCCCTCAGATCTTCGATTAGAATAGTTGCTAGATAGTCTAGGATCTTCTTTACGGCAATAATGAACTCGTATAGAAGCCTAAAACTTGCATCATAGTTTATTTTCCTCAAAGAATGTTGTCACTATCATAGAATATTTGAATTTTGTACAGAGGGTTCGTATACTTATTGTTCACCACAGCCTCAACCTACTAGGTTAATGCAGACCTCGTGATTATTATGTACCATAACCTTAGACCTTTGCGGATCTCTTGTTTATGACATTCAATTCGAATCACCAAGTTACATCACAAGTTCGGTCCTTTAAATCTATCAAGGGTTACCGCATTATCTTTGCATGTCACAATATTAGGGAGACTTTTGCATTATTTCAAAGATCACATCTTCCACAAAATTATAGAAGCAGATCTTCACACTTTGTTGATAGAGTGATGACCTTAAAATGATACATGTATGATTTGTTTCAAAGTATTTCGCTTTAGGATGCTTCAATAATAACTTTGATTTTTAATACAAATGGATGTCATAGGTTAATATAAGACTCATCATACCTTTTTCTTGAGCTTGGATTCCAAACAGAGAGTATATGTTGGACTGATCTATCAACATAAGTTTCAAACCTTCTTGGATGTTTCAGACTTCGAATCTTAGACATGATAATGATCTTCTTCAAAGGGAGTGAATACTGCCTCAAAAATATTTTCAAGAAAAATGCCAATAGAACGTGATCTTCAGGCTTCCTTCTTCTAACCTTACCTTTGATTTCATGGGGAGAAATGATGTTGCTTGCATAGTAAGGTTGATTTCTCTTACACGATAATTACTTGTGAATATTTGTTGGCCTCTTATTTCTTTTATTATGTTATCTTCATCAAACAATTTAAAAAACATATAAAAGATGAAGAACAAAAGAAACAAAGAACACCAAAATATAGGCTCCAATCCAAGGAAAAAGACCACAAGGGGGAAAACCCAAGAAACTCCTCTTCTTACAGAATCATATCAAAGTGAGATATCCAAGACTTAAGACCAATACAAGACTCTAACTTTCAAGATGTCCAGTCAAGCCCTCCTTCAAGATATTCTTCCACCAACAAATACATCATCAAATATAGTAAGAAGTTCAGCAACAAGTTCAGTGCTAGCAACAACCTTCAACATACCAACAAGAGACACGCAAGCTTCAAGAAATATCAGACTTCGGCCTTTTCTTTTTCTCTCCTTAACTTCGTACCATTTCTTGTTCTAACACAAAAGAATAGATATCAGATGCTACAAATTAGTCTCCAAATGCGCTCAACTTGACTTTTATTTATACTCGTCCAGAGGCGATCGAATAGGTGTCTCTTCTTAGGCAGGGCCGAATAGCTTCTAGAGGTGAATTTGACCCAAATTACATGTTTTGAAAAACAAATTCTAGGCTATGAATAAGCCTTTGACTTTGACCAATACAAATAATAATGAGCATGAAAAACATGCTTGAATAAAATAATAATTTGACTTCAATATGGAACCCATGCTTTAAAAATAAATAAATCTTAAGCATGAAAAAGATTATGCTAGCAAAAATAATCAATTTTTTAATTATGAAGACCGACACTAGTTACATTTTCAACAGCTACTACATGGACAAAAGAGAGAGATGTTAGGTGACTAATTGCCACTACCCTTTATCTTTAACCATTTCGGACCATTAACAAAGGGAATCCTAGACTAACTTGAGCACTGTGAACTAATTTGACCCCTTAGTGGGCAAACTAATCCTTGTAATGTAATATTTACGAAAAATACAAAGTCTCAAACATGTGGATGACTAGTAAAAAGTATTTTCTAGAGGAGGAATCCAACTAGTCATTAGTTGGCCATTATCTAGTCATTGAAAAGATTTTATAGAAGGTTATCCTCCCTTCTAGAAAACCTTCTTCTTGTCTGATGAGATAAGTGCCTTCAACAAAGAGTTCATTTTGCAAACCACTATCCAATTTATCTTGTTCATTGTGTGGCGTGGACTTTATTAGTTTTTTCTTTCTTGATTTATTGTTTTGTCTAGAGAGAAAATGAAAAATGCAAAAGACATATAGGACATATATTTAACATGTGGAAAAAATCCTAGCATGAGCTCTACCACCCTCATTAGCCATCTCCCTATTCCTCAACATTTAATAATCCATATAAATAAATGAGCTTATGAATGTCCCAATTCTGATGAGCAATAAAATACTACATCGTTAAGGTTATTGGAAAATAAAAAAACAAACTAGTCATACAATCTTTGCAATAAAGAAAGGAAAATCATTAAAGTAGAAAGTGCATTGGAGGCATGGAAAAGGTAGGGTGAGGAAAGGGGTAACTCATGCTTCCACCATTGCTCCCTTTACTCATTATTACACTCAAGATGTTGGACCTTTATTAGTTGGTACCATGGTTGTGGCATCATCATTGAAGACTTTTCCACTTCATAACCATATTTTCACATGCACCTACAGATTGATGGATCTATCAAGGAAATGTCTCTCTTTAGGGGCTGAGATGAGACAGTTTATTGCACAGCAGGGTTAGAACATGCAAGGGTTCTTTTTGATGTGATTGAACACCATGTGCTCAGGAACCAGGTGATGGCTAATGAGGGTAGAGATCATGCTAAGCTTTAGCCCACGTGCTAAATTGTGTCCCAACCATATTTTGCATTTTGATTTTCTTCTTTTTCTTTTATTTTGTCCTGATTTTTTTTTTCATTCTTTTAGTTGCATCAACCTCCAACATCCAGGGCAATGTTTTCTAGCCCTACTCAAGGAGTGTGGACATGAGGTTGCCAAATCCCAATGAACCAATAACAAGTTAGACCTGAAGAATGGAGATGATATATGGGGCTTGTAATGTGGCATGGAAAGTTTCAAGTATGGTGTAGGGAATAATGAACATATTATCTCAATTTTGGTTTTCCAAGTAATGCCTCTCTTATAACCTTAAGGCCTCAAGGGAGGGTCCCATTCAACTAAGGCTAAATATTAACCCATTTGATAAGGTGAGAGAACATATTTATAGTAAAGATCATTCAATCTTCCATATCACCTTTTATGCATACTAAATGCCCAAAACAAACATGTATGAACACTCGATTGCAAAATTATCAAAGTACCCTTTGAATGGCAGCCCAATTTTCTCCAAGTGGTAAATCGAAATGGTGAGAGGTATGTAGCTGATGTAAATAGCAGAACTATCAATGAATACTAGTTGGCTAGTTATCTGACTAACTATCAAATGTAAAAACAAAAAAAATTATCCTATAAGATTACACATTAAAACACCTCCCATATTTATAGTAATTCTATGACCAACCATCTTATTGTATTCACAAATATCCTTCACTAGAATACCACCTAAAAAGATACCATGGACAAAATAAAATATCCTTCACTAGAATACCACCTAAAAAGATACCATGGACAAAATAAATTCACATCATGAATAGACCAACCCCAAAATGGAATCACTTTGCCACATGAAGGGTCAAACCTCTCAAAAAAAAAAAGACAACAATACTCAACATGCCGCAGATTACATGCATTTACATTTTTTTAAGGAGGTAAAACATAAGAGGTAGGTCGTGGATGATGCCACATGCATTCTCTTGTGATGACATATGGAAAGAGGAAGATTATTACTAATACAAGATTATGTGTAAGAATAGAAAGTGCTAAGAAAGTGACCTAAATAGAATCGCTAATAAGAGTGATAAGTACAAATTTAGTGTAAGGTATTAATAACAAAGTGACATAACAAGAAGAAAGCAGATACGCATTATAACACGTGTCCTACTCACGTACATTATTAGAAGAAAATAATAAGTAGGATGGGCTAATCTGCAAATTTTATTTGTCATCCGATTTTTAACCATCAACGATATACAAGAATTTCTGAGAGCCATAAAAATTTCCCATCAAATCTCACTTTGATTATATAGTTAATCAACATTACATACACTCGTGATCTCAATAAATTATAATACACATGATAACTACTTCCAAAGGAAATTTTACATAGGCGTAAAAGGTACCTTCCAAACAGTATTGTTAAAGAGGACGGAATCCTTGTTTAGCAGATCTGCTAGTTGGTTCAATTGGGCTTTTGTTTTTCTTATCACTTTTACTATTTCTGGATCCATGCTGGAATCTAGAAAACACTTCCTTAACTTGGCATCTTTTACAATCTTCGTCCATACAGAGTTGCTTTGAAGTAGAGATGGCCCATGCCCAATGATCCAAAGACAAAATCTGATAACAAACAAAAAAGCTAACTGGTTAGATTCCAAAAGCAACATGAAAGAATAACATGCATCATGATTCATGAATGATTACGAAACCTTCAACAATATTTCGAACAGAAGCACGACATAACATTCACAAGAGAGAACTGGAGATGGCATGATGCTCACCAGCGAGATGGGAAAAAAGAAAAAGGTACCTTGCACGTGTTAAAGCCACATTAGTACGCCGATCATCAGAAAGGAAGCCAATTTTTTTTCCGGTACGGACAGTGGAAATAATTATAATATCTTTTTCTCCACCTTGAAACCCGTCAACTGATTGGACCTCTACATCAAGAGTGTTCTTCCATTCATCTTTTGTAGTACTTAACTTTCTGTCCAAGTAAAGAACTTGTTCCCTGTAAGGTGATACCACACCAACGCTAATTGAGTTGCCCCTACAAGAACAAACTAATCACAAATTGAAATTATAGTTAGTTTAAGAAGAAATATTAGATATCAGATAGAAGAAATATCTTACACAGACTACAAATTTAAATTCATGTTTTAAACAACTACTTTCTAACCAGTTTAAGAAAACAACAACTCTCATATGATTTAGAGAAATTGTCTTTTTGAGCAAATAAATTGTAGAATAACATTAATATTAAAAGAATATAGGGCTATGGAACTTATGATGATAATTAAGGGATTATGCACTAACCAATTACAATTACTCAATGAATTGGAAATGTAAGTATGCATGTACTATGTATTTTATGTATTTTTCTAGCTATGAAAGGCAACTAGAAAACTAAACTAATTAAATATTTCAAGTTTAAGTAACTATGAATATGATGTTAATTCTTATACAACAGAAGTAATTGTCAATTTGGTAGATAGCCAAGAAAAAATTCAGTTGTTGCTTTCCTTCAAAGAATTTGATAATAACCACTCTAAATTCATCTTATTTATCTAGAATGCACTAATAAGAGGGATCAAATCTCCTGAAATGTAACTTTGCTCAATTTTTGAAATCTTAAAAAGGCTTGCATCTCAAGAATTGATCTCTCTTGGCACTTGACAGACCCAGAGTTAAGATCGATTTAGACTGGTTTTTTTTATCTAGAGTAAGAACAAAATTTGATGGTCAAAATGTTGTCATTAGTTATTTTGGTTACCAAATAGAATTAAAGATTACAAAAAAAATTATAAAAATTGGAGAACCATGATGGGGAAGGAAGACAACTAAAATGTGGAGAGGAGAACGATGGCCATTCTGATGGCTGTGAAGACAAAAAATCAACTTCCAGTGTAGGGGAAGGATGTAGAGGCCCCAATGGTGCTATATAATGTATGGATTTGGTTGTTGGGAGGAGTATGAAAGGACTGGGTACTAGATTTGCATCTAAAATTGCAAGTATAGGGATATATTTCACGGTAGAAGGGTGTTTCTCTTTTTTTTTCCTTGTACAGGAGTAGATTTGGCAGGAAAGGGTGCTTCAGATCTGACAAGTATTATTGTTTAAGTGGATATGAATGTGGTGAAATCAACACTAGTATTTTATTCAGCTGATGGTCAGGGTTTTCAAATCACCTGAAAATTTGGGGTTGAGGGTTCTAAAGTGAAACAATTTTCTGAAAGGTGGGACATGGAGTTATACGAAGGGTAGTGACAATGTTGACCAGCAGCGTGATAAATCTAGTGAAAGTTCTTTGCAAAAATATATATTGCATTGAACACCTCTATTGGCAATGGTTCAATAAAGTGGCAGTGCAATCTTCAAATGATAATATCCCTAGGATCTTGAACCCTAACACCTTCATATCTCTAAAAGAGTAGCATCCTCTTCCATCTCAAGGAAAAGCAATCACCTGAGAGGATAAGCTAAGAGTGAATCTCAATCAACATTTGGAGGAGTCGTTGTTGATTATTGAGCTAGGGGAGCCCTGCCTTGAAGTGGAGATTGTCCCATTAACTGGCGCAACCATTTTGGACATTGAAGGTACAAGGGAAGTGAAAGATGTCTCTCAAGATAATATCATGAAACTTAGAGTGGCCCTAAAAAGATAGGGAGTTGAGGTTCCACCCAAGGTTACCTGGGAGCGGAAGCGAGAGTGGGGAGCAACATTTTCAAAAGCTCCTGGTTTGGGAACGAATCAGGAACAAATTTTTATATAATATATATTTATATATGTATTCATGCAAGTATTTTAATAAATACATGTAGAATTATGAATTAGATACAAAACGCATAAAAACATAGATTGAACCATATAACATCAATTATCTAGAAGTTATAATCTTCATCAACCACGTCCACAAGTTAATAACATACAACATATCGAGTCTCATGATTCATCAATCTTAGAGTTTCAATCTTTCAAACTTTGATATATAACATTTATCATCATTGATCACAAAAATTGTAACTTGTAATCATTACCATTACCAAGTAACCAAACGATAACAAAGAATATCTAACATGAAATGAAATGTTTCAAATTTCAACTTTCATGAAGAATCATATTCATAATTCATTACCAATCAGTTATAAATTCCAACTTCAAACTTCAAACTTAAATTGTCATATATTGTTTATAAAAATTACCTTAATAAATATGAAAGAGTCAATAGTTATAAAAAGTACTAGAAACTCGAAAATACAAGTAAATCTATTATCCACTGCCTGAACCGCAAGCCAGGAGAAATTTCTAATTTCTTGTCCCGTGCTTTATTGATAGTATCGTCCTGCATAGTTGAACGACCTTGGTGCTACTGAGTAAATGCAAGTTCCATAACCTAGTACATGAAAAATCCAATGGAAACATTGCAATCCCCCCAATCCTGAAAAAATGATAATTTTGTTGGATTTTGAGTGAGATATAAAATTCTACTTTCTTCATATGAATCCAATGAGGTCGGAACCACTCTCAAACATCCTGAGTCATTTCATGGTAATGTTAAAATTTTAAGTAAAAGGATGAATATCAATGATAGAGGAGAATGTCACTTTTACATTACCATGAATTGCATATCAACACTAGGGTCAAATTCTTGTTTCCAATCTCTTTGATAGCCCCCACTATCACCCCTAAATTGGTAGAGAGCGAGAAAGTTTTTATAGAGCGGGTTCGAGGGGAGGGGGCGCGCCCCTGCAACCCTAGTTCCACCTCAATTTTTTAGCGAGCGGGTTCAAGGGGGGAGGGGGGGGTGCGCTCCCATGCAACCCTAGTTCCACCTCTTTCTTCAGATTCTATGATTCCTAAGCCATGTTGGACTGAAATCACTTTAATTTTTTCCGAAAAATAATTAAAAATATTTTGAAGGGAAATACATCTAGAAACTAAGGCATGATTATGTTTTTCCTTTGTAAGATGTGTGATCAAGAAACTTTCAAATGGAGGTCTTCACTATATTGGAAGGCTTAAAGGATTTCCTTGAATTCCTATTGGGGTTGGGACCAAATCAAGGCTATTGGGAGCAGCGAGTGGGAGCATTTTAGGGGTATCTTTATATAATACATATTTTAGTACACTTTAATACTTATATACTCAAAAAACACGTAGAATGTTGAATAAACAACAACAAACATGAAAACATATATTTAAGTGATGATCATTAAAGCATCAATCATTTAGTACACATATAACATCAATCATCTAGTAATTATAACATTGTCATCAAATGATCAATTATCAACCTTCAAGTTTAGCATATAAATTTTTTATCAACAAATTGTAATAGATAACATCAACCACAAAATGAAATAGAGCATCACATTCATTACCAAAGAGATGAAATATTTAGTCCACATTTCAAAGGTAGGTTCAAATTTCAAATTGAAACTATCAATAATGTTTACCAAATAAGTTGTACTAGAAACAAATTAATAAGTATAAAGAAAATGAGATATTGTATCTGCTGAATTTTCCTCTTTCCATGAGAAACATCTAGTTTCTTTTCTCGTGATCCATAAACAAGAAAAGTAGGAGTAGGTGGAAGTGTTCGTGGAACATAGCCCCCATGTAATGTTGGATGCTCTGAAGATAACGCAAAATTGTTGCATATGGAAACCTACTAGTGGATGTGGGTGAAATGTCCACTCCATGAATATAACCACCCAAAGGTTTAGTTTCCAAGCACTCTAAAACCATGGCTCCATCCCCCAAATTAATATTATTTGGATTGTTGTCCCAATACATATCTCTTTTATAATTATCATTTCAAATCTCTATTGCATCACAATACTGAGACAACAATCTTATGTTGTGTGCACATAAACCAAGCTTTATACTTGTTACCAACCCAATTAGCAAGACTAGTGAGGTCCTCACAAGCTACTAAATGGGAAAACCTAGAGCAGGGGCCCATTGCCACCTCAACCCAAACCCCTACTATTTTGATCGAACAACCTCCTAAATGTGAAAATCTCTTAATACAGTAATACATAAATCCTACTGGAGTATCTTGTTTTACTTTTCCTACTTGTGATTAAATTGTACAAGTTATTTTCAGAAAATACCGAACTAAACACAACTAACAGCAGCCACCACACATATAGATCATTTACAAAATATTACGCTTATTCAACAAAGTGACACACAACTTTTTCGGACAAATGTCCCAGGAAAAACCCAATGCGGGAAAATCGGTGCAGCAGATATGAGGGTTTATTATTATTAAGTAGAATCTTAGTACAACAAATCTGGGCACCTTACTGCTTAACACGAGAGAGAAAAATAGATCTGCATCAATGCCTACTATTTTGGAGACTGAAAACTTGATTGGTCCACACCCTCAAACGGGATTTACAAGACTCAACAACTTTCTGCCTCTAGAAACCCTAGTGCTGCCCCTGAAGCCCCTGCGTCAGCCCTGCTAGCCTCTGCCCTGGCTTGGAGAGGGCTGCGTAACCTAGACTGGGAGACGTAGTCCCTATGCTACCCAGGATGGCCTCTGCGTAACCCTGGAGGTCTCCTGCTGGCTCAGTGTGGCCCCTTCTGGGCCTGCGTAGCACCTACGTAGCGGCTAAGGCTCTCTGCACTACGCAGTTGCTGTTGTTGCCCCTGCTCCTTTGTGCTACTCCTGATTGCTGTTCCTCTACCTCTTGCTGATTCTTGGCTCCAGGATCAAATCATCCCCTAAGCCAATAATACCCCTCATTGCAGAAAACTCTTATGGAAATTCTTAGCAAACCCACCCTAGAATTCTAGCTTAGTCTCTTAGCTCTCCCTCCATGTGTGTGTCTCCAACTGACCCTCAAGTCTTTCTCTTATACTTTTTCGTTGAGACATCAACAACCATGATTTAAAAGACTGCTTGATCCACGTCACTTACAGCATTTCATCACATGTGTTTAATTAATTCACTTTAATTTTTCTAATTCCCTAAGTTAGACTTGGGGTCCTCATTAAAAAATTGATTATTTTAATATCTCACACATTAGATGAAATTTCTCCAAACGCTTTATGGGTTTTGGAGGTCTTGCATGTCTTAGCCCCCCGACAAAATTTCAGGGCTAGAGTACACCCGATGCTACCCAAATACACAAAATCTCAACACTCCCTCTTAGCACAGAGTGTGATCTAGCAATACATCCACACCATGTATCACAAGATCTTGGTATGGGTCTCTGCACTATTGATGCTTGGCCTGCTGCCCTCCATCCACTGCACTGCTGCTCTCTGTACTGCTTCCCATGTCACTGCCACTGACACTGCCACATCTGTACTGCAACTCCCTCTCAAATTGTTGCATCATGCTGCCCATAGCATTGCCACTGCTAACTGCTGCATTGCAACTCAGTTGCTGAGAAGTAAGCAACTGAAGGAATCCTGCCCAATCGTTGACAAACAAGTCAGGTTGCATCTCATCACTGAAGCTCCCTTGGATGTTGCTTTACATTGTCCTCCTAAAGCCACTCCGCTGCTACAACTCTACACTGTGTGAGCACTACCTCTCTACGCTGCTGAAGTCCCATCAACCTCTGCGCTGCGCTGCTCCCTCTACAACAGCTCTGCCCTCTACTTCACTTTGATCTTTTGCAACCTTCTCCTTCTTGTCCCGCTACTTTCTTAAGGCTCCCGTAGCTCGTATGCGATCCAAGAGTTGGGTTTACTCAAGGATCCTGCCAAATTGATCTGTAACTGCTCTACAGATCCATATTGCCCCAACTACATGGCTCGTGAACAATCATGGCGACATCATCATCTCTCCCATTGTCCTTTGTTGCTGCAGCCTTGGAATCAGAAGTTCCTTTGTCCTTCTTCTTAGGACAAGTGTTGGCAAAGTGTCCAAGTTTGCCACAGTTAAATCATTGGACCTTGGATAGGCCCCTCTTCTTCTTCCCTTGCTGCCTTCATTCCTTCGATGCAAGGGTTACATCATCTTCCTCTTCTTTCTTCACCCTGACAATTCCGCTGCTACCGTTTTGCCTCTTGGTGATTCTCCTAATCTCCTCCTGACGGAGGATTTCCTACATGTCCGCCCAGGATGGTAACGCTACACTTCCCAATATGCTCTGGACAAACGTTCCCCACTCCTCGGTGACTACATCCAGGGCAGTCCTTACCAAGAGTCCTTCATCCGGAGTCGTGCCCATGGCAATTAGTTGATCCTGGATAGTCTGAACTCGATAAAGGAAGGGATCTATCTCCTCACCCTTCTTCATCTGGAACAACCTCATATGATTCTCTAGAAGCATCTTTCTTTGAACGAAGCTTCCCTGATACAACATCTCCAAAGCGGTCCACATCTCATTTGTCATCTTCTTTCCGATAACATGTGGCACGATGTGATATTTTACACCGTCCATAATCAAAAGCTTAGCCCGCGCTTGATTTTCCTTGAATTTCTTCAAAGGATCAGGATCTGCATGCTCAACTAGGAAATTCTCCGCATGGTGCTTCATGTCGTACTCATCAAGGACTGTCAGTATCCTAGCTCTCCAGATGACGAAGTTGGACACATCGTTAGATCTTGGCACTAGATCTTCAGGTTAGCTGCATATTTGATATCTTTTATTCTCTGTCAGGTTTCCCAAGCTTGGAACCCAGATTTGTTGTACTCAGAACCACTTAATAATAAACCCTCATATCTATTGAATCGGTTTTCCCGCTTTGGGTTTTTCCAGGGACTTATGTCCAAAAATCCATGTGTCACTTTGTTGCATGAGTGTATTATTCAGTAAATGATCTACATGTGTAAGCTTTAGTTGTGTTTATTTTCGATATTTTCTGAATCTAATTTCTGAAAATAACTTGTATTAATTAAATCAAGTAGGAGGAAATAAACTAATACACTGTAGTAGAATTTTCACATGCCTTTTATTCAGAGTTGTTGATGAAAACAGAGATTAATTACATTCTAAATGAGACATAACAACAAACAAACAAATGACGTTTTTTATTTCTCTAGATGGCCTTTGAATAGCTTATGGTTGGATTTGCGCTGATCAATGCATGGATGGAGGAGATGCTTCCATCTTTAGCTCATCCAATTGCGGTCCTACATGTGGCTGACCCAAAATCGTGGCCAAATTTGCCAAATTGTTCACGTTCAACCCGTTTTTGTACTTAAAACCGCACTTAACAATTGTTTTAGCCTTCACTCCCTTTTGGTGATGAATTTTGCCAAACAGTTTATTGGTTATATGAAACATGGTATTTTGAACGTGATGCAAGTCTTAGAATGTCGAGATTCCTCACCATTTGATCACAGACTTCGTATTTTCACCTACAGCAATCTCGTTCCGTACTCAACTTGTATCAACTAGTTTTACTAGTGCAGAGTTCTGGCAATGAAGCCGTGCAACAATTAAACTTAGCAAAACCGTCATGAATAATTATATTTAATCATAGAAAATCCAAGAAAACTTATGATAACCAACTATGGAGTGTATTTGATGGCAAGTTATGGAATTAGGGTACGGAACGGGTTAAAAACCTAGGGTTTTAGGGTATGAACAATGATATTGCATGATGAAAATATGGGCATATTCGAGGCCCAACAACTAGTTTTTGAGAAACTGATGCCCTGGGTGACCTAATGGGGCTAGACCTAGGAAAATGGAAGAAAAAGGTGAAAAAGGTGGTTAAAATGATCACCCTGTAGAGGACCATTGCCTAATTTCACTTGGGGATATGGAGTTAAGGATGATTGTGAAGACAAATTGTGTTTCTTTGTTCAACGAGGCTTCAAAGTCAAATTCGTCCAATTTTAGAGACAAGAGAAGAAAAGTGACTTTAAAACATTTATACTTCTTGTGAATGGTGAAGGCTTATCAAGATAACATGATCTCTAGGAAATTTCATTCATCCAACATGGCCCATACACACAGATACACTAAATAGACACATAATTCCATATTTAACACATACAGCTATTAGCCCTAATAATAGCGAAGTTCAAATGATGCAGCAACAAGAAAAATAACATCAAATTTGCACTTATACGTTAGAGAATATAGCCAACCAGCATCACATTCACAATATAAGAAGCTCCAAGATAGAAGGAACCCAAATCCATACATCAAAGTTCATCCATTATCCAAAAATATCCACCAAGGAAACAATGTGAAGTTCTCTAATGAGAGAGAGATCCAAATCCAAGTGATGATACAAATGAATGCATCTAACTCCTATTTATACACCAATTAGGAGTTTGAATTCCCTAGTGAGCCTACATTATCCCCTAAAAATTAAAGAATCTGCAGTTAGACCTAAATTTTGGTGACAAGCCCACCAAACTACCTCATACATGAAATAATAAGCCTCTCAAGAGGTCTACTGATGTCATAGGGACTTCAAGGAGGCATGTTGGGGTCCATGAGTTCCATAATGATGCATCGGACCCATCAATAGTGTTGGAGAAGAGGGTGGCCCCTTGCTCTCCAAACAATAAACTTGTGGTGCACCCTATGGATGTGGGGGGACACAAATGACCTCATGGGTCTCCAAATGAATCGAAGATGCCCATATACCCTTTATATAGGCTCAAATGTTGGATTAAATGTTGTCATGTCATTGTATAAGCCCTAGGACACCTGCCAAGTGTGTAGTGCACCTGTGGGGTCTGCTAGGCATAGTGTACCAAACGCATCTTCCTCGTCCAAAAGGTAGATCTCTAGCAATATCAGACCTTCCATAGGAATCCATGGAGCGTTTTCTACTGCTGTGGAGGCTGATGGCTCTCGACACACACCCTACATGTGCCAATTTAGCCCTCTGGAGGATTAAGACCTCGTATAGGGAGAGCAAACCCAAAATGGACATCATCTGCAATCCTGTAAAACATCCAATGCATCTCCTAGCCTTCCAACACAACAAGTCATTATAGTAATCAGGTAAAAGATCTTACAAACCATAGACAACAAGTGCACACTTCATAATGGCCTGTCCTTTCATATTGGGTTTTGAGATGTGCTAATGTCTTTGAGCTCCAAAGGGGGTTTTTCAAGTACCTTATTAGGTGGTTTCTACCCTTAGAGGGGATAGTATGTCCAAGATCCACCTCTCAAATGGTGGTGGCATATGATCAAGGTATAGAATGGAATTAGGAATGACAGGGGAAATCCTGGGCCACTATTGGGGCAAAAGGGTAGCTATGCAAAGGGAAGCCCACACCTGGGTATGTAATGTGTAGGAGGGAGAAATCGTGGTACATGAGGTGTCCCGACCTTTATTTTTCCACACTTCTTTATATGGATTTTTCATTTTATGATTTTTCTTTAATTAACTAGTCGGGGCTCAAAGGATAAGAGCATGATGTGTGAGATATAACAGTGAGTACCCCCTTTTTGGTAGGGCGGTTCTTTACCCTCAAGGGGTTGGGACAATCATGGGTTCCTAAATGATAAAGGAGGCTCATCTAGGGCCTATGGAACCAGGGCGATGGCCATGGGAATGGGGTAGAGCTCATGTATTGGCTTTTGTCCACATGTTATATATTTTTGTCCTAGCCATCTTTTGCATTTTGTGGTACATTTTCCTATTGAATGTGGTCATTTATTCTTTTTATTTATTTTTAGTTGCTTCGATCTCCAGGGCATGGTTCCATGCCTAACCCAAGGTGGGAGCATAGGAAAGGAGAGCCTAACCCTATGTGGACCTAGAGAGGGAATGTGGATCCAAGTGGGAGATATGATGAATGGGGTTATAGTGAGTGGAAAAGGGATAATGTAGGTGGATATGGGAGCGGGACCACACAACCAAAGTCAGGGTTTCCCAAGGAGTACTACCCTAAAACCCAATGGTCAGTAAAGGAAATCCCACTGGACTAAAATGCAAGGGTAACATCGAAAATAGGTTAAGGGGACATAAGCACCAACTAAGTCCACTATTTATGCTAAATCCTCCCATCAATCCATGTCCAAAAGTGTCCATGATAAGTAAACCCAATACTCAATTGCCAAATGAAAAGACATACCTTTAGGTTCGGGAGGCCCACCTTCAAACATACGATCAATACAAACAGATGAGGGACCACATGGCTGGCTCAGGCGGCAGAGAAGTGGCACAACGAGCTAGTTGAGAGCTACAAGGGGCTTTTGGCTACCAGCTGAGGTCCACCATAGAGAAAAAATTTATCCTAGGGATATCACCCACGAAGTGGAGGGTTACATCTGGCTCCAACTGGGACGTGATCTCTCGAAGAAGTGGGCGATGCTACTCGAACGGGAGGTCACGAGAACTCTAGTAATCTCTTGGTCACCATAGACTTGTCACCTACACATATCAACGACTAAACTCACGAGGTAGCATGTTTTTTATGGTGTCTAATGATCACTCGGGGTTAATGTTAGCCCATAAAATCAACTATTAAATAAAAGTATGAAAATTTTAGTCTAAATACATCTAATCTATCATGCGAAACATCATATAGCATTATTTCTAATGCAAAAAATCGGCATGCAGTGCATCCTATTCTAACATGCATATGGTGTGAAACTAATACTAAATGTAATCATAAAACCAGTGCAACCAACATATCATCATATCAATATAAATCTACCAGCCAGTATGATTACTCATGTAGTAAATCCCAAAGCGAATGTGGATACAATTGTGTGGAGGATCAAGCAGGTGGGAGGTGGGAAAATATGTTGGCCACTCATGGAGGATCACATGGGAGGAGGTGAGAAAAGGATGTAATCTAGACCACGAGGTCCTCTCTTCTAACCAAAATATAGAGATGATCATAATTTTTTGATGGATGGCAACCTCGAGCATATTATCTCCATTATCATATATGTCATACTTCATTACCTCCACAGGGTTATAATCAGTAAGAGAGGGATACTGATGAGATGGAGAAACACAAGTAGGTCGCCCACGATGATGTGAAAAATTTTCAATCTAAGAAACCCTATTGTTAATTCTCGATTTACTTCTCCTACTTGATTACATACACAAGTTATTAATCTGAATATTCAGAATTAACAACGAAGTAAATACAAATAACAGCCTACACATACATATTATTTACTTAATAGCACACTCATATGACAAAGTGACACAGATTTTTCGAACAAATGTCCCCGGAAAATCCCAATGCGGGAAAAATAGTGCAACTTGCTCTGGAGGGTTTTATTATTAAGCATATCCTGAATACAACAATTTTGGGCACCAAACTTTGTTGGCCCTACAGAGACAAATACAGAAAGCAATACCTCTATCCTCGGAGACAGAAAATCTAGCTGATCACACCCTCAAACGAGATTTACAGAACTCAAGCCATTTCTGGCCCACCGAAAACCCCAGCTCTACTCCTCAACCATCTGTGTCAGCCTCTGCGTTGCTCTGGACGGGCCTGCATCACCCCTGAAGGGCTTACGCTACCCCTGCGCTACCCTGACTAGGCCTGCGTGGCTCCTGCAGCCTCTACGCTGCCTCTGCGTGGCTTTGGGATGGCTTTGCGCTGCTCGATATGTTGCCTCTCTGCTGTTGTTGTACTCTTGCCCTGGGATCAATCCATCCCCTTGCCAATACTGCCCCTCATTGCACTGCAACTGCTTCTGAAATTCTTAGCAAACCACGCCCTAAAGTTTCAGCTCAGCTTCAGTGCTCGTCAATGTATGTGTTCTCCATCTAACCCCAAGCCCTTCTCTTATACTTTTCTTGTTGGCAGACCAATGGCCGTGATCTAATCTCTAATCGACAGTTAAGATTAGAAGCTGCTTGATCCACGTCACCTAAGTCATTCTCATCACATTTTTAATTTAATTCACTTTAATCTTTTAATTTTCCTAAGTTAGACTTAAGGTCCTTAATTAAAAATATTAATTATTTGAATATCTCTTAAAATTGATGGAATTTATTCAAACGGTTATGGGCCTTGGAGATCTCATGTACTCCAACTCCACCACAAAATTTGGGAGCTAGAGCACATCCGATGCTACCCCAAAATCTCAACGAATTATCACACTGGAAAGGGGAGATTATAGATTGATCATGATCCTGAGGAGGTGCCTAAGGAGATAAAGTATATTCAATGAGGGGTTCTTTCTTGACACCACACCCGGCAGAAAAGACAAAGGAGAGAATGAAACATTATATTCAATGATTCTCTCTTCCTCCAAATCATAAACTAAAGGCTGAAGTGATTTGAATATAGAATCATAAGGAAGATAGGTGGGAGCCTTATCGATTTCATCATTATTAGTACCGAAGACTAAGTCTCCCCTAAAAGGAGATTCAACTATCTCCAACTTCCCTCCTCGTTCCAAGGAAAATAGTAATCCTCCTTCCCAAGAGTATCGATGGATATTCCATCATAAGTAATGCTTGAGAGAAAAGGAAAACTAATCTCAACCTCATCCTCCTTATCGGTGTCATAAATGGGTGCACAATCAAGTTGAGGACCAACAATTTCCCATCTCCCCTTTTCAATGTGGAAGTAATCTTCAATGTGATCTTCCAAGGGGCTAATGGGATCACCTTCTTCAAGGTTCCAAAAAGAAGATACATCGAGAGTATATCCTTGAGAAAGGAAAGGTTTGTCTCAACTCCACTTTCCATGGACTCATTCTTCCCAACACATGTGCTCTCAAAATCATCTTTTTCATCATGTGGGCCCAAGGATGACTCATCTTCCCATTCATCACTTAAATTTTGAAGGTCTTGATGATGCTCGAAGAAAGCTTCCTCTTGAATGCTCAATGCAGGGCATACTTGAAAATGTCTAAGAAAGTCATCAACGAACTCCTCAATAGATGAGATGCTCCTAGGTTTGTGATTCTGCAACCATGAGTTAGGAACAAAGAGGGAACTAAAGAATAACAACATAAGGAAATCCTGGTGGACCACTCTCTCCTTTGAACTACGTCCATTAAATCTTTCGACACGGTCAATTGAGGAGATTGGGTCACCATCGAACACAGGTACCCCACATACCATCCTTCCTGCGACATGATTGGGGTGCCCGAGGATGTTAGTGATGTCCAAAGTAGGAAATTTATCGAAGTAAACACATTAATAGTTCTTCACAGATACAGATCTAAAACTGAATACATGCACATAAACAAAGTGACACACAAGATTTTCTGGAGAACTATCCCCAGAAAAACCCAATGTGGGAAAACCGGTACTCTGGCTGCTGGAGGGTTTATATTACTAAGTAGAATCTAAGTACAGCAAATCTGGGCACCTTACTAGTTAACCCGACAGAGAAATGTAATATCTACGGCAATACCTCGTTCTAGAGACGAAAAACTGGTCTGATTCACACCCTCAAACGGGATTTACAGAACTCGGTCCCTTTCAGCCTCTAGAAACCCCATCGCTGCTCTAAAGCCTTTTGTGCCAGCTTTGCTAGCCTTCTGATGCCCCTACGCTGCACATGAGAGGGCTCTGTAACACCAGACTCGGTGACGCAGTCCTTATGCTGCCCTGGCTGGCCTTGCGTAAGCCCTAATGGCCTCTTGCTGCCTCTGCGCTGCCCTTTCTGGGCCTGCGTAGCGGCTGAAACCCTTTTCTCTGCGCAGCTGTTGCGTAGCCTCTGCTTCTCTGCGTTGATCTGGTTGCTGCTTCTCTGCCTCTTGCTGATTCTTGGCTCTGGGATCAAATCATCCCCTTAGCCAATAATACCCCTCGCTGCAGTTGAAACACTTCTTGAAATTCTTAGCAAACCATGCCCTAGAATTTCATCTTAGTCTCAGTGTTCTGCCTCTATGTGTGTTCTCCAACTGATCCCAAGTCTTTCCTTTATACTTTTCTCGTTGGGAAACCAATGGACGTGATCTAATCTTGATTCGACAGATAAGATTAAAAGAAAGCTTGATCCATGTGATTTAAGTCATTTCCATCAGATGTTTAAATTAACTACCTTTAATATTTTAATTTTCCTAAGTTATACTTAGGGTCCTTAATTAAAAATATTAATTAATTGATTTTCTCCCAAACTGGATGGAATTTCTCAAATCCATTTCTGGGTCTTGGACATCTCATGTACTCTAGTCCCTCCACAAAAGTTTGGGAGCTAGAGCACATCCAAAGCTACCACAACAATCCACAAATCTCAACACTCCCTCTTAGCGAGGAAAGTGCTCTAGCATAATACTGATTCACCCCGAAGCTTTGCACTAATCTCTGGTGTGTGTATATGCACTAATGCTTGGCCTGATACCCTTCATCACTTCGCTGTTGCTGCTATCCCTTACTACTGCCCATGACGTTGCCACCGCCACTACCACATCTGTACTGCATCTCCCTCTCAATCTGCTGCATTGTGCTGCCAACCGCTGCACTGCAACTCAGTTGCTAAGAGAAGCAACTGAAAACTCCTGCCCAATCTTTGACAAACAAATCAGTTGGGTTGCATCCTCATCACTGAAGCTCCTTAGGCTGCTGCTTTGCGTTGTTCAATTGAAGCCACTACTCTGCTGCAACTCTGCTCTGCGGAAGCCAACTTGCACTACGTTGTTGAAGTCACATCAGCCCCTTTGCACTGCGCTACTACGTTGTTGCTGCATCTGCACTGCGCTGCTCCCTCTCAGCATCTAGCTCTGACTCTGCTCCATCTGTGACTCTCTGCACCCACTGCTTCACTTGTCCCGCTATTGTCTTAAAGCTCCCATAGCTCGTATGTGATCCAAGAGTTGGGCTACTCAAGGATCCTACCACCACTCTGTAGCTGCTCTACAAATCCATGTCGCCCCACTTTCATGGTTCATGAGCAATCATGGTTACGTCATCTTCGGAGCCATCATCCGCCACAACAGCCCTGGAGGTAGAAGCTTCCTTGTCCTTCTTTTTCTTAGGACAATTGTTGACGAAATGTCGTAGTTCGCCGCACTGGAAACACTTGATCTTTGATAGATCACGCTTCTTCCTCCCTTGCTGCCTCTTTGATGCCAAGGTTGCATCTTCTTCCTCTTCCTTCTTCACCTTACTTGATTCGGTGTTGCACTGTCTCTTGGTGAATCGGCGGAGTTCTTGATGGAGGATCGCCCACATACTGTCCCAGTTGGGAATGTCTGCTCTGCCCAAGATACTTTGGACAAAATTTTCCCAATGCTTTATGACCACATTGAGTGCAGTCCTCAATTAAGTTAGACTTAGGGTCCTTAATTAAAAAGATTAACTATTTGAATAATTATAAAACCAGATGGAATTTTTCCAAACTCTTTCTGGGTCTTGGACATCTCATCTACTCCAACTTCTCCACAAAATTTCGGAGCTAAAGCACATCCGATACTACCAAAGAGGGTGCATTGGACAACAATGAGACATGTTTCGAGGTATTTGTGCAACACAATAAAATATGGTTTGATATATGCTCAAGGTGATGGTGTCAATTTATGTGGATACACAGAATCAGACAAGGCAAATAGTTCAATGGATCAGAAAAGCACCTTAGTTTGTTGCTTTAGTATTGGTTCAGGGGTTGAGAAGTCTGTGGCACTGAGCCTCCAAAGGAAGAATACATGGTAGCTAGCATGGCCACATGCAAATATATTTGGATTTGGAAGCTACTAGTGGGTTTGTTTAGTCAACAGATGGATTCAATCAGTATATGTTGTGATAATCAAAGTTAGCTCTCTGGGAATATAATGTTTCATGATAGGTCCAATCATATCGACGTAAGATACCACTTCATCAGAGATCGTGTGCAGCATGACTTAGTTCGTCTATAGCATGTTACCACAGATCAACATGTTGCAAATATACTCATTAAGGTTTTGGGTAAGGAAAAGTTTGTCTTCTTCAGGGACAAGAGGGGAGTAGTGGAGAACACCTTCCTTGCTAAGAGGGATTGTTAGTTTTTTGGTAGTAGTGGACATAACAGCCTACACATACAGATCATTTACTGAATTGCACGCTCAGATGACAAAGTGACACAGATTTTTCGGACAAATGTGCCCGGAAAAACCCAATGTGGGAAAACCGATGCAGCTAGCTCTAGAGGGTTTTATTATTATGCAGAATATGAATACAACATATCTGGGCACCAAAATGGTTCGCCACATAGAGAAAATACACAACAATAGTACCTTGTTCACTCGGAGACAGAAAATATGGCATATTCACACCCTCAAATGGGATTTACAGAACTCAATCCCTTTATGGCCCACTGAAAACCCCAACGTTGTCCCTCAGCCTTCTGCATCAGCCTTTCTGGCCTGCGTCAGCCTCTACGTTGCCCTGGAAGGGTTTGCATCAGCCTTGTGCTTATGTTGCTCCTGCGCTGCCCTGATTGGGCCTATGTCACCCCTGCGAGGTTGCTTTTGCCTCTGCGGCGCCTTCTGCGTGGCTCTAGCTGAACTACGTATCTCTGGATAGCCTTTATGCTGCCTGGTACACTGCCTCTCTTCTGTTGTTGTATTCTTGGCCCTAGATCAGATCATCCCTGCTAATCTCTGTCACTCATTGCACTGCAAACTCACTTCAAAATTATTAGCAAACCATGCTTTCGACTTAGCTTCAGTGCTCTACCAATGTGTGTCTTCTCCAACTGACCCCGAGCCCTTCTCTTCTACTTTTCTCGTTGGCAAACCAATGACCGTCATCTAATCTCTAATCAACGTCTAAGATTAGAAGCTACTTGATCCACGTCACTAAGAAAATTCTCATCACATGTTTAATTTAATTCACTTTAATATTTTAATTTTCCTAAGTTAGACTTAGGGTCCTTAATTAAAAAGATTAATTATTTGAATAACTATCAAACCAGATAGAATTTCTCCAAATGCTTTCTGGGTCTCAGAGATCTCATGTACTCCAGTTCCTCCACAAAATTTCGGAGCTAGATCACAACCGATGCTACCCCAAAATCTCAACAGTGGCTGTGTCACCCTTTTCAATCTGCTGAAACTGAGCTCGATCTGCCCCACAGAAACCCCAACGCTGCCCCTTCTGGCTCTGCGTCACTTCCTCTAGGCTTGCATCAGCCCTCTTCGCCTGCGTCAGGTCTTTGTGATCCCAATTGGGCCTGCATCACCCTCTCAAAGGCTGCGTTGTCTCTCCTGGGTTAATATTCCTCTCTACAACTGTATCCTCGACCTTGGATGAAAATCCCGCTGCCGAACTGCCCCTCACTGCATTGCAAGCTCACTCCGAAATTTTCATCAAACTGCACCCCAGAATTTCGACTTAGCTCAAGTGTTCCCACTCTATGTGTATTCTCCAAATAACCCCAAGACTTCCTTTAATACTTTTCCTATTGACGAATCAACAACCATGATCTAATCTTTAATCGACGGCTAAGATTAGAAAAGACTTGATCCTTGTCACTTAGAACATTGTCACCCACATGTTTAAATTAATTCACTTTAATTATTTAATTTCCCCAAGGTAGACTTAGGGTCTCCATTAAAATAATTATTTATTTGAATAACTTAAGCTCCGGGTGGAATTTCTCCAAACAACTTTTAGGTCTTGGAGATCTCATGTGTTCTAGCCCCTCCACAAAATTTCAGAGCTAGAACACATCTAATGCTACCCAAAAATCAATAGCCAAGGGGTTAATTACTATCGAGTCCTAACCACTTGCTCTATTCCATATAAATTGAGTACTTATGTGAGTTTTCTTCTTAATATCAATTTTTCCACATGATTTCTCTTGATTGCATGCCCTAATAGAATATTGGCATTAATATTACTATCCTTTCATCATACCTTTTTTCCCTTTTTACAAAAAACACTAAAAACCTCCAAAAAAGTATGTTTTACTAAGCCTACCATTTGACATCAACTTGTGCCTATTTGAATATGCCTTGGTGATCCTAGTAGGGAAACCCTCCTTAATAAGAGTAGAGTCCCCCTAAAGCAAGAGGACAAGTTATGCCACCATTTGATAATATGTTTATCGATATGATCATACAATATCGCATCCCTCAACTGAACAATGTCTTTCATTTAACCTAGCATGTTGGGTATCTACTCGTACACCTCTACAATCATTGGTTGAATATATTTGCGAACAAAATCATATTGTAAATGGGTCTGGTGAACTACAATATATACCTAACCTATTTCCAAAAATCACCATTAAGCATTGTGTCCTCTACCTCCTGAAATTCATGTATGTGAAATGAAGACATAACCCTATCCTTCCGAACATGTCATTAATCACTTGAGACTACACTAGTTAATTCCTCTATTACCTTCAAAAGGCGCATGAAGATGATATAATAAATAACAAATTTGGCCTATACAATAATTAATAACTCTAACTTAGAGTGATTACACAAGATGAAGTCAGCCATGGTATGATTGATAATAAATTTTATTATTTGTTCCCTATCTTGTACAAAGTACCAAACCATCTCTAATCTGTGAATTTTTCTACCTTATGCAAATTATTTTTCTTTAGAAATTAATCACGACAAATAACGAATAAATCACTACTGCAATTTTGACAAATAATAATAGGAACCAAGAAATAATGCACACACATAAAATAATGAACACCCATATTTTTGGACAAATTGTCCCTGGAAAAACCCCAGTATGGGGAAAAGCAGTTATGCAGATGAGAGTTTTATTATTAATATTTAGAGAAAATTGAGAAATACAACAAATTCTTGTCTCTCACTTACAAAGCAGTACAAATATTTTTCTCCACCCCTACTTGCAAAATCAAACTAGGAATGCAAGTTTCCTTCAACAAAAACAATTTGGCCTCCCTCTAGCTATTCGCATCCCCTCTTGTTACTCACACTGGTAGCTGAAAATGTGCACAACCTGCTCTGGAAATTCTCTCAGACTCCCAAGTAGTGCCCTTCCTAAATACATAGGCCAATAAGGGAGATCCCACGGGACTAGGGTTGGAGATTAACCCCCTCATTTAAGGTGGGGGGGGGGGTAAAAAACACGATTTGTTATTTTTTGTAGAATCAGATGTGTTCTAGCCTTGAGATTTGGCAGAGAGGTTAGAATACATGTATTCTCCAAAACCCAGAAATAGTTTCTGGAAATTCCACCTAGAGACAACTTAATTAAAATAATTAATCAGTTTTTAATATTTCCTAGGTCTAAAATTAGGAAATATGATTAATTAAAAGGTATTAATTAAGCCATGGTGTGAATCTTCTAGAAAAGTGCATGGATTGAGACTTAGTTAATCTTAGCCCTCGATTAAGATTTAATTGTGGTTGTTGAAGTCTCAGCGAGAGATTATAAGAAGACACTCGATGGGGTTTGGAGAACACACTTGAGCATATCTATTTCAATAGAAAATCGATTTCAAGAGTAGCAACGTTTTTTTGCCTACGAGAGAGCTAGTGAGCTCGAAGCAATGAGAGAGAGGCAGGGATAGTAAGGTCGAAGGAATATTTTCCAAATCTAGTGAGTGCATTGCAAAGAGGCATTGGGTGCCAAAGAGAGGCAACGTAGAGCCACGTAGAGGCAGTGCCGTGCTTCAGAGGAGATTCTATATTTTGTTGGGGAGAAGCAATGATTCAGTGCAAGAAGCCGGAGAGAGAGTCCGAAGGCCAAGAGGATCCATATTCCAGACAACAGCTGATCAGATAGCGAGAGGGAAAGAATATCCGAGTTGTGGGGACGCAGCACTGCGTAGGCTGACACAATGACTACACAGAAAAAGCAAAGAGCAGCTCAAACTTGAGCCAATGTCAGTGGCGGATCACCTGTGGAAGTGATATTTTTCTCACTACACTTATAGTCAGTCATATTTCTGTATGGATTACATAATATTTAAACCCTCAGCTACTACACCGGTTTTCCCGAGTTGGGTTTTTTTGAGGACTTAGTCCAAAAATAACTGTATATTTGTGTGTGTTTGCATCTATTCTTCCTACATTTATTTTCTTTCCGTAGTATTTTATTTGTGAAGGTTGTAGTGCATTAGTTTCGATATTTACTGTAGAACATAGTAAATAATTTGTTCAATTTATTAACAAATAGAAGAAACTAAATCAGTTGTTGCAGTAGGATTCAGGGTTCTCGAATTTTCACACGATCAAAGCCCTTTCTTCTTCCAAGTAACCCAATAATCCATGCCAAAATTCCCAAATGAAAATCATGCATAAGCACCAGATTGCACAATCAAAATCATACCTTTCGGGTCAGATTACCCACCTTCTAACATGTGTGAAAATTTCTTAAACTAAGAAATCCTATTGCAATTATCTTGATTTACTTCTCCTACTTGAATTAAGTTACAAGTTAATTTCTGAAATATTTAGTAAATCAGCGAAGTAAATACAACTAGCAGCCTACACATACAGATCAAAAACTAAATAGCATGCTCATATGACAAAGTAACAGATTTTTCGAACAAATTTCCCCGGAAAAACCCAATGCAGGAAAACCGGTGCAGCTAGCTCTGGAGGGTTTTATTACCATGCAGAATCTGAGTACAACAATTATGGGCACCAAACTTGGTTGGCCCTACAGAGAAAAATACGGCAAGCAATACCTCTATCCTTGAAGACAGAAAATATGGCCGATTCACACCCTCAAATAGGATTTACAAAAATAGAGCCCTTTCTGGCCCACTGGAAACTCCAGCGCTGCTCTTTAGCCCACTGCATCAGCCTTCCTAGCTTGCGTCAGCCTCTGCGCTGCTCTGGAAGGGCCTGTGTCATCCCTAAAGGGCGTATGCTGCCCCTACGCCACCCTGACTAGGCTTGCGTCAACCCTGCATGGCTCTCGTTGCCTTTGCGCTGCCTCTGCATGGCTTCGTCTGGACTGCGTGGCTCTGGAATGCCTTTGCGCTACTCTGGTATGTTGCCTCTCTACCGTTGTGGTACTCTTGCCCTAGGATCAAACCATTCCATTTCCAATACTTCCCCTCACTGCACTTCAACTGCTTCTGAAATTCTTAGCAAACCACGCCCTAGAATTTCAACTTAGCTTCAATTCTCAGCCAGTGTGTGTGTGTTCTCCAACTGACCCCAAGCCCTTCTCTTATACTTTTCTTGTTGAAACATCAACGACTATGATCTAATCTCTAATCGACGACTAAGATTAGAAGTTGTTGTTTGATCCACGTCACTTAAGTCATTCTCATCACATGTTTAATTTAATTCACTTTAATCTTTTAATTTTCCTAAGTTAGACTTAGGGTCCTTAATTAAAAAGATTAATTATTTGAATATCTCTTAAACGTAATGGAATTCTTCTAACGCTTTTTGGGTCTTGGAGATCTCATGTACTCCAACTCCTCCAAAAAATTGTGCAGCTAGAGCACATCCGATGCTACCCCAAAATATC
This sequence comes from Pinus albicaulis, assembly GCA_034641835.2. Taxonomy (NCBI): domain Eukaryota; kingdom Viridiplantae; phylum Streptophyta; class Pinopsida; order Pinales; family Pinaceae; genus Pinus; species Pinus albicaulis. The sequence continues at coordinate 1,214,535,335 of CM076570.1, read as the reverse complement.
AACAACATGTGCTCTTGAGAAATGGGCGAGGAAACATAAATCTGATGCAAGTGGTAGAATAGTTATTAGAACCAGACCATCCACTGAACCATTAGACCCCTGGGCCGAGAACTAGTCAAAACCTTACGGAAACCAGTAAAAAATCCGGACCAAAAAACTGGTCAACCAAAAACACTTAAAATATTCAAATTTCAAATAAAAACATATATATTCATGTGCATCTATATGAATCCAAACCATTTATACACAAATAAGCAAAAGTTCTCATTTATATAGCATGTAAGGGTGCACATAACTAAAATAGCACCGAGTGCATGTGAAAATTCTACTGCAGTATCATGGTTTACTTCTCCTACTTGATTAAATTATACAAGTTATTGTTAGAAATTAGATTCAGAAAATACCGAATTAAACACAACTAACAGTCTACAAATGCAAATCATTTACTAAATATTAAGCTCATTCAAACAAAGTGACACATTGATTTTTGGACATAAGTCCCCGGAAAAACCCAAAGCGAGAAAACTGGTGCAACAAATATGAGGGTTTATTTTATTAAGTAGAATATGAGTACCTGCAAAGAATAAAAGAAATCTGCCTTCAGCATTTGTTCCCGAGATAAATATCTGGCCCGATCCACTCCACTCAAACTGAGATTTACAGACTCGGCCCGGATCGCTTTCAGCCGCCCCAACGTCAGCCTGTGACTCCTGGCGTGCTTCTATCTTTGCTCAGAGATGGTATAACCCCATAGTGGGTGACGCAGTCCTTACGCTCTCAGCTCTGCCTGTGTGTGTGTGTGTCTCCAACTGACCCTCAAGCCTTTCTCTTGTACTTTTTCATTGATCTGATCAACAGCTGAGATTAAAACACTTATCAACGACTGAGATTAAAAAACTGCTTGATCTGTGTCTTTTAGAACATTTCAGCACATCTGTTAATTAATTCACTTTAATTATTTAATTTTCCTAAGTTTAAACTTAGGAAATCCATTAAAATAATTAATTATTTGAATAACTTGAACACCAACTGAAATTTCACAGAACACTTCCTGGGTTTTGGAGTTCAAGTGTGTCTTAGCCGCTCCACAAAATTTAAGGGCTTGAGCGCACACCCGATGTTACACCAACTACACAAAATATCAACACTCCCTCTTACCACAGAGTGTACTCTAGCAATACATCCACACCATGTACTGCAAGATCTTGATGTTGGTTTTTGTGCTACTGATGCTTGGTCTACTGCCCTCCATCCACTACAATGTTGCTCTCTGTACTACTGCCCATGCCACTACCAATGACATTGCCACATCTGTACTACAGCTCCCTCTCAAATTGCTGCATCATGCTACCCATAGCACTGCCACTGCTAACTACTGCACTGCAACTCAGTTGTTGAGAAGTAAGCAACAGAAGGACTCCTGCCCAACCGTTTGACAGATAAGTCAAGCTGCATCTATCACTGAAGCTCCCTGTCTGTTGATTTACGCTCTCCTCCTGAAGCTACTGCTATGGTGCAACATTGCACTGCGTGAGCTCAGCCTCTCTGCAGTATTTAAGTCCCATCAGCTCCTCTGCACTGCTGCCACTGCCTCCGCATTACACTGCTCCGTCTTCAACTCTTTAGCGCTCCCCTCTGCTTCATTGTGACCTTCTGCAACCATCTCCCGACTCATCTCGCTATCGTCGTAAGGCTCCCGTAGCTCGTATGTGATCCAAGAGTAGGGCTAACTCAAGGATCCTGCCAATGTCTGTAGATGCTCTATAGATCCATGTCACCCCACCTCTTCTCTCGAGGTACATGAGCACTCATGGCTGCATCATCATCAGAACCATCATCCTTTGTTGTTGCAGCCTTGGAATTAGAAACTCCTTTGTGCTCCTTCTTAGGACAAGTGTTGGCGAAGTGTCCAAGTTCGCCACAATTAAAGCACCGGACCTTGGAAAGGTCCCTCTTCTTCTTCCCTTGTTGTTTTCTTTCCTTTGATGCAAGGGTTGCATCATCTTCCTCTTCTTTCTTCACTCTGACTATCCCACCACTAATATTCTGCTTCTTTGGTGATCCTCCTGATCTTCCCTTGGCGAAGCATAGCCCGCATGTCTGCCCAGGATGGTAACGCTACTCTGCCCAGTATACTCTGGACAAATGTTTCCCATTCCTCAGAGACTGCATTTAGGGCAGTCCTTAATAGGATTCCTTCGTCTAGAGTTGCACCCATGGTAACCAGTTGGTCTCGGATGGTCTGAAGTCGAAAAAAGGAAAGGATCTATTTCCTCACCCTTCTGCATATGGAAAAGCCTCATTTGATTTTGAAAAAGCATTTTCCATTGGACAGAGCTTCCTTGATACATCACTTCTAGAGCGACCCACATGTCTTTTGTTGTGTTCTTATCGGCAATATGTGTACTACATGATCCTTCACTTCGTCCATGATCAAACGCTTAGTCCGCGCTTGATTCTCCTTAAATTTGTTCAAAGGATCAAGATCTGCAGGCACAACTAGAACACTTGTTGCATGGTCCTTGATGTCGTACTCATCTAGGACTCCTGGGATCCTGTAATATTCCTAATTTGCGACAGCAAATTGGAATATTCTATTTTGTTTATTTTTCCACCTATAGTTTGTAAATAAATAAAAAAGTGAGTAAAGAGGGTCTAAACTCACTTAAATGAAATAAGACATCCACCTAGTAGCACAACGTTGTGACTTAAGTGGGAGTCAAGGGGGGACCCAACACCACGTGGAGGAGGGGGCCTATGTACACTCTAGAAGTTTCTCCAAGCTTCTGCTCAGATAAGGATGAGAATGTGGATAAGGATGAGGATGTGGAGGAGAGAGAGAGACTACATTGGGTTTTGGAGGGAAACCAACACTATAAAAGATGGAGGAGCCTCCTCATTTGGGACATGCTTGGATTATGGATTGTTGAGTGAGACATATTGTCTTCTTTGACACACTGGCTGTTTAGCCCGTCTGCTGCACTGTTTAGTGCACCAAGTGTCTCCGTGCGGAGATCTCACCCTTAGCCCCGGGGGACTTCGAGTCCCTACTCGGGCAAGGTTATTTTCTTAGCATCATCCTCCAGGACAGCATTATTGCTGTAGCAGCGTAATATTGTGTTGTAGGGTGTTGTCGTGGTGACTTTACGACACCACTTCCTTCTCTTGTTTTTCAAAGGGAGAGTCCTTCTTTCCTTTGGAGGATCAGATTGGGAGATATTGGAGCTGATTTGCAGATCTTGGCATCTGGCCAACAGTTATTCTGCCCTACTACGCAGTCCCTCTCAGTTACTGCGTTAATTTCATGGTGTATCTGCTGTGGGGGTTTGCCGATTGATTTGGGGGGAAGATCTCAAATGTAAGGATCAACCTTCCACTTTGGAGATCTATAGGAGGAGGTCTACTTCAGTTGCTCATCATCTTCAACCTTCTCTAATTGGTTTCAGTTTGGAGTTGCTGTAGCTGCCCAGCAACTCCGGCATTTTTGTCATATTGTGCATTTCAGCCAATCCCTTGGAGGATTGAGATATTATTGCTTGGAAGGGTTAGAGCTTTGCTCCCCTATTGTATTTGGGCCATAACTTGCCATATCCATGTGCTGATATCTTTTTGGAGCAGTACTTTATTATAGACTGCGTTTTTCTTAGTCTGGCGTTTATGCAGAAATAGCAGTGCTTTTCATGTTTATGTACATGTGTTGTGGAGGCTTGCATCTCTTCTCTTGAGAGGTTGTTTCCTCAAGATTTGTACTCTTTCTTGCTGCTATACATTATTGGCTATATATATTCATCTTCTTGTCTCATAACTCCTGGAGAAAACGCTGAAGGGTTTCTGGATCAATCTTTGTCTTGCGGCACATCTATCTTGAGGGGTTTTCTATATAAAATTGTCGCTTAACCTTGCTGAAAGCCTATGCCTTGTTCTAAAACTCATTCTCTGATTATTTAGAGTGTTATACATTATATCCCTTTAGAAAATACGCTGCCCTTGCTTCAGCAAATTTCTGCATATTCAAAGTCTTGGGAAATCAAGGTTTTTACTGACTAGTCGGGAAGGAGGAACTGTTTAACTTAGCAAAACGCCTTTGTTTGAGCTGAAATTCGACAAGGAAGTCCCTCTTGACCTATTCCAACATATCCCAGAACCTTGAGACGTCATTTTACGCAGATGTTCTTATACACTCATTTTAGGGCCAAAATCCTCACTTTTCCCCACCTTTTTGCCCCTAAAGGTTGAGTAAAGGTTGTTGCTGTTATTTCTTTTGGTTGCTGAGCATTTTCAGACATATTCTATGATAGTTGAAGCCATCATAACTGAAGAATGCGTTTTTCAGGCATGATCTGCTGAAGAATCCATTATTGGGAATATTACAGATCCGTGCTCTCCGGATGACAAAGTCGGACACACCGTCCAACCTGTCCTGGTCTCTCGAGTCTCAACACATGAGAAGCCATATAGCTCAGATTTGACGAAAACAGTACCCTTCTCCCTCTTTCTATGGATCTGGGTTTCTTGGTGACTAGAAACCCTCTAGTAACTGCTTCTTCTGAAAACTGATTTCCCTCCTTGAAATCTTCCACCCAAATAGAATCGAACAGAACTGTCTGATCACCCTCCTGATCGAATCTCAGATTTGTTTCACTCAGATATGTTGAGTAGTTGTCTTCCTCCCGCCTTTGTTGACTTAGCTAGGCACAATTCTACACCGACAGAATCTCCACCACACCAGCACTGTTGAAGATCTGAAGCACTGCTTCCGGATCTTGGCAAGGCTTTCTGCAACAGGAAAAATTGATTGGACTGTGTCTTACTCACTGACCCAGTGCAGCCTCAGCGTTGCTCAAAAGTGAACTGCGTAACCCCAAACAAGGTGACGCAGTCCTTACACTGACCTAGGAAGGCTCTACGTAAGCCTGATGGCCTTTTGAATCTGCAGCGCTGCCCCTTCCTGGATCTGTGTCCTCCTGCTGCCAAGATGCCCCTTTCGGATCTCTGCTACTTCTACTGCTATCCTGCAAAAAAAATATTCTTCAGCGAATTTGCTGGAGATTCATCTTGATCTGCTATCGCTCTGATACCATGTGAAAATTCTACTACAGTATCATGGTTTACTTCTCCTACTTGATTAAATTATACAAGTTGTCTTCAGAAATTAGATTCAGAAAATACTGAAGTAAACACAACTAAGAGTCTACACATGCAAACTGTTTATTGAATATTACGCTCATTCAAACAAAGTGACACACTGATTTCTGGACATAATTCCCCGAAGAAACCCAAAGCGGGAAAACCGGTGCAGTAGATATGAGGATTTATTTTATTAAGTAAAATCTGAGTACAGAAAATCTGGGTTCTAGATCTGAAAAACCCGATAGAGAATAAAAGAAATATGCAGCTAACCTGTATTTCCAAGACCAAATCTCTGACTGATCCACACCCTCAAACAGGATTTACAAGACTCAACACGGATCTGGCCCTAGAAACCCCAGCGCTGCCCCTGAAGCCCCAGCGTGTGCGCTGCTAGGCTCTACGTACCTCTGCGCTACTCAGAGAGGGACTGCATAACCCCAAAGTGGGTGGCGCAGTCTTTACGCTACCTCTGGAGGCCTCTGCGTAACTTCTGAGTCTCCTTGAAGCTGCAGCGCTGCCCCTTCTCGGGCCTGCATAGTCGCTGAAGCCTCCGTGTTGCGCAACTGCTACGTAGCCTCATTGCTCCTCTGTGTTGTCCTTGTTTGCTGCTCCTCTGCCTCTTGCTGACTCTTGGCTCCAGGATCAGATCATCCCCTCAACCAATACTACCCCTCGCTGCAAAAAACTCCTCCAAAAATTCTTAGCAAACCTTTCCCTAGAATTCCAAATTAATCTCTCAGCTCTCTCTGTGTGTGCCTCCAACTGACCCGCAAGACTTTCTCTTATACTTTTTCATTGATCTCATCAACGATCGAGATTAAAACACTTATCAGTGGCTGAGATTAAAAGACTGCTTGATCCGTGTCTCTTAGAACATTTCAGCACATGTGTTAATTAATTCACTTTAATTATTTAATTTTCCGAAGTTTAGACTTAGGAAATCCATTAAAATAATAAATTATTTGAATAACTTGAACACCAGCTGAAATTTCACAAAACACTTTCTGGGTTTTGGAGTTCAAGTGTCTTATCCCCTCCACAAAATTTCAGGGCTTGAGCACACCCGATACTACACCAAATACACAAAATCTCAACAGTGCAATCCATCTCTTCACTAAAAATACATCTGTAAACAAGCTCCACATGGCCTCTAGCATCCAAAAAAAATTATGCTACAACAAATACCTACATATCATCGAAACCATTGCCTCTATTGGGATATTTGTCATCAATATCACCCTCTAAGCATTAAAATAAGATAGAAAAATCATAGCATGTCAAGTCAAGATTTTGTTTGAGTAATGGGTATTTTTTTTAGTAGGCTCATGATAGAGGAGTTCAACAACCAATGCCACTAACATCAAGGCAAATAGAAGGCTTGGTGCTCTTGATTAAATACTAGTTCCATACTCTCGTACATGAAAAAATCCAATGTAGCATTGCAATCCCCCAATCTTGAAATCCTATAAAACTATTAAGTATGTTGGATTTTGAGTGAGATCTACAATTTTACTTTCTCCATATGAAATCCAATGAGGTCAAAACAACTCTCAAACATCCCGAGTCATTTCATCCTTAGGTCAAAAGGATGAAAATGAAAGATAAAGGAGAATGTCACTTTTACTTTAAGAATTTAACATTACCATAAAATGCATAGCAATAGTAGGGCCATATGCATGAATATTAGACACCTATTATGGGCTAGTGCCCAGCTAAAACAAACATTAAAAGAAAAATAAAACAAGCCTCACTTAATGTGTTCTATGTGGCTTTACTCTACAAAACCAGACAAAAATGGTTCAAGTCATTGGTTCATACCAGTGTTTGACTCAAAACGGTCGAACCGATCTGAATCGGCCAGTCCGGTTTGGTCCTTATAACACTGGGTGGTAAATATAAAGTGGCACATCACATCGGCTAAAAGGTGGTTGTCAAGGGCTGCTAGCTACCGATTAGGAGAAGATGAATAGGAGAAAATCTCTCTTAAGGGTACCAACTTTGGGGTGTAATAGGCCACACCTCATATTGTTGTGTTTGGGTCTAGTTCTTGTCTTGTGAGCTCCCCTAACAAGACTTGCTAGCTTTCAAGGCAACACTTTCTATTGCAGTGGCACTAGTTATATCCTAAGAGGCCCTTTAGAAAAGTTACAAGATAACACATATGAGTTGGTGGCGGGTTTGCCTTGGGTACCTCAAAAATCTAGCTTAGTGATCATGGATGGGTTCACTTCTTGGCATGGATATTGAGTCAACTTAATAGGTCAAAATTAACAATAAGAAGGTGGTCTTCTCTCATGTTAGGGTGAATTGACTTGTTGGGGATTTTAGCCCCCAGCCATGTGACGGCCCATTTGTCTAGTTTACATGAATTTGAGACGAAAAATGATTCAATAGTTTATGCCTTCATCTCCCTTGAAATGAATCTCCCCTTACTGTTTAGAAATGTTAGTGGGATGAAACTTCCCATTTGTAAGATTTTTGTGTAGTGTGTTGCTATGTTTCAACCAAATGTGGCCTTTCTTTAGGCAGTTAAGACTACTGGTTTTGTGTTTCATAACAAAATGAACTATTGTTGGAATAGCCTTTTTTGGACATCAGAGCATTATCAAGGGAGTGGAGGTGTGGTGATTGTTGTCCCTTCCTCTTTTTAGATTTTTGTAGTTGTGTTTGGTTTGTACCTGGATATATGATGTCTATGGGTCACCCTTTTAATTTAGGACTAGATGGTCATTTTTTTGCAATTTATGCTCCTAATCTTAGCTAAAACCAATGTGAACTTTGAGATGGGATGGTTTCATCCCTTCTAGTAATAGAGTCGATTATTAAAGGGGATAACAATATGGTTGACTAGAAAGGGGATAGATGTGGGGGTGGAGGGTTGGTGATCAATGGTTCAAAGAAGCATGCTTGGGTTCATTGTAAACACTATTCAGAATTTTTACCCTAGCAGCATGAAGGGTTGGACTATGACAATTGGTATACTTGGTCTAACTATTAACAAGGAAAGGATAGGGTGCAAGACTAGATCAATTCTATGGGCAATGGGAGGATTTAACATTCTCTAGTTGATTTTTTCTTGTTAATGTGCTTTCAATTGTAACTGATTCAAATCACTTGTTGATCTAGACTATAGTTTCCTTGGGACAATCTCTCAATTCGCCCCCTTGTTAACTATTCAAGTTGAATGTCTCCCATTTTGAATCGAAGGAATTTTCGGCTTGTTGCCCCTTCAAGGTAACTACCTTGGAGACACACTCTTAGGAGTCTAATGTTGTTCCATTTACAAGGTTTTTGTCCCAATTCCTCAAATCTAGGCTTGCTTCTCTCTTATACTCCATCATACACCTGTGCTTGATATTCATTCTACATTGGTATATCAATTATCTAAGGATCCCTGCTCGCCAAATACATAATTTCATAGCTAGCAGGCATTACTCCATTATGATTCCATCCACTTATTATGAATCCATATATTGTTCCTAGCTTAGAATGGTGTTGATGATTCTGACTTATTTATGAAGTGTGCTTCAACACATATATGAACCTTCATTCCCTATAACCAAGTAAAAGTCTTACCTTTTTATCCTATCTCACCATAGAGGGGAGGGGAACATAATTGTTCTCAGATTGATATGTCTTGTCCTGGGCCACCGGGTATTACAAGGGATCAAAGTATGTGGCATAATCACATCACCTCCATAATTAACCATTTATGTGGTTCCCTTACATTTCCATCACATCCATTTACATTCAATTCCCCAACTTATGAATAGCTTCTCAAATGTCATCATAAAAACTCCAAATGAAGAAAGGGAAAATTCATGCAAACCAGTGAAATCAAGCCAAAATAAAAAAATTGACAAGAAAAGAGAAAAGAATAATAAAAGAAGAAAGGTGCACTGCTTCAATAAAAGGCTCACCTTTAAAGTCCTAGAATTGAATGTTTATATAAAGAAAAAAAACGATGCAAAATTTAATAAAAAAATAACAGAAGAGGGAAGAAAATGATGCCAAAGTAGCAAAATGTTGAATAACAAAGACTCCCTCTCAAAGGTTTGCATTAAATTATATGAAGATTGTAGAATCTAAAATGGCCCCTGCTCTTTAAGCCAGTTGATAAACCAAGATAATTATGACATATAAAAAATAATGAAAAAATAAAACATAGATCAATGAGCTCAACCTGTAAAACTGAGCTTTTGCAACTGCTTTGGTGAAGATATCTGCTCGCTGATCCTTGGTATTTATGTGCTTCAATTCAACATCATTCTTCTACACCAAATCCCGAATGAAGTGATCTTTCATGTCAAAATGCTTTGTCCTGTTGTGATGAATGAGATTCTTTGCTAACTTGATGGTACTTGCATTATCACTATAAATTACTGTAGGTTGAATTTCTTCTCTCCAATTTCTTCCAAAAATTTTCTAAGCCAAAGAGCTTGTGTACCAGCTGAGGTAATTGCAACATACTCCGCTTCTCTGGATGAGAGGGCAACAATGCTTTGTTTTTTTGAGCTCTGGGTAATCAAACCAGAACCAAAAGAGAAACAATTTCCAAATGTGGACTTACGGTCATGTGGACTTCTATAGTATGTTGCCTCCTGATGCCATTCATGTCACAATAACTCTGGAAAGCTTTTGAGCAGAATTCTCCTCCACAGTCAGTTCGCAAACATTTGATCTTTGCACCCTTTCTCATTTTCTACAAGTGCTTTGAACTTCTTGAATGTATCCAGGGCTTCACTTTTGGCCTTCAAAAAATATACCCAACAATTTCATGAGTAATCATCAATAAAAGTGATGAAATATGACGACTTACCCACACTATTAGTCTGCATAGGACCACATATGTTTGAATGAACAAGCTGAAGTGGGTGATGAGTCTTCCATGTATTTCCCTTTGCGAACTTTTCCCTTGCATGCTTGCCTTTAGCACATCCTTCACAAACGTCCTTGTGCTCCTCTACCTTGGGCAAACCCGAAACTAATGCATGTGAGGTTAGAAACTTCAAACTGTGAAAATTTAAATGGCCATAACTGAGATGCCATAGCAAACTTGAATCCTCATAAGCCATATTTGAAAGGGTGTTGTTATTTTCATCAAACCCCAAGGGAAACATCCTATTTCTTGTCATAGGCACAACAGTGATCACCCTATTTCCCTTATTCTTGTCATAGATAGTGCACGTCTTTTTTTCAAAGACTACTTTATAATTTTTATCACATAGTTGCCTAACACTTAACAAATTGTGCTTCAGTGGTGGAGTATAATAAATATCATGAATACTCTTTATACTTTCTTTTGTTTGGACCTCCATAGCTCTTTTGGCAGCAACCTACAATGGTTTATCATCACCAAGTTGGACCTTGGATTTAAAACTTTCATCCTTGGTTGAAAACAATTTCTCATTCCCTGTCATATGGTTAGAGCATCCAGAATCTATGTACCAAACATCTTTATTAGTATTTTCACATTTGGCATAAGATAAAAAGAAGTGATCTGGAGGATACTCACAACTTTCTTGAGCATAGTTAGCATTTTTGTCTTCTTTCAATCTGCATTCTCTTTCAAAGTGGTCATACCTGTTACAATAGTAACATTGAACATTTCTCTTATAAAATTTACCTCTACCTCTTCCTCTGGAACTACCTCTTCCTCTTGAGCCACCTCTCCCTCTACCTACAGAAAATTTTTGGCTTTGCCATTTACCTCGACCTTGATTGGTTTTGGCACTACTGCTGCTTGCATCTTCATTCTTTGTAATTTGTAATTTAGAGGAAAAAGCTTTCTCTACACCTTCTAAAGTGTCTTTCAATCTTTCTTCATGAGACATGAGAGATCCAACCAATTGATCAAACTTTAGTTGTGTCAAATCCTTGCTTTCTCCTATGATTATGGCAACATGATTCCATCTAGGTGTTAAAGATCTCAATACCTTTTTTATTAAAACTTCATTACTTACAGTCTCCCCAAGTGTAGCCATTTTATTGACCACATCTTTGACTCTCACACAATAGTCACTTATACTTTTAGCTTCATGCATCTTCAAATTCTTGAATTCTCGCTTCAATGTCTGAAGCTTGACTACTTTAACTTGATACCTTGGTAAGATTCTTGTAGAGTCTTCCTGGCATCTTTGGCAATTGTTTCTCCCGATATTCCTGGAAATAAGCTCTTATCAAGAGCTATCTGATGTGAAACAAAAGTTTGAACATTCTTCTTCCTTGTTTCCTTTCTTGTTGTTCTTTCATTGGTTGTAAAGGCATTCCAATCAGCTGGCTCCTCATAACCTGATTCAACAATCTCCCACAAATCTTTTCCAATCAAAAAGGTCAGCATTTTAATGCACCAATAATCATAATCGTTCCCACCAAATTCTGGAACCGACATGTTAGAATTCGACATATTTAACTTTGGCTAAATTCAAACAATAAAACTTTAACCCACAACAATTTTACCTTCTCTGATACCAATTGTAGAATCTGAAATGACCCTTCCTCTTTAAGCTAGCTGATAAACCAAGATAATTATGACATATAAAAAACAATGAAAAAATAAAACATAGATCAGTGAGCTCAACCTGTAAATCTCATATTAAATCAACTATGTAAATACATTGCTATATAATAAACCTATTACTAATATTATTATCTATCAACTACTAATTATCTACTAACACTACCAATCTTTCTCAGCACTTGCCATCCTAATAATCTGCTGCACTAATTTTTAATAACATGAGCACAGAGAATCACAAAATCTGCTGACTAATATCAGCAATTACATGGCGGGATTTAAGCATTATCCTCAACAAAGATTCCTCGCCATTGACTAGTTAGACCAGAAACAGACTTGATACTTCACTTCATGACTATGTTTTAGTCCACTAAATTGTGGTCTACTGGTGAAAATGTTGTGTCACCATGTTAATAACCCAAGTTCAAACCCCGGTAGTATTAAACCCCTCAATCATAAGTTGGCAGAGTTTTACAGGATTCATACGAAGCATTCATTCAATTAAGTTGGCATTTACAGGATTCATATGAAACATTCATTCAATTAAAAAAACAAGAAGAATAGGAAAGTAAACTGATACAGAATTTTGTATTTTAATGCCTTTTCTCCTTTAATTTAACAATGAGAATGTGCTGTTTGAGAATGCCATTTCTCCTTTTTTTTTCCACTTGCCTTTGGCCACCATCCACAGAAACTATTACTTATCAAGGACCAAATTAACTAACTAATAAACGTATTAGTACATAAATCACGACATACTCTTCAAATCATGTCCATTCGAGGGGGATTTCAGTACTTGAAATTGAAAAACATTTCTCAACAACAATTTACAAAGGTGGACATTATCTTATAAGGACTTTGAAAAATAAATAAAAGTTGCATCTTCATATATAAGTCAAACAGAAAAGAGAAATCACCTTTGTACAATTTAGAGAGTATGGACATGACAACAACAGCCTCTATGATGTTCCTTTTACTCATCCCAAATTCATCTTCCTCTTCTCCTCCGTCTGTAACATTAATAAATTTATATGCTCCATACATTTCAGACGTGAGATAGGTATAACCATATGGCTCCACTTCAACGTTGGGACCATTAATGATTCTGTTATCATAAAACTCTCTATTTGGGAAAAGACTTATCCATGGATGCATGCGATATTGTATATTTAAAATATGGACCGAGTGTCCAAGTTTCTCCAATCTTTCAAAGAGGCTTCTTCCATAGTTCATTTTTTCTGCAAGCTGATGAATCAATCGTAGCATAGACTTAGAAACTTTACAAGAACTAGTGGCAAAGTTAAATCGAAAAAAGTCCTTCAGAAAAGCCACTGAAAACAAACCTTACTGATTACTGTTGCAGGTAGCTGTTTCGGATCTCCTATCATAAGTGCATGTGTTATACCTGCAATTTGTAGTGCAATTGTAGATTCAGCCTCTTTGAGCTGGGCGGCCTCGTCAATAATCAAACAGTCAAATGGTGCTGCCAATTTCATGTACATTTTCCCAGAAGATGATACGGTTGAAAATACCACCTTAGCACGTGACAAACAAAGTTTCAAAATATCTTCTTGGTTGGGGAGTGTTCTTTCACAACATAACTCTCTTTTTAGGAAATGTATACATTCACTTCTACTCGAGCAGATGAGTTCTTTTAAGAGTTTCTTATTGTTAATCGCACTCTCTCTAAAATTCTCTGTGGACCTTGATGCTTCTTCACAGAATTCTCCATTATCAGAAAAACATTCTCGAAAGCTTTTGTCCTCGAGTGCATTTTCCTGAATTAGATTTACAAAATGCTCAACTACTTTAATCAGGCAATCCAAGTTCTGTTTCTCTGAGATTGATCCTGGATAATCATTTAATAAAATTTTTGCACTCTTAAAAAAGTCCGAGGCTAATTTTTCCAATCTCTCTCTGATGAACTGTAGAAAATTAATTGCATCCTTCTGCTGTGCTTCACAATATTGTGAGATTGCCGATTCAAGAAAATCAAGAAGATATGTCACAATCTTCCTCCATCCTGTCAGTGGCTGACAACAATTTTTCAGACGCTCCACTCGAGATTCAAGAAATATATTCCCCAGATGATCTTTAACATTCAACCGCTCCTCATTTCCAACTAGTACAAGGTCACTTGAAGTCACAATACAGGAAAAATAATCTGTATCGGGGCACTGATCCGATGGACTTCTAACTACGTTCAGGAACCTCATTGCAATTTCTGATATTGCAGCATTCGTTGGTGCACACACAAGTACTTTGTACCCCAGATGGAGTAAAACGGAAAGCAGTGAAACCAGCATCGAGGTCTTCCCTGCTCCAGGGGGACCTTGGATCAGCTTTATACATGGATGCTCTTTGTTTTTAACAGCATTCACTGCGCTAACTAAAGCAGATTTCTGAGAAACATTTAACTTGTGGGACTCAAAATGGTTGCTTCTCAATCTTTCTATATCATTTTCATTTTCTTCAACTAAGGCTTCATTAGAGTCCTGCAAAACCTAGTCAGGTTAGACCTCATTCCCTGGTTTGTCCACTACATTACAGTTCACTCAACCAATTGACCAAAAAAAAATAATGAAAGTCCTATAAAGGCCTCAAACATTTAAAGTACATACTTCTCTATTGTAGTGTACTGCCTTGTCAAGCAAAGCCGAATTTGTTTGATCGTCCAAGTCAGTAAGCAAAGCTCTCCAGATTCGCAAATTTGTAGCCAGATGACCAACATAAATACCAAAAATTTTATCCTCTGTGTTGCTAGTTTGGGAGCAAAATGGATGCATATCTGGAACATATGCTCTCACCTCAAACATATAGCTAACCTGATTCTTACCATCTGTATCTTCACGTTGACACTCAGTTCTACTTACTACAGCTAGCACGTGGTCATGAAGGTCTTCCACATAGTGAGGTACTCTTGACGAGAGTATAAGAACATCCTTTGGTTTGAGCATTAAGATTTGTTTTCCCTCGCTCTCTGCCATATCACATTCTCTGTCAATCAGCATTTTGTATACCGTCACTGCACCTTTTGATGGCCGTATTATTTCTAGAAAGTTTACAGCTGCATATGGAGCTTCAGAGATAGACTTGAGAGTATTGTGGAGTTCAGCCCTCGTTTCTTCTATGAGAGGTGTAATAAAAGAGCCAAGGTACTCCTCTACGGACTCAAACCTCTCTGGGATATATTTAACCTGAAAGAGCCATCAAGGAGCTTTGTATCATAAAATTTTGCAAAATGAAAGTACGTCAAGCACTAGGATTGAATCTATGCAACAAACGTTAGAATTCTTGTGGAATATCATGCCAACTATTCTGCAAAATTGAAGTAGCTCAAGCCCACTCTATGAAACAAACTTTAGAAAGCTTGTGTAATATCATGGCAACTATCATGCAAAATTAAAGCATCTAGAGCTCACCAATAACAGCAGAAGGTAATTAATGCAGTGAAGAAAGAGCATCATCGCCGACCATATCATCAAAAGACTTTGGAAAAGTATTAGAACATGGATAGCAGGCCATGGTAATCTTAAGACCAACAACCTACACCATTAGATTTTCGCAGTAAAATTATTCTTCAATACCTTCTATTTTACTCTAGGTTCAACCTGGTATTTTTTATTTCAAAGCTTGAAGGGAAACAGGCGTATATAGGAAGCATTACGTCACTAGATTAACAAACAAACAATAGGAAGCAGGCGTATATTAGTAAACAAATAATCATTGTGCATAGGAAGATTTTTTTTAACGTAATAAATAAGAAATATTGGCATTATGCTATGACCCCAAATAACAAAATTTCCATAAAGAAAGAAAGAGCGTCATCACCGACCATATCATCAAAAGGATTTTGTTAAGGTAATAAATAAGAAATATTGGCATCATGCTATGACTATTGACCCCAAATAGCAAAATTTCCATAGAGAAAGAAAGAGCGTCATCACCGACCATATCATCAAAAGGATTTTGTTAAGGTAATAAATAAGAAATATTGGCATTATGCTATGACTATTGACCCCAAATAGCAAAATTTCCATACAGAAAGAAAGAGCCTCATCACCGACCTTATCATCAAAAGACTTTGGAAAAGTGTTAAAACATGTATAGCAGGTCATGGTAATCTTAAGCCCAACAATCTACATCATTAGATTTTAGCAGTAAAATTAATTTTCGATACCTTTTATTTTACTCAGGATCCATCCTGGTATTTATTATTTCAACGCTTGAAGGGAATCAGATGTATAGAGGAAGCATTACATCACTAGATTAACATAGCAAACAATTAATCATTTTTCATATAAAGATTTTAAGGCAATAAATAAGAAACATTGGCATTATGCTATGACCCAACATAACAGGATTTTTATATGCTAAAATTAATTTTCGATACCTTTTATTTTACTCAGGGTCCATCCCGGTATTTATTATTTCAACGCTTGAAGGGAATCAGATGTATAGAGGAAGCATTACATCACTAGATTGACATAGCAAACAATTAATCATTGTTCATAGGAAGATTTTAAGGCAATAAATAAGAAACATTGGCATTATGCTATGACCCAAAATAACAGGATTTTTATAAACAGAGTTAGCTTTGTGCAACTGGAATGTATTGATAGCCTTCAACTAACAAAAAGGATATATTTTTTTTTAGCCATATTGAGGTCACGTATTTGACTATTATATAACAGAGGTAAAATGTGCATCATTTTCTGATAAAGGACAGCTGACAGTTTCTCAGGAAGGCCAAAGAACAGCTACTGTAAATCCTAGAAAAGAGAAAACTTGATCGAATTTTGATGAATCAGCAACAGGTAATCCAGGTCTTGTGGATATTGGACGAGTTATTCCAAATCATAATGAAGAAATTGTTTCAAACTATCTGCAGACTCTTGGCTAAAATATGAACAATGAAGCATAAATTTTATGCTTTAATAGATGGCATAAAAGCATAAAAGCTTGAATGAAGTTAGGATATTAATGAAGTTAGGATATAAATCCACTATAGAAGAAGGGGATTCAGAACTGGCAATCAGTTTAACGTGAAAGGCCGATAACCAATCCAATTGGAAGCTAGAGAGTCATTACGACATTTAGTTACAAAATGAGGGATTGACACTAAATTTTTGCATGTTCGAAGACTGCAAATAAAATGGCTAATGCTAACCGACAAAGCAAATAAATTGCTAGATTCCAATCTTTATATGCCAGTACTAGATATCAGCGAGGCAAATAGGAAATTGTTTTGGGAAATGCAATCAAGAGATCAGTTGGGCTGTGGTCCAGCAGTAGATAGGTGGGATTTAACCAAGACTACCACAGGTTGGATTTTCAAACCCCCACCCCATAATGATTTTTACCTCAAAATCCCTAAAGCAATATGTCCAATGAGTTTCAATCCCACTACGACAAAAAATTGTGTAGTTTCTTTTGCGCGCACAAAAAATATAGAGAAATGGCAATCCAAGAGAAAGTTGAGAAAGTTATAAGAAACAGAACATGGGAACTGGAATTTTCATAATCATGAACCAAACTGAAACTAGACAGGACTGGCCTAAAAATTGGGTTTGAAAAAGAAGTGGACTACATATAGCATAAAATAGGTGAACTGGTTCTCTTCTCCCTCTTCTACTGCTGGCCCAGCAAAACTCAGATCTGGGTTTCTTGGCGCTAGAAACCCTCTAAGGAACCACGCTCCCTCTGAGAAATGATTTCCCTCCCGGAAATCCTCTGCCAACTGATGTCGAATCAGCTCTCACTGGTCACTCTTTGCTATTGATCAACACTAGATCTGGACTTCTTCGCGAGAAGTCTTCTGAGGAACTAGTTCCCTCTACTTTGTCACAGTCCCTCTAGGCATTGTTCTGCACCGACAGAAACAATGCCCCACTAGCAACTCCTGAAGAAAAACACACTGCACTTCCATCCACAGCAACTGGAAAGACGAAGGCTCAACCATCTGCGCTAGACCAACACACACTGCACTGCCTCTACTGCAGCTACAGCATCACCCATCTGGCTGACAAGGCTCTTTGTGAGCCCTTCTAGTGACTGCATCACCCTACCTTGCCTCTTCCTGGATCTGCATTGTCACTCGAGACAGTCGCCTTCCTGTAGCAAAAATTTATCCGTCTCTTCGCTGATGGCTTCAGCTCTACCTGATCTACAACAGCTCTGATACCATGTGAAAATATCTTAATCTACACTACAGAAATCCTACTGCAGGAATCTAATTTGCATTGCCTACTTGCCTTATTAAATTACGAGTTATTTTTCTGAATATTCAGTAAAATACTAATGCAAAAACTCTACAGCCTACACAATTATAGAGATCAAGTACTGAGGAATAAGTAAAGCACACAGACAAAGGACACACAAATTTTTCGGACAAATGTCCCCAGAAAAACCCAATGCGGGAAAGTCGGTGCTACAGTTCCGAGGGTTATATTATTAAGCAGATTTCTGAATTCAAACTAGAGTGCCAAATCCGGCTCACCCAACAGAGAATTTCCCCGGCAGAAGTACCTCTATCCGGAGACAGATATTTTGGCGAATCCGACAGCAGAATGACGAAACCCCAAGGTGACTGTGTTATCCCCAGTGTTGCACAGCGATGGCTGCAGCAAGCTCTACGTTGGGACTGCATCACCTCTCCTAGTGACTGCGTCACCCTCTTCGTGAGCCTTCTCGGCTCAACAATGGATCTGCTAGAGAGTTGCCCGATCTGCCCCACAGAAACCCCTGCGCTGCTCCTGAAGTGACAGTGCAATCCTCTCTGCCTATGTCTAGTGTGAGCCCTGCTGGGTCTGCGTCACCTTCTCTGAGCTGCATTGTCCCTCCTGGTGTTGACTTGCCTCTTTGCTATTGTAATCTCGTCCTTGGATGAAATCCCATTGCCGAATTGCCCCTCACTGCACTGAATCACTCAGATCTGATCTTCATTCGTGCACTACTCCATCAGAAGAATTCGATCTCTTAGATCCACTGTGTGTGTACCTCCAACTGACCCCAAGCCTTCCTTTAATACTTTTCTAGTTGACGAATCAACGGCCGTGATCTAATCTTTGATCGACGACTAAGATTAGAAAAGACTTGATCCTCGTCACTTGGAACATTCTCACCCACATGTTAAATTAATTCACCTTAATTATTTAATTTCCCTAAGTTTAGACTTAGAGTCCCCATTAAAATAATTAAATAATTAATTATTTGAATAACTTAAGCTCCGGGTGGAATTTATCCAAACGATTTTTGGGTTTTGGAGATCTCATGTGTTCTAGCCCCTCTAGAACGTTTCGGAGCTAGAGCACATCCGATGCTACCCAAAAATCAACACCAAAGGCTGGAAAGTATTTCAATAGTGCCGAAGGGTTAGTTTCCCTGTCAATAAAAGGCAGGACGACTTGATTTTCAGTTGTTTCAGGATAATTGTGTAGCAGACTGCGTAGAGGTGACGCAGAAGTTGCGCTAAGCAAGGAGGATGGCTTGATTTTCAGTAAGCAGTCAAGAGTCGAGGTTGCTTAGAGTGAGGGTAAATTCCCTCAAGATAATTTTGCCAGTATTTTCTCTCCAGGATTGCCAGTATTCGGCAAGCAGATTGTACTCAAACTATTTCATTGTTGCTTAATAATCAATGTTCTATAGGGACTCGCCCACCAAGGTGGGGGACGCGCTTCCTCACTCCGCCACGCTCTGAGGACAGGGAAACTCTTGAGGAAACATTTCCCCACATCCCCTTTTTTGGGGAAACTCCAGTGGGCATTTTTTCTAGGGACAAAAAGCGTCCCCCCAAATTTTTTTGCTAATAACAATAAAGGCCTAAAAAATTACAAATTTTAGTATAATTATAAAAAATGAAAAAAAAAACTAAAGGATAAATTAAAACTTTGAAACATAATCATTCACATTTCTCATTCATTTCTCATTAACCCTACAATTTTACCTTGTCGCCCAACATTTTCCTTCTACTATCGCTCGACATTTTACCTTGCTGCTCGAGATTTTCCTGTTGTCGTCGCTCGACATTTTCCATCTGCAATTTTTTGTGATTCAGATTTACCATCGAGCGGGGGCCTGCGACATTTGGAGCTGCAATTTTCATTTTGTGACTCGTGTGAAAATTCCAAGTCCTAGATCTGGAATCCCTACTACAACACGCTGAACTACTTCTCCTACTTGTAAATTAGATTTAACAATTTATTTGCAGAATACTGATGAAAATATCAAAGCAATTACTTAAGCAACCTTCACTTAATTAAATTACATGTGAAAACAATAAACTGAGCAAGAGAAATAACACACACACAGGACACCATTGTTTTTGGACAAACGTCCCCAAAAAAACCCAATGCGGAAAAACTAGTGCAGCAGATTTGAGGGTTTTATTATTACGCAACAGTTAAACTGAATACATCTCTGATTGTCTCACCAGACAAATCAGTTACAGAGAATACTAACAGAAAAATAATAGTGAGTGTACCTCACTCTACAAGATCCGGCTGATCCGGTAGCTGAACTGACAAAACCCCATCTCCCTCTGCGCTGCCCCTGCACAGTAGTTGGATAGGCCTACATGGAGACAGATTTGGAACTTCGTCACATCCTCTGTGTGATCTTTCAATCCTCCAGAAAGTCAATCCTAGACCTCCCAGCTCAATCTCGATTTCCCAGATGAAACTCGACCTTTTGCTGAGTGACTACGCTGCCTCTGCGTGGGGCCTACGTCACCCCTTCTAGGTGCTACATCACTCTATCTGGGCTCTATGCAGCATCCAATTCTCCCTTCTTTGCCTCTCTGTTGATGATCCTAGGCCCAGGAGAAGATTCTCCTGCAAAAACAGTCTTTGCCCCACAACTGCGCCGAAGAATCACTTAGATCGAAGCTTTCGTCCGAGCACTTGCTCCGCAGAAAATTCAATCACTAGATCCTTTCGATGTGTCTTACAAATGACCCTCAAGTCTTACTTTATAGACTTCTCGTTGAGACTTCAACAACCAAGATTAGAGCTCCAATCAACAGCTAAGATTATATTAGACTTTATCTGCTTTTTCTAGAAGTTTCACCCACAGTTTACATTAATACAAATTAATTATTTTAATTTCTTAAGTTAGACTTAGGATCCTTATTAAAAATAATTAATTTTTCTCATAAAACTGTTTCTGGGTGGAATTTCTCAAAACACTTTCTAGGTTATCTGTGATGCATGTGTCTAAGCCTCTCCACAAAGTTTGAGACTTACAGCACATCCGATGCTACCCAAAAATCAACACTACCTCTTAGCGAGGAATGTGCTCTAACAGATATTCCCTTCTGCACACTGCTTTGACTCTGAAGCATCTTCCTTTGCGCTGCGGATGTCTGACATGTTGCCCATCAACGACTGCGTTGCGCTGCACTGTATTGCTGCTGACCCTGCCATGATCAACACTGCATCCGTACTCCAACTCCCTCTCAAATGTTGCATCTGTTGGTAGCACTACCACTGCTAACTCTGCATTGCAACTCAACTGCTGAGAGAAGCAACTGAAAAACATCCAAAAATTTTGAATAAGTGTGCAGGATGCAGCTCGATGCTGAAACACTGACTGTTGTTGGTCCCACGTTGTTCCTCTGAAGCATTGTGTTGTTGCGGAAATGCATTGCGTCCCTCTGCTCTGTGCTACTCGGATGTTAGCATTGCTAACCATTGCATCTGTCATTTCTGCACTCCTCTAAACCGACTGAAAACTTCTCTTGCCTGCTATTACTGATCATGGGCACCCGTAGCAAGGTTATGATCCAAGAGGTAGACTCCTCAAGGATCCTGCCCCATTGAAGTTCTTGCAAAATCACAGCTCAATGTCGCCCCATCTCCCTCTTGGAGATGCGTGGGAACACATGGCGTACTCATCCTCGTCAATCTTCACAGTTGCAGCCTTCGGATTGTGCTTCTCGTCCTTGTCCTTTTCCCTCAAAGGACACTGGGAAGCATAGTGAACAAGTTCACCACACTTGAAGCACTTGATCTTCAAGACGTCTTTCTTACGTCTCCACTGCTCCTGCTGCCCTTTGGATGCAAGGGCTGCATTTTCTTCCTACTCCTGCTTCATCTTCGATCCACTGCCACTGCTGGCATCAAGTTTGAACTTGACCAAGTCTCTCCTTAGCTCTTCTTGCTGAAGAGAAGCCCACATCTCTTCCCAGTTTGGCAAGCTTGCTCTGCCCAGGATACTCTGGACAAGTACCTACCAATCATCAGTGACTGCATTAAGTGTCAGTCTCACCATCACTATATGAGATGGGGTAGACCCCATGGCTGCAAGTTGGTCATGGATTTCCTAAAGTCTTGTCAGGAACAGAATAATGCACTCCTCTTTCTGCATCTGCTGTTGATATTTGGTAGCATCGGATGTGCTCTAAGTCTCAAACTTTGTGGAGAGGCTTAGACACATGCATTACAAATAACCCATAAATTGTTTTGGGAAATTCCACCCAGAAACAGTTTTATAAGAAAAAATAATTATTTTTAATAAAGACCCTACGTCTAACTTAAGGAAATTAAAATAATTAATGAGTATTAATGTAAACTGTGGATGAAACTTCCAGAAAAACCAGATCAAATCTAATATAATCTTAGTTGTTGATTGGAGATCTAATCTCGGTCATTGAATTCTCAACGAGAAGGCTGTAAAGGAAGACTTGAGGGTCATTTGTAAGATACACCGAAAGGATCTAGTGATCGAATTTTCAGACAGACCAAGTACTTGGACAAAAACTTCGATCTCAGTGATTCTTGATTGCAGTTGAGAGGCAGAGACAATTTTGGCAGGGGACTCTACTCCGTGGCCAAGGATCAGCAGTAAAGAGGCAGAGGAGGATGAAGAGAGGATACTCTGGACAAATACCTGCCAATCATTAGTGATTGCATTAAGTGCCAGTCTCACCATTGCTATAGGAGATGGGATATACCCCACAGCTGCAAGTTGGTCATGGATTTCCTGAAGTCTTGTTAGGAACGGAATAATGCGCTCCCCTTTCCACATCTGTTGTTGATATTTGGTAGCATCGGATGTGCTGTAAGTCTCAAAGTGGAGAGGCTTAGACACATGCATTACAGATAACCCATAAAATTTTTTGGGAAATTCCACCCTGAAACAATTTTATAAGAAAAAATAATTATTTTTAATAAGGACCCTAAGTCTAACTTAGGAAATCAAAATAATTAATGAGTATTAATGTAAACTGTGGATGGAACTTCCAGAAAAAGCAGATGAAGTCTAATATAATCTTAGCCGTTGATTGGAGATCTAATTTGGGTCGTTGAATTCTCAACGAGAAGTCTATAAAGGAAGACTTGAGGGTCATTTGTAAGATACACCGAAAGGATCTAGTGATCGAATTTTCTGACAGAGCAAGTGCTTGGACGAAAACTTCGATCCAAGTGATTCTTGATTGCAGTTGAGGGGCAGAGGTAGTTTTTGCACGAGACTCTTCTTTGTGGCCAAGGATCATCAGCAAAGAGGCAGAGAAAGATGAAGAGAAGGTTGCGCAGAGCCCAGAGGGAGTGACGTAGCACCCAAAAGGGGTGACGTAGGCCCCACGCAGAGGCAGCGCATTTCTTCAGTAGAACGTCCGAGTTTCAGCTAGGGAAATCTAGATCTGAGACGGGAGAGCCAGATCCATTTTCCAGAAGGGTTGAAAGATCACGCAGAAGGGGTGACGCAATTCTAAATCTGGCCCACGCAGGCCTACGTAGCTACTGTGCAGAGGCAGCGCAAAGGGAGCTCGAGTTTCGTCAGTTCAACTACTGGATTAGTCGGTACTTGCAGAGTGAGGTATACTCACTGATTTCTTTCTCTGTCAGTATTCTCTGTAACTCAATTTTCCAGTGAGACAATCAAAGTTGTATCTAGATTAACTGTTGCTTAATAAACAAAACCCTCATATCTGTTGTACCGGTTTTCCCGCATTGGGTTTTTCTGGGGACGTTTGTCCAAAAGCAACGGTGTCCTGTGTGTGTGTTATTTTTCTTGCTCATATTTCTGTTTTCACAAATATTTTAATGGGTGAAGGCTGCTTCAGTAACTGCTTCAATATTTTAAGAAGTATTCTTTAAATAACTTGTTAAATCATATTTACAAGTAGGAGAAGTAGTTCAGCTTGTTGCAGTGGGGATTCCAGATCTAGGATCTAGGAATTTTCACATGGTATCAGAGCATGTATTGTGAAACAGGAAGAGCAGATCTAGCGCTGAGACGGAGGCTGAAGAGCTGCAGAAAGCAACAATTCGAATCCCCAGAGGGATTGCGCAGTCCAGGCAAGGAGGGCAGAAATTTCTGGTAAGACCTCTCTCGAAATGAGTCGACAAAGAGGTAAGACTTCCAGATCCGAATTTTTCCGAGCCAGAGGGAATAACGTAGAGTTGGTGGGGCGCAGTTTCTACAGGCAGATTTTGACTTTGTCGAGGCGGAAAGTCATTAGAAGAAGAAGAAGCAACACAGTGAGGGAATTTTCTATCTCAGGAAGTTCCTACTCGTGGAATTTTAGTTTTTTCAAGTTCTGAGACGCAGGTCCGAGCAGAAAATCCACGAGCTCCTCAAGCAGTGATTCAGCCTGTCCAGCATTGCACAGAGGGGGAAGAAGAGGAGCAGATTCGACAATTTGGACAACTAGGGCAGCTCACGGGCTCATATATTAGGACCAGTTGGAGGGAGCCTCCAACTACGTGATCTGGAAGGCAAGAACCACTTGTCTTCTGTATGAGTACAATCTCAAGCTTTTCGTGGATTGCATGGTTGTTTTCCTTGTAGATCCAGATCCGTTGAAGAAGTACAAGGCTCATATGGTGAAGGCGAAAAGGCTACTCCTGTATGGAGTCAAGGATCACATAGTCTCCCATATAGCCGAAAAAGATACTCCTAGGCAGATGTGGGAAGCCTTGGCCACACTATATCAGGGATCTTCCGAGCGGCAGAAGATGTACTTGGAGCAACAACTGAGGATGGCACAGATGCGAAAAGGGAAGCGCATTATTCCATTCCTGACTAGACTTCAGGAAATCCATGACCAACTTGCAGTTGTGGGGTCTACCCCTTCTCCTACAACGATGGTGAGACTGGCATTAAATGCAGTCACAGGTATTTGTCCAGAGTATCCTGGGAAGGGCAATCTTGCCATGCTGGGAAGAGATGTGGGCTGCTCTTCAACAACAAGAGCTAAGGAGAGACTTAGTCAAGTGAAAACTTGATGGTAGCAGTGGCAGTGGATTGAAGGGGAAGCAGGAGGAGGAAGAGAATGCAGCCCTTGTATCCAAAGGGCAGCAGCAGCAGGGAAGACCTAAGAAAAACGTCTCGAACATCAAGTGCTTCAAGTGTGGTGAACTTGGTCACTACGCTTCCCAATGCGCTTTGAGGAAAAAAGACAAGGATGAGAAGCACCATCTAAAGGCTGCAACCACGAAGATCGATGAGGATGAGTACGCTATGAGTGCTCACGAATCTCCAGGAGGGAGATGGGGCGACATTGAGCTGTAAGTTCACAAGAACTTCAGCTGGGCAGGATCTTGGAGGAGTCCACCTCTCGGATCACAACCTTTCTACCGGTGCCCATGATCAACAGTAGCAGGCTGGAGGAGTTTTCAGTCTATGCAGAGGAGTGCAGAAATGACAAATGCAGTGGTTAGCAGCACCAACATCTTAGCAGTGCAGAGGGACGCAGTGCAGAGCAGCAGCAGCGTAGTGCCTCAGAGGGACAACGCAGAGGCTAGCAGCAGTCAATATTTCAGCATCGAGATTCATCCTGAACACTCGTTCAGAACTTGTGGGTGATTTTCAGTTGTTTCTCTTAGCAGCTGAGTAGCAGTGCAGAGTTAGTAGTGGTAGTGCTAACAGTAGATGCAACATTTGAGAGGGAGTTGCCGTATGGATGCAAGTTTGATCATGGCAGGGTCAGCAGCAGTACATTGCAGCAGCGACGCAGAGGTTGATGGGCAGCATATCAGACAACTGAAGCACAGAGGGAGATGCTTCAAAGTCAGAGCTGTGTGTGAGAGGGGATATCTATTAGAGCACATTCCTCGCTAAGAGGGAGTGTTGATTTTTGGTAGCATTGGATGTGGTCTAAGTCTCAAACTTTGTGGAGAGGCTTAGACACATGCATTACAGATAACCCAGAAATTGTTTTTGGAAATTCCACCCAGAAACATTTTTATAAGAAAAATTAATTATTTTTAATAAGGACCCTAAGTCTAACTTAGGAAATTAAACTAATTAATGAGTATTAATGTAAATTGTGGATAAAACTTCTAGAAAAAGCAGATCAAGTCTAATATAATCTTAGTCGTTGATTGGAGATCTAAACTCGGTCGTTGAATACTATAATATCCCGAAAGGGAAATAGACAGCAATACAAGCATACAATAATATAGAAAATGCCGGAAATAGAACTTAAAGCAAATACACATAAAAATGCCGGGAATGCTAAGCCATTTTATTAATCTGAGAATATAATGGAATACAATGGATAATCAGAATGATAGCACCTATTCTTGCTCAAGGCAAGTGAAGAACTCTCTCAGAAAGACAGGAAATGGCTGAAGCAAGAAACAGCGTCCCAACTACTGGAAATCTGCCGTAAACTGCTGCTGTTGGAATAGACTGCAAGCTAGGGGCTGATCCCCTTGCCGGAATGAGCTGAAAATCTGCGTACCACCTGTACTCACCAACCTGGACAAAACCCAGAAACCATATCAAAAATGGCCAGCCTCCGAAAATCACCACAGAAACCCTCCTCAAGGAATTACGCTGCCCTCCTAGGCCCAGCGCAGATGCCAAATGATGAATGCTGAAACAGGGCCACAAACTCCTCGGAAAATCTCCTCCTGGCAAAGACTGAACCTCCACACCGGATATCCACTGAAACTCCTACAGAAAACCCCGAACCGGATCACCTCCAACAAGAACTGCGTCCTCTCTCCTAGGGACTGCGCAGTCACAAAAGAGCCCAGCTCCTCCACAAAACAACCAACCAAATCACCTGCTAAAACTGAAGGAATAACCTTGCCCGAGCAAGCACTCGAGGTCCCTCGGGGCTAAGGGCGAGATCTCCGATCGGAGACACTCAACGCACTAAACAGTGCTGCAGACAGGCTAAACAGCCAGCGTGCTCAAGAAGACAAAATGTCTAGCTCAAATATCATCAACAACAAGAATGCCCCAAATGAGGAGGCTCCTCCATCTTTTATAGCATTGGTTTCCCTCCAAAACCAACGTAGTGTGTGGCCCCCCTTGGCTCCCCCTTAAGTCACAACGTTGTGCTACTAGGAAGGTGTTTTATTCCACTAAAGTGAGTTAGGCCCTTTTTACTCACTTTTTATTTATTTAAAAACCATAAACGACAAAACTATACAAAAGCGAATATTCCAATTAGCTGTTGCTAATTAGGAATATTACAAATACTCAACGAGAAGGCTATAAAGGAAGACTTGAGGATCATTTGTAAGAGACATCGAAAGGATCTAGTGATCAAATTTTCAGATGGAGCAAGTGATCGAACGAAAACTTCGATCTAAGTGATTCTTAATTATGGTTGAGGGGCAGAGATAGTTTTGGCAGGGGACTCTTCTCTAGGGCCAAGGATCAGTAACAGAGAGGTAGAGGAAGACGAAGAGGAGGTTGCGCAGAGGCCAGAGGGAGTGACGCAACACCCAGAAGGGGTGATGCAGGGCCACGCAAGCCCCACGCAGAAGCAACACAGTTCTTCAGCAAAAAGTCAGAGTTTCAGCTAGGGAAATCAATATCTGAGCCGAGAGGTCTGGATCGATTTTTCGGAAGGGCTTAAATATCACGTATAAGGGGTGACACAGTTCCAGATATGACCCCACACAGGCCTACGCAGCTACTGCATAGAGGCAGCACAGAGTGAGCTGGGGTTTCGTCAGTTCAGCTACCGGATCAGCCAAGTCTTGCACAATGAGGGGTACTCACTGATTTCTTTCTCTGTCAGTATTCTCTGTAACTGATTTGTCCTGTGAGACAATCAGAGTTGTATCCAGATTATGTTGGTCTAAGGTTGTCATTGATGTCAATATGACATTGACTGAGATGTCAATATTCTTGAGATGTCTGGTTCCAGATGATGATGTCATGCCTCTTGGTTAATAAGGATGCCATTAATGATGATGTGCTTACTCTTGATGAAGAAGACTGGATCCAGCATCATGTCAAGATGACATGGTTGATGGAGGACCATTTGACGACATGGGCAATGTCTAGGGACATGACATGAAGAACACTTGATGACATTATGATATGGATGACATCATGAGCCTATGATGAAGAAGCCTAATAAGAGGAAGCCTATCCATGAAGAAGTCTACATTGCCTACCTCCAATTCTGCACCAATAAATGACGAGTGACATTAAAAAATATTTTTTACTACCTAGAGGCAGAATTTCACACTGACGCCTACACCACCTTTTAGAGCATAATTTTAGCTTTCTAACGAGCTCTTACTTCGCCGGAAACTCCAAGCGGTTTGGGAGATATGAATTTTTCAATTTAAGGAAATAATTATGTCCTTGAGCCGACCTGTGCTAGCCTACTCATATCAGCCTTCCTCCATGTGACGTGTCTGTTCACCTTAAACGCAAAATCTGTATAAATATGAGGATAGAAACTTCATTTTGGCATCATTTTTCGATAATCACTTCAGAAAAAAAAAAATACAGAACAGAAAGGAGGCCGAGGAAAGAAGATCATTTGGGCTTGGATCTGCTGTGAACAGTCACCATTTTAAGGCCTGGGAACTGTGACAGGTGTAAGGGCAGCCTCAGTAACTCGGATTTGTGGAAAAGAACAATTCGGACAACTACTTAAGCACTATTACTTGGACCTGTTCCTTTATTGCAGCACCACAGACCTGCAATTCTGAAACTTTGGACCAGTAATATCTCTGCAATTTTGGGTCTGTATAAGCCACTACAGGAACAGACCTTGGCTTATTGAAACACCCAAAATCAGCACCTCGTTCTGTGTACCAAACCTCATTTTAGAAGCTCGCACTGTGAGAACAAACTCTTAAAGGAGCTCGATCATCATTGCAGAAGATTGCTACAAGTACAGTAGCTCGGTTTGCTGGGGTTACTTATGTTGTGGAAGCCAAAGTTTTAATGACTGTTTGTGGCATCATATGACAGCCACATCCAAGTTGTCACTTCATTGAAATAAGGAGACAACAACAGTTAGGGCAGAGGAGCATTGTTGAGAACTTTGGAGAAGACCTTTAAGACTTGTTTGAAGAAGGACCAACAATTCGGAATTGATGCAGTGATACATTGAACAGTGAAGAAAAATTGTTGCAGTGATACCTTGTGGCAGGTGCAGTGAAGAAAAATCATTGGAGCAAGTCTGAGGACATTTATAGTAGCCTCTTGTGAAAAGAATTGAGCTAAATTGAAGCATAAGACTTAAAGAACTATTATGCATAAGAGTGTTTGAGACTAGATTTAGAGCAGTCGCTCCTCTTGTGTTCTTTGGAACAAGTGAAGAGCTAGCAGATATAACTAAAGAACTATTTTGGAGCACCCTTGCTGAAGCATCTAATAGAATTTTTGTAGAAACCTTCTTGCAGAAATTTGTTGAAGCAGATTTGGTGTTGGGGCAGAATTTAATAAGCTTTGAAGCAAAAAGTCTTGGAGTCATTTTGAAGTAGCAGGCTTGAAGATATCTTATTGAAGACACTTTGAAAGACCTTGACGCAGCCTACTAAAGAACCCCTGTAGGCAGTTCTGAATTGTCTCAAGACATTCTTGTTTAGGCAGATTTATTGCAAGTTGGGCAGCCTTGTTATGCTTGGATAGAGAGAACTTGCTGGAGTCTCCTCTTGTGAACAGAATAGGGCCAAGTTGAAGCACTCTCTGATGTTACTTTGAAGGGTTTTGAAGACTTGTTTGGAGAGTACCTTGAAGACCTTCTTGAGCATACCTTAGAGAGTCATCTAGAAGCCTATTGGAGACATTATTGGAGACCATGATGCATTGTTGATGTCATCATGATGTAACCTTGAAGAAACAAGATTTTGGGAACCATGAAGAGTAGTGGTGACACCTTCATGTGAAGAACAAGATTGTCATTGAAGAAGTGACATGGAGACTAAGTGAAGGCATTGCTGAAGACTGTCAAGGCTCGTTGAAGAAGACTTTGAGAACCGTGAAGAATAACCAAAGATATTTTGACGAAGTGAAGTTGCGGGTTGGAGCCTCATAGAGGCAAGATCGGTGCCTTGGAAGATAAGGATGGAGCCCTAGAGGATAGGAGTCCTCAAGAGACTAGGTTGGAGCCTGTACCAGAGATAGGGTTGGAGCCCTAGAGGTCGGAGCCTTGGGAAGTCCAAATCGATGCTTGGCATAATACAGGTTGGAGCCTGGGAGATTGAAGATTGGTGTCTTTATCTCGGGTTGGAGCCCTACATAAATATTGTACTTAATTTATGAATATTAATAAAAGCATTTATTCTTATTGTTCATTTGTGTTCTAAATATAAGTGATCTAACTGGTAAAAATAACAATTGGAAAGAAATATTGATTCACCCCCCCCCCTCAGTATTTGCAGCAGATTAACTGGTGCTTAATAAATAAAACCCTCAAATTTGATGCATCGTTTTTCCCGCATTGGGTTTTTCTGGGGACGTTTGTCCAAAAACAACAATGTCATGTGTGTGTGTTATGTTTCTTCCTCAAATTTCTGTTTTCCCAAATATTTTAATGGGTGAAGGCTACTTCAGTAACTGCTTCGACATTTAAAGAAATAATCTTTCGCTACTCGGAAGAACTTTCACACCTTGTTGCAGTAGGAGAAGTAGTTCACCTTGTTGCAGTAGGGATTCCAGATCTAGGATCTAGGAATTTTCACATTTGCGCCATCCTCGATTATTGCTCCAAGTACATCTTTCGCTGCTCGGAAGAATCTTGATACAGTGTGCCCAAGGCTTCCCACATCTGCCTGGAAGTATGTTTTTCGGCTATATGGGATACTATGTGATCTTTGACTCCGTCCAAGAGCAACCTTTTTGCCTTTCGCCATATCAACCTTGTACTTCTTCAAAGGATCTGGATCTGCAGGGACAACTACCGTGCTATCCACGAAAATTTCGAGATTGTACTCATCTAGCATACAAGAGATCCTTGCCTTCTAGATCACGTTGTTGGAGGCTCCCCTCCAACCGATCCCGATCTCCAAGCCCGTGAGCTACCATGGCCGTCAAGAATGTCGAATCTGCTGCTCTTCTTCCCCCTCTGCGCAGCACTAGACAGGCTTACGCAATCCTTGTGGAGTTTGTAGATCTGTTGCCCAGATCTACTACTCAGTTCTTGGAAAAAATTGAAATTCCCCGACTAGGAACTTCTTGAGAGAAAATTCCCTGAGTGTGCTTATTTTTCCTCTTTTGATGACTTTCCGCATGGTAAAACAACAACTTCTTGCAGAAACTGCATCGAGAGACCTTCCCGGAAATTTCAGCCCTCCTGGTCTAGACTACTTAATCCCTCTAGGGATTCAAATTGCTGCTTTCTGCATCTCTTCGACCCCCATCTCAGTGTTGGATCTACTCTTCCTGTTTCACAACCAATGCTCTGATACCATGTGAAAATTCCAAGTCCTAGATTTGGAATCCCTACTGCAACAAACTGAACTATTTCTCCTACTTGTAAATTAGATTTAACAAGTTATTTGCAGATTACTTCTAAAAGTATCGAAGCAATTACTGAAGAACCCTTCACTTAATTAAATTACATGTGAAAACAATAAACTAAACAAGAGAAATAACACACACAGGACACCGTTGTTTTTTGACAAACACCCCCGGAAAAACCTAATGCGGGAAAACCGGTGCCGCAGATCTGAGGGTTTTATTATTAAGCAACAGTTAAACTGAATACATCTCTGATTGTCTCACAAGACAAATCAGTTACAGAGAATACTGACAGAGAAAAATAGTTGGTGTACCTCACTCTGCATTTCCTAGCTGATTCGGTAGCTGAACTGATGAAACCCCTTCTCCCTCTACGCAGTAGTTGCATAGGCCTGCGTGGGGTCAAATCTGGACACGAGACAAATCAGTTACAAAGAATACTGATAGAGAAAAATAGTGAGTATACCTCACTCTGCATTTCCTGGCTGATCCGGTAGTTGAACTGACGAAACCCCATCTCCCTCTATGTTGCCTCTGCGCAGTAGTTGCGTAGGTCTGCGTGGGGTCAAATTTAGAACTGCGTCACCTCCTCGACGTGATCTTTCAGCGCTCCAGAAAGTCGATCCTAGCCCTCCCGGCTCATATCTAGATTTCCCAGCTAAAACTCGAACTTTCTACTGAGTGACTACATTGCCTTTGCGCGGCGCCTATGTGGCCCTGCTCACCCCTTCTGGGTGTTGTGTCACTCTATTTGGGCTCTCTGTAGCTTCAACTTCTTCTTTCTCTGCGTCTCTGCTGAGGATCCTTGGCCCAGAGAAGATTCTCTTGCCAAAATTGTTTTTTCCCTAGATTTCCTAGCTAAAACTCGAACTTTCTACTGAGTGATTGCACTGCCTCTGCGTGGGGCCTACGTGGCCCTGCATCACCCCTTCTGGGTGTTGTGTCACTCTCTTTGGGCTCTCTGTAGCTTCAACTTCTTCTTTCTCTACGTCTCTGTTGAGGATCCTTGGCCCAGAGAAGATTCTCCTGCCAAAACTGTTTTTGCCCCTCAACTGCGTTGAAGAATCACTTATAGATCGAAGTTTTTGTTCGAGCACTTGCTCTATCAGAAAATTCAATCACTAGATCCTTTCGGTGTGTCTTACAAATGACCCTCAAGTCTTCCTTTATAGTCTTCTCGTTGAGACTTCAACAATGGAGATTAGATCTCCAATCAACAGCTAAGATTATATTAGACTTGATCTTTTTTGCTAGAAGTTTCACCCACAATTTACATTAATACTCCTTAATTATTCTAATTTCCTAAGTTAGACTTAGGGTCTTTATTAAAAATAATTAACTTTTCTCATAAAATTGTTTCTGGGTGGAATTTCCCAAAACAATTTCTGGGTTATCTGTAATGCATGTGTCTAAGCCTCTCCACAAACTTTGAGACTTAGCACATCCGATGCTACCCAAAAATAAACTACATGGAGTTTTCAGATTGGAGCTATGATTTTCATTTTGTGACTTGGAGCCACCGGATTGGAGCTGCAATTTATTATTTAGTACTTTTTGAGAAATTTACTAGTATTTCATTATTTTCTATTTTTACTTTCAGCTTAATATTTGATAAATTAATTTTCGATGTGCATTGTGTACTTTCAATTGTCAAATGATTAATTTAATTTAGATGTACCTTGCATAATATTAATGCTCATTGCTAAATGATGAATTTAGATGGAACATTGCATAATGTCAAATGATGGATTCAATTTAGTAATTTACTTTTAGATTTACAATTTTACATTTATGATTGTAGAAATGTCAAATGATAATTATGATTCACAATAGTCTAATACGAAATGATGATCATATTTAGATGTACAATTTATAGTTATTACGATTTACTATTTACTAACTTAGTTATTGACATATTGTTGGGATTTTAAATTTTATTTGTATATATTAAATTTTTATGACTCTAATTTCTTCTGTTTCCCCAAAATTTCACAAAAAATTCCAGTTGCTTATATATGTCCCCCTTGTGTGTATTCTAGAAACTTGGTGGAACATTGTTAATAATAAAACCTTCAGCGGTTGCACCAGTTTTCCCGCATTAAGTTTTTCCAAGGACTTTTGTCCGAAAATAATTCTTCCAGCATTTTATTCTTCCACAGTTTTACTTGTGTAGATTGCAGTGTGATTTATTTAGTATTTGTCGCAGCAATTAACAATTAGGAGAATAATTTCCAGTTGTCGCAATAGGATTCCAGTTTGGAATTTTCACAACCCTCCCTACTTTAGGATCTAGACATCACACAAGTCGGCCAAATGTCCTCCCAAGCATCTTGTCGCCCCAAGACGTTTCATCTCTCCTTAAAAACTAAATCAAATATATCCACCAGTCCAAGCATGCTTCAAAATGTCCAAACATTCTTACGGAGAGATCCTGCACAATCACAACCCCATTAATAACAAACTTTATACATAAGTTAAATGAAACCTCTGAGGTTTTTGAAATATACTGGTGTTGCTTAGGCCATCATCATACTATCCAAACACATCTTCATTGGAATCTTTCTTCTTTAAAATCTTACAACAACACCAAACTCAGCCTTAGTACTTCTCAACACAACCAAGTCTTTGTTTTCAACTTCATGAATCAAGAACATCCATCTGCAGTGCTTTCATTCTTTGGTCTTATTCTTTCTTTCAAGGCATTCACTATAACGATCATAATATTCCCTCCCTCTTAACTGGGGAGATATACCCTCTCAACTATGGGAGATCAATAGCTTCATAACATTAGAGAAACTTCAACCATTCAAAGCTTCAGGTACATCATTCCTTTTACAACAAGATCATCCAGCTCCTCTTTTTCCATCATGCTCATTACTATTGTGATCAAGTCATCTTCAATTATGAGGTAGATGAAGTTCTTGAAGATCTTGAAGATTATGTACCTGCAAATCTTCAACAACAAGTACATCCAAGTACAAATATACAGAAACATGATGTCAACTGTATTAAAATTATGTCATTACAATGGAAGCATCAAAATAATCAAGCTTTACACATCAAATATATAAACCTAGTTAGGTTCATAATCAACAATGGTTACATCTTTGATATCACGGACTTCAACAACTTGCTAGGGTTTTTGTCGTAAACCCCAGATTTCACCATCGAGACTTAAAGCCTTGATATCAACAACTGAATCAAGTTAGTAATCCAATCATGGCACTTCACATCTTCAATATTATGCCCTAGAAATCTATGTCAGATTCTACTAGAGTTTTATCACAAACCCTAGATTTCATTAATCATCAACAATCAAGTTAGCATATCATATCTAGGGATTCATTCTTATATCAATCTCTCAACAGGGATTTATTGTAAACCTTAGATACACATATCTAAGTTCAAAGATTAGATATACAAAAATTTATTAGACTAGCGTTTCAATCATGGGGGAGCTGATACACCCACGATTTCATTGCAAGGGTTTTGTCATAAAGCCAAATTCACCAAACCCTAAAATCTAGGGATTTATTATTTAACTTATATATCATCGAAAAACCCTAAAAGGCTAGGGTTTCATAACATTAATGTAAATTTTTGTAGATGTTCTATGCTTGATGCAACTTTACTTTTTATCCCAATAGCAGTCAGCAATCACATAAACAACGAAGTAAAACACTGATAGAACATACCAGTGGATCGACAGAAGACAAGCCAAAAATATATAAGTGTGTTGGTGCATTACGACAATCAGCAGGATGCTTCAACCAGCAAAGTCTCAATATGGTCAGCCAACCAGCAATGTCACACAATCCTCTAGTACAGCCAAAACGGTCAACCCAAAAGTCAACGTTGTCAGTGAATGATCAATGCAAACAACAGCAGCAGCTAGGTCAACACAACAAAGTCAAAGTCAACGTCTAGCCTTGGGAATAGTGCCAAAAAATGCGGATTTGAAAGATCAAAATTTAGGAAGAGTTTCAGGTTTGTTTGACCTTGCGTTGACCAAGTCAATGCTGGTCAAAGTTGTTATAGAAACCCTAGGCCAAAAACATAAAAGAGCTGCTGCTGAAATTTCCCACGTGTGGAGACAAGAGCCTCCAAGGTCATCTAACGAATCAAATGAGGAGAGAGAAATGTGTGAGGATGAGATGAGTGAAAATGTGCTCCAACGTTGACCAATTTATATCCATCAGTGAGGGTGTGTGACACAACTACTGGGGCACAAAACCTTAACGTCGACCTGCACATATTTTGAATAAATTCAAAATAAATGTTCTGCTCATCGGATAAAGACAATCTTTAGATCGATCTTGCAACTCTCCGAAAGAGGAGTCCAATAAAAATATTGGCATCTTCATCTGAGCATCACAACATGGAGTTTGGACCTAGTTGTCCAAAATTAACACTCCCTCTCGGTAAGCTAGGCTCATCTGTTTAATCCAAACATCGTGTCATCCACATCGTAGCTTGCTTTGCTGGCTTCTTTATTTTAGAACAGAAGTGGGTCAGTCACAAAGACATCATTCCCGGCTGACAGATTCAGCCCAGAGGTCTGAAACCTCTATAGGACTCACAAAGAGTCTCATAACAACCCGAAGTTGGTTTACCTAACCCGAAGTCAGTTGGAGGTCCGAAACCTCTCTATACTTGATCCCAGATCAAGTGGGTTGACCGTGCCATCCTAGATAGAGAGTACGGCAATCTCTGATGCGTCCATCAGTCTTTGCTACTAGTCTCCAGCTTTTCCCACCTCACTTTTCAAATGAGAGATACTTCCCATGAGCCCTGAACTCAATGGGTAGGATGCATACGGCGCACAGATAATGAGAGGTGAACCAACTCAATCATCAAAACTGTGGGGCAGAAGCACACCAACAAGGTTCGGCAAGCCTAGCCTTGTGGTTGCTTATAGCTCCGAGAAGCTATCCCCAAATCCCCCCAGAGCTCATCGTCCAACAGGACCCTTAACATAGGGTTGTTCCACGATACCAAGATTCTCACGGAAGGTTAGGAACTTGACCTTACCCAGGAGCTTTGTGAGAATATCCGCGACCTGCTCATCAGTTCCTATATGATCGAGCCTTACAGCGCCTCGCTGTACCATATCTCGGATAAAGTAGTACCTGATATCAATATGCTTGGATCGATCGTGGAACATGGGATTCTCGGACAACCGAATCCCACTCTGGTTATCACAGAGTATCACGGTGGTATCTAGCACATGCCCGAACAACTCACTGAAGAGCTTTCGCAACCAAACTGCTTCACAACAAGCCATACTCACTGCAATGTATTCGGCCTCCGTGGTGCTTAAAGCCACCGACTTCTTCTTTCTGCTTATCC
Source organism: Pinus albicaulis (assembly GCA_034641835.2). Taxonomy (NCBI): domain Eukaryota; kingdom Viridiplantae; phylum Streptophyta; class Pinopsida; order Pinales; family Pinaceae; genus Pinus; species Pinus albicaulis. Next base: position 1,214,498,668 of record CM076570.1, on the reverse strand, counting down.
ATGATATCGAAGCAGAACCAAGTGTGAAGCAGCATCCCGATGTGATCATACGATCCACCACACTGCCAGCCCAATCAGCATTAGTATATCCATGGAGTGTCACGCTCCCGGCAGTGTATCTCAGCGCATGGTTTATCATGCCCCGAAGATATCTCAACAGAGTCTTGGCACCAACCCAGTGAATGTGATGAGGTTCAACCATATGTTGACTCAAAGTGTTCACTACAAAATATACGTCCGGACGGGTGTTCACTAAGAGCATCAAGGCCCCTACGAGTTGATGATACTCAGTAGGATTTGCTAGCACGAGCCCAGCAGTGTTTCCACTCAACTTCTTAAAGTTGAGCTCCATCGGTGTCGACACGGACTTACAGTCCACCATACCAAATCTTTCGAGAAGCTTCACAATATATTTTCCTTGAGAAAGGAAAATCTCGCCAGGTCTCTGCCAGACCTCTAGACCTAGGAAGTAGTGCATCAATCCTAGGTCCATATCTCGAACTCAGCAGCGAGCTCCCTCTTGCACTGATGAATGAGAGGTTCAGCACCTGTCAGGAAGAGGTCGTCCACATACAACACCAGAATGAGAGGCTTTTCTCTATCAACCTTGAAGTAAAGGTTTGGATCAGCATTACTACGAGTGAAGCCCAGCTTCATCAGGTAGCTATCTATCCTTTCGTACCAAGCTCTAGGTGCTTGCTTCAACCCATAGAGGGATTTCTTCAACCTACAGACATGGGTGTCCCGATCCTGGACTTTGAACCCTAGAGGTTGCTCCATATACACCTCTTCCTTTATCGCACCATGCAGAAATGCGGTCTTCAAATCCATCTAATGAAGACTCCATCCTTGCATAGCAGCAAGGGCTATGATAGATCGGATGGTGGTATATCGAGCCACAGGTGCAAGTATGTCATCATAGTCTACGCCTTCATTTTGAGATAAGCCACGGGCAACGAATCTTGCCTTGAACTTTTCAGCATTTCCATCAGATCCATGCTTGATCTTGTAGAGCCATTTCGAGGTGACAACTACTTTGCCCTTCGGTCTTGAAACCACATCCCATACATCATTCTTTATTATGGACTCATACTCTTCGTGCATAGCATCCTTCCAGACTTGATGCTTTACGACTTCCTCAAAATATCAAGGCTCAGATTGTACAATAGTGCTCATGGCTGCTAGATACCCTTGGTATCGATTTGGCTTCTTGCTTTCACGGAATGCCCCCCCTTGGGGCCATATGTCCCTCGACATCTTCGAGAATGTCCCTGAGCCATGATGGTCTCTTCCTCATCGAAGGAGGTGGATCAATCGAGTCCATTGGTCCTTCAACATCGGGCATCGTCTCATCCTTCGGTTCTTCTTGATTTCCAGGCCTTGCTTCATGATCTTCCTCAGATTGGAAGATTGACTACTTTCCTCAGGGAAGCATCTTCGTCAAAGGTAACATCGTGGCATATCTCCACTTCCCTTTGACCAGGCACAGAGACCCTATAGGCCTTCGAAGTTTCGTTGTAGCCCACAAAAATTCCCTTCTTCCCAGAAGCATCCACCTTGCTCCTCTTCTCCTTCGGCACATGAAAATAAACAGGACATCCAAAAACTCTAAAATGTGAGACGTCAGGTTTCCTACCAGAGAAAACCTCTTCGAGAGTTTTGGAGTCTAGAGCGGAATGGGAGCATCGGTTCTGGATGTACACAGCAGTGTTCGCAGCTTCTCCCCACAGAAACTTCGGTAGACCTAGGTCACATAGCATGGCACAAGCAGCTTCCACAATGGTTCTATTCTTTCGTTCAGCAACGCCATTATGCTCAGGGGTATAGACAGTGGTGGTCTCCCTCTTAATGCCAGCTTCTCTGCAAAAGTTCTTGAACTCGTTCATCTCATATTCAATGCCATTATCGGTCCTCAATATCTTGATCTTTTTCCCTGTAATATTTTCCACCAAGGCTTTGAAGGTACGGAACCACATGAAAGCCTCATCCTTCTTCTTCAAGAAGTATATCCAAGTTTTGCGAGAGAAGTCATCTATGAACGTCATATAATAAGAACATCCTCCCAAGGATGTCACGGGCAACATACCAGACAGATCAGAATGTACTAATTGCAAGACATCAGATGTCTTTGTGACGCTTGAGGGGAAAGGTCCCCTTGTATGCTTTCCTTCGGCACAACCCTGACATACACCTTCATGATTATTTGAGAACTCGGGCATCCCTGTCACCACCTTCCTTGCTTCGGGAAGGGCCTTGTAGTGAAGGTGTCCAAACCTCCGGTGCCATAGTTCAGTCTGTCGGATAGTATCACACGTCATCGCTCCCAGTGGACTTCCTCCAACCTGGTAGAGTGTATCAACTCTAAACCCAATCGTGATAGCTTCCTTGAAACTCTTCTTCCAGATACGCACCTTCCCATCAATGAATGCCACATTGAAACCTTTGTCTTCCATGGCCGAAATAGACACAAGGTTCTTCTTCAAATCAGGTACATAGAGTACATCCTGCAAGCGGAGGACTTGACCTTGAGACAAGTGGAGGGTCACAGTCCCTGTCCCTTTCACGGGATATGTGGCATTATCTCCAAGGATAATTTCCAAATTAGTATCCTTCTCAACCATATCAGAAAGTGCTTCCTTGAACCCAGTGATGTGCCTTGAGGCACCACTATCTATCAACCAGACATCCATAGTGTCGGGTGGAGATGCAGCAGAGAGGGAAGATACAAGAATGAATTCATTTATTTTATCAACAACATTTGATTTCTCATACCTGGAATTGCTCGACCTTTTGAAAGGTTGACCATTTCCGCCAGAGGGAGCCTTCCTCTTCGCCTTGAACCTGTTGTTCCTTTGATTGCCATTCCTCCGATTGTTGTTGTTGTCATCGTCATTGGGAGAATCCTTCTTTAAAGGGCATTCTCTAGCATAGTGACCTGGCTTGCGACAAGTGTAACACTTGCCCTTCTTTCCTTGGGCCCCTGCTATTCCTTTGTTCCTTGGACCACCAAAGTTCTTCTTTCTAGAATGAGCAGCGAACGCAGCATTTCCTTCATTTTTATATTCCTTCATCCTTGTCTCTTCTTGTACGCATCTCGATAGTACTTCGTCAAAGTTAGGTATGACATTGTTATTGTGAGAACCATCTCTCGATCAGCGATTGTCTCCCCACTAGCCAGCAGATTATTCCTAAGCTTGGTCAGCTTCAGAAAGTATGATTGAACAGACTCATCCCTGCCTTTCTTCAGATTCTTCAATTGATTCTTGAAGAACAGGACTTGATTCACATTGTTGGCCTTTAACATGTTGACCAACTTACCATACATCTCCTTGGATGTACCCAGCTCAGAGATATAGGCAACCAGACTCTTATGAATTGAGTCCCTTATCATCAGCTTTGCTTTGATTTCTCCCTTCTTGTACTTTGTTTTCGCAGCAGCAATTGCAGTAGATGGAGGCTCTTGGATTTTACCCTGCACATAGTCCATGACATATTGGTCTTCCAAATTAAGATCCAATGTCATCTTCCAAGCATGGAAGTCATCCTTCCCAGTCAATTTGTCATCAGCCTTAAAGCCATTGTAGTTTGAGGAACCCATCCTCTTCTTTGGTGATTGCTACAAACTAGGGCTTTGTCTTCACCTCAGCTCTGATCCCATGTAAATTTTTGCAGTTGTTCTATGCTTGATGCAACTCTACTTTTTATCCCAATATCAGTCAACAATCACATAAACAACAAAGTAAAATGCTGATAGAACATACTAGTAGATCGACAGAAGACAAGCCAAAAATATATAAGTGTGTTGGTGCGTTATGGTGATTAGCAGGATGCTTCAACCAACAAAGTCTCAATATGGTCAGCCAACCAGCAATGTCACACAACCCTCTAGGACAGCCAAAACGGTCAACTCAGAAGTCAACCCAAAAGTCAACATTGTCAGTCAACGATCAACGCAAACAGTAGCAGTAGCTAGGTCAACGCAGCAAAGTCAAAGTGAACGTGTAGCCTCGGGAATAGTGCCAAAATATGCGGATTTGAAAGATCGAAATTTAGGGCAAGTTTCAGGTCCGTTTGACCTTGCTTTGACCAAAGTCAATGCTGGTCAAAGCTGCTGCAGAAACCCTAGGCCAAAAATAGAAAAGCGCTGCTGCTGAAATTTCCCACGTGTTGAGAGAAGAGCCTCCAAGGTCATCGAACCAATCAGATGAGGAGAGAGAAATGTGTGAGGATGAGATGAGTGAAAATGTCCTCCAACGTTGACCAATTTATATCCATCAGTGAGGGTGTGTGACACAACTGCTGGGGCACAAAACCTTAACGCTGACCTGCACATATTTTGAATAAATTCAAAATAAATGCTCTGCTCATTGGATAAAGATGATCTTTAGATCGATCTTGCACCTCTCCGAAAGAGGAGTCCAATAAAAATATTGGCATCTTCATTTGAGCGTCACAACATGGAGTTTGGACCTAGTTGTCCAAAATTAACAATTAACAAGCCATAAACATCAAGAGTAGACTTTTATTTCTATACTTTATCAACAAACCCTAAGTAGACTAAGCGTTTCATTGTCAACATACCCTAAGCATCAAGAGGCTAAGGATTTACAGTGAACCCTGAAGTTTAGAGTTTCACCAAAAATGATCAAACAAGAGATAGTATGATAAGGGTAGATTCAATCTAACGATTAATCACCCTCACTAGAATCCTTACGATTCAAAACCCTAAACGTAAGAAAGTTAGTAATCCAAGGCAAATTTCAAAATGATCATATCTTTTAATGAAGAATTTTACCTACAAAATCTTATGGTCTTAGACATACCTTGAGTTGCTCCTTTTACAATTCTTGTAGGGTTTCCTTGAAGTGCTCTTTCTGAATTTAACCATAATCTTTATACTTGAAATATTTATTGACAAATACAACCACGCAAAATATGCAATACTAAAAACATGATGTCAATTTGTCAATCTAGGGTTTTAACTTTTTATACAACAATGGAGGATGGAATTATAGGGTTTCCAAGTACAAATCCTAGATCTAGCAAAAATCAAATTATCTTATTCTTCAATCAACACTAGGGTTTACTCGACACTCTAGATTACCTAAAAACCCTATAAGTCAAGAGTAACAAGTGATTAGGGTTAGGGTTTTTATATGACTAGGGTTTTCATGTGCCACCTAGGGTTTACAGTGTTAGATATCAATACCAATATCAACAACCTTCGATAATGAAGACAACAAACCTTATAGAACCATATAAGAGCTAACCCTAAAATATCTCATGTTAGACCCTTAACAAATGAATATATTATATATACCTTATGATTATGTACCTTTGTCCTCCAAGATCATAGAGGGTTCTATAAGATATTCTACAAGGCTTGTTATTGGATGCCATGCTCTTCTAACTTCTCTTTAAGAGTGAAGACTTCAAAGCCAAACATTGTTTATAAAGGTACTGCAATCTTTATTTTTCCATTAAATCTTCGAATAGGGATACCTTTTGATATCACTGCTCTATCCAACTTCTGATAGGACTACAATGAGGGAGCTTATTAGTTATTACAAATCCTCAATAAACTTCTTTGATGGAGATGCCATCAATAGAAGATCTCAAACACACCCTTCTGTTGTAGTTTGCTTTTCTTGTTATGAACTAGCTATAATATGTTGTTGCTCCTTTTATCACTTACTATTATATGACAATCAAAGAAATTTTCTATCGAGGAGACTATTGGTTCTTGAGGCTTAGAGATGCTCTCCAATCATTGTTACAACTTCTTCTAGATGTAAGTAGCTTCTTCAAAGGATAACCACTTTTGCTTTTGTCTAGATGACCCTTTTAATAGGTCTTTCTAAAAACATGTCCAAAATTCGAACTGTATATATATATGTGCTCAGGATAGATGTTATTTTCGACTTCCAATGTCGGCCTTACTATTCGGGCTTGAACTTTGTATATATATATATATATACCACGGTGCTGCTATAACATCATGGATTCTATACTATATGGGTTTGTGTTTCTCCTTCAAGATAGAGGTGAGCTTGTAGATTGATGACAAGCCTTCTAAAATACTTATGTTCAAGTCTTAAAGAGATTCTCAGATCCTTCTTAAAGTGGTGGAAGTTTTAAAAACAATCCCTCCAAAAAAGAATCCACAAAAATAAAATACTCAGAAATTTCAGGTCTCTAAGGTAACACAGAGATTTCGTTCTCCTTTAATAATGATTTAATACCTTGAGGAATATGCCAGGACTTTGGTTTTCTCATCAATGGATTCAACCTTCTATAGGCTATCAGACTAGTCTTTAGGTGCTCCAGAATAGGGCTTATGAGCCTCTCAAAACTCTCGGTCTTTTCTCCTCATACCTGCGGCCTTAACACAGTGATTAAGGCTTCTAGATGTGCCCATAATTTTGGTTTGATGCCTTTAGGAGATCGATCCTAAGTATTTAGGTTCTCCTTGATGTCTTGTAGCCTTTATTGACCTTCTTCCTTCCCTTACACAAACAAACCAAGCTTTGATTCCATGCTGAGAAATCTAGGGCAACATATAGATTAGGTTTCATAAAATGATTTATCTTTCCTTTGACAAATTCTTGTGATTATCATATTAGTTCTTCATTATTATTATTGTATTTCTTTTATCATCAAGACAAATTCCAAACAAGAAGATCAAATAATACACCAAAGTTAGGCTCCAAGCCAGGGAAAAACCCCTATGAAGGGGAAAACCCAGTCAAACTCTTCCACTATAGATTCAAATCAGATTGAAATGACCAAGACCTTTTTGACTCTAAAGACCAACACACCATGATAAGATTCTCCGACCATCCAAGAGATTAACTTCAACAAAGTCAACTGCTAGCTTTGCTTTATTAAGACCTATGGAAGCCCTAACATCTTCATAAATTCGCTTCTTTCGTAGATGAAGAAACCTCTGTATATTCCTTCGTTGGAATTCATGCTTCTTCCTAGGCTCTTAGAATTCCTTATCTACTTTAAATTGGATCAGAAAGATGTGTGATTGATGTGCTACCAAAAGAGGTCGAATTGCATCATATTTATAGTCTTCTTGAGTGCTTGAAGGGTTCCTTCAAGGCTGACTTGTAGGGTGACTAACGAGATCATTTCGTGGACACTAAGACACTTTTTACAAAAATAAATTCTCTTTCTTGTTTACAAGAGCCCCTATGGGCCTATGGGTCTATGACATCATGAATTTGACATTGGCTCAAAATAAAATCCCTAGAGCACACAATGGGCTCTTTAACCTGTTGACCATAGACCCAAGCATCACGCCCATTCTTTAATAAGTCAATTTCTTTTTATAATAAAATTCCATTTTCTTTTCTTTTGACAAATAAATTACATCATGACTTCAAATACAATTATGAAGACCGACACTAGTTACATTCTTTAACATCCATAATCATCTCATAATAAGACAATATCAGTCCCAATTCAAAATGGTGAGGGCACTCTCCAATGGAAGTCAAATGATGCCATATGCAGCAAAAATATTGATCTTTGACCATCCAACATTGAAGAATGAGCACCTGGAAGAAAACACCATGGAATGTGAAGTTTACTTAGGTGAAAGGTTAAGAGGTGATGTGATAGATAAATAACCTAGGTAAAATGATGAAATGTGAAGAGAATGTATGTGTGAAATGGATTTCACCTAGCCAAAGGTGATAATTTTCTTGCAAATAACAATTTAAATAGGTGAAATGATGGAAATGACATGGAAAACTAGGTGAGTACATCACCAAATTAGAGGATACTCATGATCTACCCATGCAACATGAAGTGAAAGTAACTAGGATGTGACTATGTGATCACCATGATGAAGACAAGATGCACCACTACAACAACCTCCACCAATATCCAACCTTTGGAAGGCTAGAATGATCCCTTTAACCAAAGCAACCTAAAAGAAAAGAAAATACAAAACAATATAGCAATTAAATCACCAGCTCCATGGATATTACAATGCAATCGGCTTCAATATATAGCTAAATGTCGCCTTTAGCAATTCACTATTTTACAATATTTTAGTAGATAAGAGTTGTTCACTAATATCTTAAGACACAATACTCGAAAACAATATTTTTTTATTATAATTATTGAACATCTCATCTTTATTAATCTAATACCCTAACTCCCCACCCTCCCCCACACTTAATGACTAAATTGGATATAATTCCACGTTTATCTTTAAACTTGACATTTTTATCTTTACCAAGTCGTTTTGTCATTATGTTAGTAGTTCATGTGAAAATTACTAGATCCTAGATCTAGAATCCCTATTGCAACAAGTTGAACTACTTCTCCTACTTGCAAATCTGATTTAAACCAGTTATTTAAGATTTCTTCTTTTAATATCGAAGCAGTTACTGAAGGGGCCTTCACCCATGAAAATATATTTGTGAAACTAGACATTGAGCAAGAAAAATAATGCAAACATAGGACACCATTATTTTTGGACAAATGTCCCTGGAAAAACCCAATGCGGGAAAACCTATGTAGAAGATCCGAGGGTTTATCTATTAAGCAACAATAAATCTAAATACATCACTGAATTTCACTCCGAACAATTCAGTTACAAAGAGTATGACTCACAAAAATATCGATGAGTTTTACCTCACTCTATCACTGGAAATCCGGCTGATTTGGCAACTGAATGATGTGCCTCTGGCAAGCTCTGCGCTACCTCTACGCAGTCCCAACATCAACCCTCCTAGGTGTTGAGATTTTGTGTATTTGGGGTAGCTTCAGTTGTGCTCTAGCTCCCAAATTTTGTGGAGGGACTAGATTACACTTGATCTACAAGACCCAGAAATTGATTTGGGAAATTTCATCTGGTTTAGGAGATATTAAACTAATTAATTATTTTAATGTATTTCCTAAGTTAAAACTTAGAGAACTTAAATAATTAAAGTGAATTTAATTAAACATGTGATGAAATTGTCTCAAGTCACACGGATCAAGTTTTTTTTTAATCTTAGCCATTGATTCAATATCTGATCATGGTCGTTGGTTTTCCAATCAGAAAAGTATAAAGGAAAGGCTTGGGGTCATTTGTAAAGACACATAGACAGAGCATTGAAACTGAGTTGAGATTCTAGGGCGGGTTTGCTAAGAATACTCAGAAGTGTTTCAGCTGCAGAGAGGGGAATTTAGGCCAAGGGGATGATTTGATCCCAGGGTCTAGAATCAGCAAGAGGCAGAGATCAGCTCAGAGAGGCAACACAGAGAAGCAGGAGAGCAACAACAGGAAGGGCAGCAACCGTGCTACGCAAGTACTGCGCAGTCCCTCAAAGACAACGTAATTTTCTGCAAGAAACCTTCAAGGGTTACGCAAAGACCCTAAGGGGCAGCGTAGGGACTGCGTTACCCAGTCTGGGGTACGCAGCCCTTTCCAGAGCAGCGCTGAGGGTCAGAGGGGCTTCAGACGCTAACACAGAGGCTTCAGTGGCAGCACTGGGGTTTCTAGGCCCTAAATTTGGCTGAGTTCTGTAAATCTCGTTTGAAGGTGTGGATCAGTCATTATTTTGGCCCTAGATTAGCTAGTGAGTTGTAGTTCTATTATTTCTCTATCAAGTTTTCCAGATCTGGAACCCAGGCTTGTTGTATTTAGAAAATTCTTAATAATAAATGCCTCCAGTAGCCAGAAGACTGGTTTTCCCGCATTGGGTTTTTCCGGGGACTATTTGTCCAGAAATAACTATGTCACTTTATCTATGTCTGCATGAACTTATTCTAGATCTGGATTGGTGGAGATCTGTTATGTGTTTTTCTTCGATTTTAACTTGAATTTTATTCAGTTAATAACTTATTTAAGTAGGAGGAGCATAACCAAATTAACAGTAATAATTTATGCATAAAGTGTAAAGATTCAGAAATTTCCACACTAGGCACTGTGTCACTCAGCTAGTGAATCGATCTGCTCCATGGAAATTCCAATCTCTGCCTCCCAGTCTCACACCCCCACTTTCAGCTTCTGAAATCGTCTTTTCAGCTAACCGTTGGATTTCCTCTGGCCATCTGCATAGCCCCTGCGTGGCTCTACGTGAGCCTCTGGCTCTACGTGAGCCTCTGGCTCTACGCAGTAGTTTTTGGATCACTCTCTGCCCTTCTCTACTAATGATTCTCAAGCTAAGAAGAATTCTCTCCAGATATTATCTCTTCCCCTCACTGCAATCAAGAATCACTTAGATCTGATTTTCGTCCAAGCACTTGCTCCGTCAGAAAAAAATCGATCTCTAGATCATCTCAGTGTATCTTACAAATGACCCTCAAGTCTTCCTTTATAGTCTTCTCGGTGAAAAATCAATGGTTAAGATTAAATTAGACATGATCTGCTTTTTCTCGAAGTTTCACCCACAGTTTACATTAATAATCATTAATTATTTTAATTTCCTAAGTTAGACTTGGGGTCCCTATTAAAAATAATTAATGCTTCTTATAAAACTGTTTCTGGGTCGAATTTCCCAAAATGATTTATGGGTTATTTGTAATGCATGTGACTAAGCCTCTCCGCAAAATTTGGGGCTTAGAGCACATTTGATGCTACCAAAATCAACACTCCCTCTCAGCGAGGAATGTGCTCTAACCGATATGCTCTGCTGCATACTGCTCTGACTCTGAAGCATCTCCCTCTGCGCTGCTGATGTTGCCCATCAACCACTGCGTTGTTGCTACACTGTACTACCATTGACCCTGCTACGATCAACACAACATCCGCACTGCAACTCCCTCTCAAACGCTGCATCGTTGCTAGTACTGCCATTGCTAACTCTGCACTGTAACTTAGCTGCTGAGAGAAGCAACTGAAAACGTCCAAAATCTGAACAAGTGTTTAGGATGCATCTTGGTGCTGAAAACACTAACTGCTGATAGCCATTATGTTGTCCCTCTAATGCACTGCACTGCTGCTGCTGCTCTTCACTGTGTCCCACTACACTACTGAAACTTTGCGCTGCTAACCACCGAAACTGTCCTCTCTGCACTCCTCTGCACCAACTGAAAAACTCCTCCAGCTTGCTACTGCTGATTATGGGAACTCATAGCAAGGTTGTGATCTGAGAGGTGGACTCCTCCAAGATCCTGCCCAACTGAAGTTCTAAACTCACAACTCAATGTCGCCCCATATCCCTCCTCGAGATGTGTGAGCACTCATAGCATACTCATCATCATCGATCTTCGTGGCTACAACCTTCGGATCGTGCTTCTCATCCTTGTCCTTTTGCTTCAAAGGACATTGGGAAGCGTAGTGACCAAGTTCACCACACTTGAAGCACTTGATCTTCAAGACGTCTTTCTTACGTCTCCGTTGCTCCTGCTGTCCCTTGGATGCAAGGGCTACATCTTCCTCCTCCTGCTTCACCTTTGTTCCATTTCCACTAATACCGTCAAGTTTGCACTTGACCAAGTCTCTCCTTAGCTCTTCTTGTTGAAGAGAAACCCACATCTCCTCCCAACCTTGCAAGGTTTCTCTGCCCAGCATACTCTAGACAAATACTTGCCATCTTCAGTGAATGCATTCAATGCCAGTCTCACCATAGCTGAAGAAGAAGAGGTAGACCCCATGGCTGCAAGTTGTTCATGGATTTCCTAAAGCCTAGTAGAAGCCTAGTCAAGAAGGGAATCATGCGCTCGCCTCTCCGCATCTACACCGTCCTCGATTTTTTCTCTAAGTACATATTTCGCTGCTCGAAAGATCCCTCGTATAGCGTGCACAAGGCTTCCCACATCTGCCTGGCAGTGTCTTTGCTAGCAATATGGGACACAACATGATCTTTGATCCCATCCAAGAGTAGCCTCTTCGCCTTCATCATATTAGCCTTGTACTTTTCCAACGGATCTGAATCTGCAGAGACAGCTACCGTGATATACACGAAAATCTTCAGATCATACTCGTCCAGAAGACAAGAGATTTTTGCCCTCCAGATCACATAGTTGGAGGCTCCCTCCAACCGGTCTTGACCTCTAAAGCCCGTGAGCTACCATGGCCATCAAATATGTCAAATCTGCTCCTCTTCTTCCCACTCTGTGTAGCGTTGGACAGGCTTACGTACTCCTTGTGGAGCTCGTAGATATGCTACTCAGATCTTCGAAAAACTGAAATATCCCAACTAGAAATTTCCTAAGACAGAAAATTCCCTCACTGTGTTGCTTCTTCTTCTTCTTCTTCTGATGACTTTCTGCCTGGAAACTTCAATATTTTCTTGCAGAGAATGCATCCCACCATTTCTGCGTTGCTCCCTCTGACTCGACAAAATTCCAAACTGGAAGTCTTACCTCTCTGTCGACTCACTCAAAGAGAGACCTTCCTGGAAATTTCATCGCTTTTGGCCTGAACTGCGCAATCCCTCTAGGGATTCAAATTGTTGCTTTCTGTAGCTTTTCGGCCTTCGTCTCGCGCTGGCTCTGCTCTTCTTGTTTCACAATACACGCTCTGATACCATGTGAGAATTCCTAGGTACTAGATCTAGAATCCCTACTGCAACACGCTGAACAACTTCTCCTACTTGAAAATCTGATTTAAATAAGTTATTTACGATTTCTTCCTTAAATATCAAAGCAGCCTTCACCCATTAAAATAAATTTGTGAAACTAATAACCGAGCAAGGAAAATAATACAAACACAGGACACCGTTATCTTTGGACAAACATCCCCGGAAAAACCCAATGTGGGAAAACCGGTGGAGCAAATCTGAGGGTTTAGTTATTAAGCAGCAATAAATCCGAATACATCACTGAATGTCACTATGGACAATTCAGTTACAGAGAGTTTGACTTAAAGAAAGATCGGTGAGTTTTACCTCACTCTATCACTGGAAATCTAGTTGATTTGGCAACTGAATGATGTGCCTTTGGCAGGCTCTACAGAGCCTCTACGCAATCCCAACGTCAACCCTCCTGGGCACTGCGTCACTCACCTGGTGAATCGATCTACTCCACGGAAATTCCAATCTCTGCCTCTTGGTCTCACACCCCGACTTTCAGCTTCTGAAATCGTCTTTTCAACACGCCCTTTGATTTCCTCTCGCCCTCTGTGCAACTTCTCTGGCTCTGCGTAGTAGTTACTGGATCACTCTTTGCTCTTCTCTACTGATGATTCCCCGAGAATCACTTAGATCTGATTTTCGTCCGAGCACTTGCTTTGTCAGAATAATTCGATCTCTAGATCCTCTCGGTGTATCTTACAAATGACCCTTGAGTCTTCCTTTATAGTCTTCTCGTTGACAAATCAACAACCGAGATTAAATCTCCAATCAACGACTAAGATTAAATTAGACTTGATCTGCTTTTTCTGGAAGTTTCACCCACAGTTTACATTAATACTGATTAATTATTTTAATTTCCAAAGTTAGACTTACGGTCTTTATTAAAAATAATAAAATTTTCTGATGAAATTGTTTCTGGGTGGAATTTCCCAAAACGATTTCTGGGTTATTTGTAATGCATGTGTCTAAATCTCTCCACAAAATTTGGGACTTAGAGCACATCTGATGCTACCTGTTGTCGCACAGAATGTTTAGGCACTGCGACAATGGCTCAGATCGGGGGCTGTCACCCTGATCCCCAATCTCTCTATTTAAGTTGTCTCCTTATAGAAAACTAAGGGTGGTAGACCCTATGGAAATGGAACGAAGGAGAACTAATTGGGAACCAACTAGTTCGGGAGACACAGTTAAATGATCAAATATTTGTAAAAGATCTAGCAAGATTAAAGGATTCGATTGAATTTGAAAAAAAAACTGATATTAGTGCCTTATGGAGTCAACTATCCTGCTAAGGAAACTACAACCAAGTACTTGATGAGAATCTGCTACTATGCAATACTAATGCAGAATGCAAGGAAAATGATTTGAAGGGGCGAGATAAAACAAGCTTTGAAGATGAAAGGCGATGTTAAAATTCTAAAGCACTTAGATTAGAAATAATTTGATCTAACCACTAAGTACTTAAGCGAGAGTGTCAATTATGAAGATGCCAAAAATTACCCTATTAAAAGATATACAATTTGTCATAGATCCACAATAGAGCTCTGAAAAATATCGATCACAATTACTTGAAAGATTCTCAAACTTAAATATTCAATGAATACCCAATAATTCAAGTACATGAAACAAGAGTAATTAAACAATAGGTGATTTTAATCGATAGAAAACATTTAAAATCTCATCAAACTCAGCTGAAGCATATGAAAGTAATTAGCACTTGAATCTCAAAATTAATCATCAAGAAATACCATGAAATTTAGATGCTAAATAAACATTTCATCAAGTAATTTATGGATTAAACGATACTCTAAAATAAAGCAAATCCAAAAATTGATTTTTCTACTATAGTTAAACTTATGATATTCTCTTCAGCAAGATTTCAGATCTGAAATATTAATTGTAACAGTAATTTAAACCATAGATCAATAGACAAACGATATCGGCACCAATGCCCAAAAAGACTAAAAATAGTAAAAAAAATTGAACATGAAGAAAAATCAATTTTTAGGGCTTGATTAAGAGAAACTTCAGATCTGATATTTTTATTTCAAGAGTGAAATAGTGACAGATCAACAAGATAAAAATGCCAAAAGTAGCTACCAAATACTTCCAGAAATAGCAAAAAATGTATTAAAACTTGAAAATTTCAATTTTAAGGCTTTAAGAGAGTTTAATTCAGTAATTTTCAGAACTAATAATGTTATAACAGCGATAAATTGATAACAGATCAGCAAACTGAAAATGATCCCCACAATGTCTAAAAACAATAAGTTTTGCCGAAAAACTGAAAATTCAAATTTTTTGGACTTTATTTAGGATATGCATCAGAAACGTTCATATATGATTTTTCACAGTTATGCAGTAATTTCTAGCAAGCTTTAAAGTCAGATCTAGACAAAATTAAAGATGCTCAAATGGCCAAAAATTCTGAAAATAAAGATTTTGAAATTCTAAACAATTTGACCATATAAAATGTGTTTTTAGGGCATAATTATTTGTGATTTGCTTGCTGTAATAAAATTTGCAGAAAATGAAAATTTAGAGATCAAACCCTTAGTCTTAAGGCTTTGAAGATCCCACCATTGAAAATTCTTGAAATTTTGGAATAATGTTGTCGCTTGAAAATTAGAATTTTGGAAACCAAACTCCTTCAAAAATAGCCTCAAAAGCCTATACGTCCTCAAGAATTTAGATCTGGCCCAGATCTGAAGATTTCCTTCGCTGATTTTTCAGATCTATTCCTGCACAAATGAAAAGAGAAAAACCCAATACCCAATATGTACAAAAATAGAGAAAATCCTAAAAAACTCAAATGTTAGAATTCAAAATTATGTTACAAAACTTCAAATCTACACAATTAAACTACAGATCTATACAAATAAATTACATATCTATAAAAATAAGTTACAGATCTATATAATACATCTACAAATCTATGCACATGAGTTGCATATCTGTCAAATCTGAGGAGTATAAGTCTGACTTCACTCCCAGATCTGAATATCTAAGGCTCTTACTAGCCAGATCTAGCTTTAAATTCAGTAAAATTTAAGATAAAATTTTAATTTAGGCACAAGCTCTAGAAAAAATCCTGAAAAAATAAAATTTAAGATAAGCCCGGGGAATTAGATCCTGAGGGCTTTTCAGGTCTTATTTCCTTGGGAGTCAGCTGGTCCAGCCGAGGACTTCCTCAAATGCCCAATTCTAAATCCGAAATATTTCTGCACACTTAAAGTTAAACCGTTAAATTAATAGAAAAATGAGATAAAAAATAAAAATTTTAAGAGTCAGAGATACCTGTTAACTCAATCCAATTAATATTTTTACCCTAAATCCAGTAACCTAAGCAAGATACCTGTGCAACAGATTACTCTAGAAGAGCCATTAATCAACAATCCATTAAAATAATCACCAGCAGAATATAAAATACAAGTTTACCATAAAACGCTAAAGAGGAACACCACCATCAAAATAAAACCCCAAAGTCTTCGTTTGTATTATTCTAGAAAATATTATAGGAGAGGTTCAAAAGCAAGTACACGATCCAAATATCAGATGATTGAAAGACTAACAAAGACCTCTAATCTATAAAATAAAAATCTCCAACGGCTAATTCAATTGATCCATGTCAAAGTGATCTCGATCGTCGAAAAATATTTAAGCATCTTTTAATCTCGTCTATCGAAATTATAAATTTTTGAGGAAATTCAAATTTATCATTTAATTCATTTTTAATTAACTCAAAATATTTTTGAGTTAATAACCTCAAAAATTTGACTTTGACTTAACCACCAAGGCCCAAGGGTCAAAAATTTCTCGAAATTCTCAATATTCCCTTGGCCTGTGACCTTTAAAAATTTATTTTTAGGGACCTACGAATTTTGCCTTTGAATAATTTTAAATCACCTAGGACTTAAAATTAATTAAATTTCTGGGTTAGGATTTCTAATTTAATTTGACCAGAAAATTTAATTAATTGACTGAGAGGGTATTTAATTATTTTTCCAACCCTCTTTACATAAGATAAATACATTTAAACACATGAAGAGGGAAAACCCATTCGTGATAGACCCTTAAATAGATACCCAATTTTCCGACTCAAAACATGATCTAGTAGACCAAGTAGTTTGTAATAAAATAATCTAGCCAATTAGTTAGGATTATTCCCAAAATACTTTTACAAAGACTCCATAGAAAAAACTAGGATTCACTTAGCATCTTGATGACAAAATCCACCCTAGTTTTGGGGTGAAGCTAGAGGGGAAAACTCTGTCGATCACTAGTGTCGAGAAACACAAATGAATCAGTGAAACAAAAAACCTCCTAGAATAAAAATCGTCACCAAAATACTAGGCTTACCTAGGTCATTACATACATGATGGTCTTACTTAGATCATTTACATCATAAACATGCAGAATGGGTTTACATCGTTTATAAAACTGTCCACTGTGATGGAATCTGAATGGCGCGAACACATCGAACATGATAAATTCCATTTAAAAAAAGGGGGTGTACTGCTACGGGGTCGTTGACACAGAGTGGTCAACATCTGGCTCTACTTGGAGACACATTGTTTCATCAGAGAAATGTGAGAATCCAAAATCTGTATCCAAGCAAGCTGCAACACACAAAATTACATAAGTAGCGTCCATCCAAATATCATCATATAACATTAAGCACATGAAAAATAGAAGCTCTTCTATCATTTATTATTCTACCTAACATGAAAAGTAAATCTACTCTACCTACAAAATGAAATGTTGAATTAAGAAGGTGTAAGGTTAGGGATACAATACAGAGGATGCCCTGTGGCATCAGATGTGTTCAATATAGTGCATACTGAGCATTTGCCTGCTTTCAGGCAATTTTGTGGGTTGCTTTTCAGATGTGCCATGCCCGATCTTGCATATTGTAAGACTTTGTCTTATCCAAATGTCAAGCTACTCTCGACCATCAGACGCATCTAGCCACTTCTTCTTTTCTTCTTTTTTCTCTTCTTCTTAGTGGGCTGTGATGTCAGCAATGAGACCACTATAGAATTCCTGTCCTTATCTTGAAGATGTTCATATGAAATATTTGAAGAACCTGGAATGTGACCAATCTTATTCTGAATATACTCTGTCAATGGTGACACATAAGCTTGGTCTTTCTTAACGTCCTTTGTAACCATAGTTAATTTTTCCTTAATGGGAAGAGTGACCTCCCTGTGATGAGATAGGAATTGCTTTAGCAGACAAGAAGGCTTATGATCTGTTAATGAATCTTCATTATCAAATTTGGGTTGGAACTTCTGTATATGTAAATTTTCCATTTTTCCCAACCTTTTTTGTATGGAACTCATATCCCTGGCATGCCTTACTATTAATTTTACTTGATTGAGTTCTGTTTTCACGAATCTGTCATGTAGATTGGTATGATTTGCCTCCATAATTTCCATTTCCAACAAGTGATTGTCCATCATGGCAGTCATTTCTTGGGTATGTCTTGCTTCCATTACAATCATATGATTTTGAATAATGGACATTTGATTAGAATGATTAACTTCCATTATCTTTAACCTATTTTCCATGACATTTATTTCCTGTGCATGACTTGCTTCCATGGCATTTATGCTATTTTGAAGATTGATCTGGTTAGCTTCCATGTTTTGAATCATTTGCGTATGATTGGGTTGCATATCCTTATATCATCTGAGCCGGTTCCTTAACATGAATTTCATGATCTTCTATATGCATGTGATAGTCCTTACCAACAACATTAATTTGATGGCTCGACCCTGCCATTCTACTATCTATGATTCTTTTGACAACATGGCAAGTAACCTCTTCATGAAGAGCATTACAGGCTCTACAATAAGGCGGAGCTTCATCCACAAGATTTGCAGACTCAAGTTGATTTGGTGGTCTTTGCTCATTAGATGGGCCTCTCTTCTGCAAAGAATTATTATTTCTAGGTTGGAAATTTTGTATTTGAGATCCTTCCATTTGGACCAACCTAGCATGTAAGACACTTATTTGTTCAGAATTGTTGGATATTAACTTTTCCTGATCAAGTCCCATGCTTTCAAGTTTTTACATCAATTTATGCATAGGGTCTTCATCAAAATCTTTAATTTATTTTCCCTTAGATTCCGTCAAAAACCTATCAAAATCTGGAGTTTTGGACATTCCAAATGCTTTCTTATCATTTTCAATCTCCTCAGCTAAAACCTGGGTAGCCTTATAATCATTAACTTTAGCTCGCCTCAACTCATAAGAAGTATCGACATCAAATGCATCAATATAACAATAAAAAAGGAACCTGGCAGGAGGTCTATAATCTTGAGGTAATTCTTTAATAATACCATTAAACCTCTTATTAAATTCCTCTACTGTTTCATTTTATTTTTTCTCTATAACGCTGATATCTCCAACCAGATGTTTATCTTCCCTTTTATCACCAAACTTACCCTTAAAGGTAACTATAATTGATTCAAAAGTATTGACTGAATTGTTAGGCTTTTTAGTAAACCATTCCACAGCATCTTGCTCAAAAGTAAGAATAAAAAGCTTCACCTTTACATCCTCGAAATCGTTATTTAAAACCGCAAATTTATTCCACCAACTAGGGAAAGCAAACAAATGAGCTTTGACACTAACCGCATTATTTCCTTGAAAAGTATGTAACCTTTCCATGCCATTGTTAGGAAGGCCATTTGGATAACCTTGGATGTTAACAAAGTTACAAGTGGCAAACAAGTCCATGATGTCTTGCTCAAAGAGATAACCAAATGGATGTTAAAGAAATAGATCCTTGTTCAAGAAAAGTCAAGAGATCCACAAGAAACAAGCTTCTTAGCAGAAATTCTTGTAAGAGATGAAAGAGTTGAAGTCGCCACTTGAACATGAATCTAATTCTAAAACCAAAAAATTAGTCGAGAGAAGTAGATGGATATCAGGAGGGATTCTTGTCTGGGAGTAAATAGATGAATAAGTGGAGTTGCCACCCAAACAAGAAGCCAACCGAAATGTCCAGGTGCTAAAGGTGCAAATGATGAACGGATTAGTGAGATGACGAAAGATAAGGTGATGAAAATATGAAGAGATGAAATGACGCCAAAAAATGTGATCCCGTGTGACAAGCTAATGAAGGGCGAAAAAAATTAGAAGATTATAAAATGTCATTAAGACCAAGGACAGAAAAACTCTATCTCAGGCAACGGCACCAAAAAAAGTTGTCGCACAGAATGTCTAAGCACCGCAATAACGGCTCAAATCGAGGGTTGTCACCCTGATCCCCAATCTCTCTATTTAAGTCGTCTCCTTATAATACGCTAAGGAGGGTAGACCCTGTGAAAATGGAATGAAGAAGAATTAGTTGAGAACCAAACAGTTCGGGAGACACAGTTAAACGACCAAATACTTGTAAAAGATCTAGCAATATTAAAGGATTCGATTGAATTTAAAAAAAAACCGATACTAGTGCCTTATGGAGTCAACTATCCTGTTAAGGAAACTACAACCAAGTACTTAATGAGAATCTGCTGCTATGCAATGCTAATGCAGAATGCAAGGGAAATGATTTGAAGGGGCGAGACGAAACAAGCTTTGAAGATGAGAGGTGATGTTAAAATCCTAAAGCACTTAGATTATAAATAATCTGATCTAACCACTAAGTACTTAAGCGAGAGTGTCAATTATGAAGATGCCAAAATTTACCCAATTGAAAGATACACAATTTGTCATAGATCCACAATAGAGCTTTGAAAAATATCGATCACAATTACTTGAAAGGTTCTCAAACTTAAATATTCAATGAATGCCCAATAATTCAAGTAAATGAAACAAGAATTAATTAAACAATAAGTGATTTTAATCGATAGCAAACATTTAAAATACCATCAAACTCAGCCAAAGCATATGAAAGTAATTTGCACTTGAATCTCAATACTTAATCATCAAAAAATACCATGAAATTTAGATGCTAAATAAACATTTCATCAAGTAATTTATGAATTAAACAATTTTATAAAATAAAGCAAATCCAAAAATTGATTTTTCTCCTATAGTTAAACTTATGATATTTTCTTCAGTAAGATTTCATATCTGAAATATTAATTGCAGCAGTAATTTAAACCATAGATCAGCAGACAAACGATACCGGCACCAATGCCTAAAATGACTAAAAATAGTAAAAATTTTGAACTTGAAGAAAAATCAATTTTTAGGGCTTGATTAAGAGAAACTTCAGATCTTATGTTTTTATTTCAAGAGTGAAACAGTGACATATCAAAAATATAAAACTGTCAAAAATAGATATGAAATACTTCCAGAAATAGCAAAAAAATGTATTAAAACTTGAAAATTTCAATTTTAAGGCTTTAAGAGAGTTTGATTCAGTAATTTTCAGAAATGATAAGTTTATAATAGCGGTAAATTGATAACAAATCAGCAAACTGAAAATACTGAAAATGATCCCCACAATGTCTAAAAATAATAAGTTTTGCCGAAAAACTAAAAATTCAAATTTTTTGGACTTTATTTAGGATATGCATCAGAAACGTTCAGATCTGATTTTTCACAGTTATGCAGTAATTTCCAGTAAGCTTTAAAATCAGATCTAGTCAAAATTAAAGATGCCCAAATAGCCAAAAATTCTGAAAATGAAGATTTTGCAATTATAAACAATTTTGACCATATGAAATGTGTTTTTAGGGCCTAATTATTTGTGATTTGTTTGCTGTAATAAAATTTGCAGAAAATAAGAGTTTAAAGATCAAACCCTTAGCCCCAAGGCTTTTAAGCTCCCACCGTTGAAAATTCTTGAAATTTTGGGATAATGTCGCTGCTTGAAAATTAGAATTTTGGAGACCAAAATTCTGCAAAAATAGCCTCAAAAGCCTATACGCCCTCAAGAGTGTAGATCTAACACAGATCTGAAGATTTTTTTGGCTGATTTTTCAGATCTATTCCTGCACAAGTGAAAAGAAAAAAACCCAATACCCAATATGTACAAAAAATAGAGAAAATCCTAAAAAACCCAAATGTTAGAATTCAAAATTATGCTACAAAACTCCAGATCTACACAATTAAACTACAGATCTATCCAAATAAATTATAGATCTATAAAAATAAGTTACATATCTATATTATACATCTACAAATCTATGCACAAGAGTTGCAGATCTATTAGATCTAAGGAGTATAAGTCTGACTTCACTCCCAGATATGAAGATCTAAGGCTTTAAGTTCAGTAAAAGTTAAGATAAAATTTTAATTTAGGCACAAGCTCTAGAAAAAACCCTGCAAAAATAGAATTTAAGATAAGCCCAGGGAATTAGATCTGGAGGGCTCTTCAGGTCTTATTTCCTTGGGAGTCAGCTGGTCCAGCCGAGGACTTCTCCAAATGCCCAATTCTAAATCCGAAAGATTTTTGCACACTTAAAGTTAAACCTTAAATTAATAGAGAAATAAGATAAAACATAAAATTTTCAAAAGTCAGAGATACCTGCTAACTCAATCCAATTAATATTCTTACCCTAAATCCAATAACCTAAGCAAGATACCTGTGCAATAAATTACTCTACAAGAGTCACTAATCAACAATCCATTAAAAAAATCACCAGCAGAATATAAAGAATGAGTTTACCATAAAATGTTGAAGAAGAACACCACCATCAAAATAAAACCTCTAAGTCTCCGTTTGTATTATTCCAGAAAATATTACAGGAGAACTTCAAAAGCGAGTACACGATCCAAAGATCGGATGATTGAAATACTGACAAAGACTTCTAATTTGTAAGATTAAAATCTCCAACGGCTAGTTCAATTGATCCACGTCAAAGTGATCTCGACAGTCGAAAAAGATTTAATCATCTTTTAATCTCGTCTGTCGAAATTATAAATTTTTGAGAAAATTCGAATTTATCATTTAATTCTTTTTTTAATTAACTCAAAAAGAATATTTTGAGTTAATAACCTCAAAAATTTGACTTTGATTTAATAACCAAGGCACAAGGGTCCAAAATTCCCTGAAATCCTCAATATTCCATTGGCTTGGGATCTTTAAAAAATTATTTTTTAGAGACCTATGAATTTTGCCTTTGAATAATTTTAACTCAAAAAGAATATTTTGAGTTAATAATCTCAAAAATTTGACTTTGATTTAATAACCAAGGCACAAGGGTCCAAAATTTCCTGAAATCCTCAATATTCCATTGGCTTGGGATCTTTAAAAATTTATTTTTTAGAGACCTATGAATTTTGCCTTTGAATAATTTTAAATCACCTAGGACTTAAAATTAATTAAATGTCTGGCTTAGGATTTTTAATTTAATTTGGCCAGAAAATTTAATTAATTGACTAAAAGAGAGGATTTAATTATTTTTCCAACCCTCTTTTCATGAGATAAATACATTTAGAC
This sequence comes from Pinus albicaulis, assembly GCA_034641835.2. Lineage (NCBI taxonomy): Eukaryota > Viridiplantae > Streptophyta > Pinopsida > Pinales > Pinaceae > Pinus > Pinus albicaulis. Next base: position 1,214,475,745 of record CM076570.1, on the reverse strand, counting down.
ACATGAAGGGGGAAAACTCATTCATGATAGACCTTCAAATAGATACCCAATTCTATGACTCAAAACATGATCTAGCAGACCAAGTAGTTTGTAATAAAATAATCTAGCCAATTAGCTAGGATTATTCCCAAACTACTTTTACAAAGACTCGATAGAAAACACTAGGACTCACTTAGCATCTTGATGACAAAATCCACCCTAGCTTTGGGGTGAAGTTGGAGGGGAAAACTCTGTCAATCACTTGTGTCAAGAAACACAAATGAATCAGTGAGACAAAAAAAAACCTCCTAGGATAGAAATCGTCACCAAAATACTAGGCTTACCTAAGTCATTACATATAGGATGGTCTTACTTAGATTATTTACATCATAAACATGCAGAATGGGTTTACATCGTTTATAAAACTGTTGACTGATGATGGAATCTGAATGGCGCGAACACCTCGAACATGATAAATCCCATTTAAAAAATGGGGGTGTACTGCTATGGGGTCGTTGACACAAAGTGGTCAACACTACCAAAAATCAACAGTTTTCTTGTTTGTATATATATAGTCAATTGGGTTTATCTAGAGTGGTTTGGGCAATGATTGTTATCCTCCCCACCTATTGCGTAGTCCTGAATTATCTACAGATCTATACACACGTTTGACACGAGGAAGGCGTGTATACACGCGAGTTTGTTTCTGCAGAGTATCGTATATGTTGAGTAATATGTTGAGATCTATACGCGAGTTGGTTTCGGGTTAAGCGCGTACATACATGAATAAGTCGACTGGAAGGCGCATATCTAAGCCAGGGTTTTGCTGAAGAATGCTGAAGAAAATATCTGATCAGTTTTGTTGCGTTTCTGTTGTTTGTCAATGATGTCTTCATATAGATCTAGGTTGTTTGAGTATTGATTATGCTACTAGTTGATTGTGATTAAAGATCAGTGATTAGTTGGTTGATTGATGATTGAGTGAATGATTTAGTACTGTTATATGTTTCAGTTTGATGTATGATATTGGGCTTAAATGAGTGTAGTGGGTCCAGTCTAAAAATTTGACGAAAAGAGGCCTATAAGTTGTGATGTATAGAAGTCGGTGGATCCAGTGTGAAAATTTATGAAACGTGGTCCACGGTGGTGCTAATGGTTGGAGCCTTCGGTGAGAAAGTCAAAGCTTCCTGCCAGTAGGAGCTGGTGATCAGATCAGGGGGTTATTGCTCCCTTCCAGTAGTGGCTAGTAAACGAGAGCAGGGGGTCGAAGCTCACTTCCAGTGGTCGCTGGTAAACAAGATGAAGGGGGTTGGAGCTCTCTTCCAGTAGCAGCTGGAAAACGAGTGAAGGTAGCAGCCTTCTGCAGATGGGTGCCTGCGTACTGATATGGGCCTGCGCCAGTACAAGATTGTAAGCAGTGTTTCTATATAATAAATATTGAAGACAGAGACAACATTAGCGGTGGTTTTCTTCCACATTGGGTTTCCACCTTAAATCCTAATGCTCATATGTGTTGTTTATGTGTGATGATTTTGTTCTTCCTGCACATGTTTACTGCTTACTAAATGTCTGATGAATCATTAATTCACTGGTCTAAATAAAGTTACTGAAAATTTATCTGAATTATAAGTTCACTGGTCCTACGCTAGTTTCCTGAATGAAAGCTGTGGACATACGCTAGTTGACTTAACTAAAGTCGCCTATAGAATTCAGTAAAGGAAAGTAAAAGTATGGGTAAGTTTTAAATACTGATTCACTCCCCCCCCCTCCTCAGTATTTTTGCTAACAATTAGTATCAGAGCAAGTCCTTCAGAAGAAGCTTGATCGCTTGAAGGAAAATCTACCAAGATGAGCAATCAAAATGGAACATCATCTATCAGACCACCACTCTTCAACAGAAGTAATTTAATATTCTGGACGACAAGAACAAGATCATATCTTCAGTCTCTTGAAGCAGATGTTTGGGCAATTATTGAAGGAGGTTACCAATATCCAGCTGCAGTTCCTACAAATGCAGCAGCAAAGGAGACATATGAAACCAATGCGAAAGTTGTCAATGCATTATTGGGAAGCCTGACCGATTCAGAATTTGTCAAAGTTATGTAGTTAAATACAACAAAGGAAATATGGGACAAAATCATCCTAAGCTATGAAGGTGATAACAAGGTAAAAAGTGCTAAACTCCAAACTCTCAGAATCCAATATGAAAATCTCAAAATGCATAACGATGAAAGTATTGCTAGTTTCTTTCTACGTCTATATGAGATTGTAAATCGTATGAAAATTCTGGGTGAAGAGTCAAGACATAAAAGACACAAATTTAGTAGAGAAAATTGTGAAAATTTATGAATTCACTTATCATAAATTCTACTGCAGAATTCTGGTTTATTTCTCCTACTTGTGTTTTTATAAATTATCAAGTTATAGTCAGAAATATTCAAAAAAAAAATTGAAGTAAACACACTGCAACCTACAGATACATATAGATCAAGTACTAATTAAGCACATTCGACAAAGGACGCACAATATTTTTTGGACAAATGTCCCTAGAAAAACCTAATGCGGGGAAATTGGTGCAGCAGCTCTTGAGGGTTTTATTATTATGCAGTTTCTGAATACAAACTAAGGTACCAGTAGTGTTTTACCCAACAGAGAAAATCCCATCAGAAGTACCACTATCTCTGACGACAGATAATATGGTTGATTCAGCTGAGGATGAAGAACCCCATTGGTGCCTACGCAGTTACTGTGTCACCCTTCAGTGTGTCTTCGCCACCCCTTCTTCATCTGCTAAAAACGAGCCCTCTCTGGCCCACTGAAACCCCAATGCTACCCTTATCGACTCTACCTCAGCCCCTCTATGACTACGTCAGCCTCTGTGCTGGCTCTGCATGAGCCTAGTTGAGCCTACTTTGCCTCTGCGTCACCCCTCCTAGTCTGTGTTGCCTCTCTGGTATGGATCTGCCTCTCTACAATTGTATTTTCGACCTCGAATTCAGAAATCCCACTGTCAAACTTCCCCTCGCTGCACTGCAAGCTTCACTCGAAAATTCTCAGCAAACCTCGCCACAGAATTTCGACTTAGCTCAAGTGCTACCACTGTGTGTGTTCTCCAAATGACCCCAAACCTTCCTTTAATAATTTTCTCGTTGAACAATCAACAGTCTTGATCTAATCTCTAATCGACGGCTAAGATTAGAAAAGACTTAAGACTTGATCCTCGTTGCTTAAGAACATTCTCACCCACATGTCTAAATTAATTCACTTTAATTATTTAATTTCCCTAAATTAGACTTAGGGTCCCCATTATAATAAATAATATTTTGAATAACTTGGGTTCCGAGTGGAATTTCTCCAAACGAAAAAAGCTTGATGATAGGAGTGAAAGATGCATATTTGTAGGCTATAGTGAGCAGTCAAAAGCCTACAAACTTTACAATCCTATTACCAAAAAGTTTATTCTAAGCAGAGATGTCAAATTTTTCAAAAATAAATCTTGGTTTGATCATGTAGATGAAACTTCAAATCAGTCTTTTTATCCACCACAGTCACCAAGACTGTAGGTTCAAGAACAAGCAGACCATTCTGAAAATGCTGCATCATCAAGTAGTGATTCAGCCAGTGATCAAACATCTTCAAAAGAGGGACAGAAAACAAGAAGTATCAAAGAGATATATGAATAGGAGCATGAATTTGACCAACAAAATATGTTTGCATTTCTTTCAACTCAACCGACCTATTTTGAAGAAGCAGTTAAAGAAAAGCATTGGGTTGATGCAATGAACCAAGAAATTGCTTCCATAGAGAATAACCAGACTTGGGAATTAACCGATCTCCCAAGAGACAAAATCAAAATTGGCGTAAAATGGGTATATAAGACCAAGCTAAATGAAAAAGGAAAAATTGAGAAACATAAGGCAAGGTTGGTTTCCAAAGGTTTCTCACAACAGTTTAGTGTCGACTATGGTGAAACATTTGCTCCAGTAGCAAGGTTAGACACTGTCAAAACCATTTTGTCCACAGCAGCTCAACACAAATGGAAAGTCTATCAGCTAGATGTAAAATCTGCCTTCCTAAATGGTATATTGCAGGAAGAAGTTTATGTAGAGTAGCCTCCTGCTTTTGAAGTGCCAGGACAAGAGCATAAAGTATATAGATTGAAGAAAGCTTTATATGGTTTGAAACAAGCTCCAAGAGCTTGGTATAGTCGCATCGTCACCTATCTCATCAAAAGTGGTTTTTCCAGAAGCAAACATGAACCCACTTTGTATACCAAATCTCATGATGGTAAAATTCTTATTATATGCCTTTATGTAGATGATCTTCTTTACACAGGAAATATGATGTTAGAAGACTTCAAAGCAGCAATGCAAGAAGAGTTTGATATGACAGATCTAGGAGTCATGAAATATTTTTTAGACATTGGAATTCACCAATCTGCTAATGGAATTTTTGTTGGTCAACAAAAATATGCCACTGACATTATCCAAAAGTTCAGAATGACCAATTGCAAATCAGCTAATACTCCAATTGCTCAAGGCACCAAACTCAGCAAAGAAGATGTAGCACTACCCGTTGATTCTACATTGTATAAAATTCTAGTTGATAGTTTGTTGTATCTCACTGCAACTAGACCTGATATTATGTTTGCAGTAAGTTTTGTCTCCAGGTTTATGCAGTCACCAAAGATTATTCATTGGAAAGTTGCAAAAAGGGTGTTAAGGTATATTGCAGGGACCATAGACTATGGTTTGTTTTATACACATTCTGAAAATTGTTCACTTTAATGTTATACAGAAAGCGATTATGCAGGGAGTTTAGATGATCACAAAAGTACCTCAGGGTATGTTTTTTCATCTTGGAACCAATCTGATTTCTTGGGCATCCAAGAGGCAGTCAATTGTTTCAATATCTTCTGCAGAGGCCGAATATGTAGCAGCAAATTCAGCAGCTTCTCAAGCAATCTGGTTGAGAAGATTATTGAAAGATATTTCAAATATTCAGAAGGAGCCGACTCCAATTTACTATGATAACAGTTCAACAATTTCTTTATCAAAAAATCATGTTTTTCACAAAAAGAGCAAGCACATTAAAATTTGACACACGTTTTCATTTCATTCGTGAATTTGTCAATGATGGGGACATAACACTTTCTTTTTGTGGTTCCAAAGATCAGCTTGCGGATATTTTCACAAAGCCATTGAGAAATAATGTATTTGAATTTCAAAGAGAGAAATTAGGCATTGTTAGTGCCTCCACTAGTAACAGTTGAGATTAGGAGGGGATGTTGAGATACTAATCTCATTATCAGTTAGGTGTCATTTCATTTAATTCTTGTCTGCTAGGTGTCGCAGACAGTTCATTTTTACTTCAGTTTTAGTCGAGTTCTACTCCAGTCGTTTATTATTGATGTTTACAATGTAACCTATTTAACTATATTTGAATATTGAGAAGAGTTATCTCTGCTCTAGTTTTTCGCTCTCATTCTTTGTCAAATAGATGCCTTTTACATGGATTACTTAGTAAATTATGATTACCATGGCATTTTATCTGTTGTTGTCTTGTATTTTCAATTTTTAGGGATGTCTTGTATTTTCAATTTTTAGGTTTAAGTTTTTAGGTGTTTTGAACCTGCTCTCATCTTCAACTATCTTCAACAGGAAAATGGTGACAACCTACATTCCATGTGAATTTGGGCATGAAAAAGAAAAAGAAGGTTGGAGTAACAGTAACCAATCAAACACAGAAGGCTAATGTGACTGTCTTTGAATTTTGAGAAGATTTAAAGTCCCACTGACTGGCTGCTAAACAAGGGCTCTATAGTAAACAATGGATCTACAGGTAACTTGAGGAGGATTTATCAATGGACACCTGAAGAAACATTTTTCTCCTCTTCCTCCTTCACTGTAGTTTACTATTTAATAAAATGTATTTATTTTATTTGTAAACGAATTTTACATATTTGACAAAGTATGGCTTTAAAGATAAATAAAAAGACCAGAGACATTTTTATAGCAGCTCCTCATACTATTATTTGGGGCATACTATTCTCTTGGGGATAAACTTCAGTAATACTGCAATTGAGATAAACCTCAGTAATAATGACACTTCATTGCACCAAAAGTAGCGAAATGCTTAAAGGATAGACTACCCTTGACTCTGACAATGTGTTTTCAAAGAATAAATAAAATTATATACTGTTTTGAAAAAGAATATGAGGACCACTGCAATTTTAATGTTACTCACAGATCTTTAGGTTCGATTACCACTACCTTAGCTTACCAAAGGTTCCAAGAAATCAAATTGTGAAAACAACGAGTGTGTCCATAAATATTAATCACAGAGTCGGCAAGAATTTGAAGCAAAAGCAAATGTGGACGAAGAACTGGAACGAGGTTCGCTGTGCAAAATAAAATTTCAAATGTGGACGAAGTGTGTAACAGAATTTCTAAAATAGACTGTTCTTGCAATCATACGAGATTAATCAAATTAGTGAGCAATAGAATTTGCAACGATTGTAGAGGATCCCTAAAAGAATTGTAATGCGGCCAAAAAAAAAAATAACGATCACTGTAATGCATTACTACTATGCATTGTGGTACTGTATCTAATGCATTACTACTATGCATTGCGGTACTGTATCTAAACTGTTCGCGGGGTCAGCTATCAACCCACTGTTCGCTGAGGTGAACACAGATCTCTCCTCAGGCTCTCAACAGCAAACCTCAGTGATGGAACCACTCATGATCCATCACTCATTAGTGAAAAGGCCCCCGAAACCAGAATTTATGGATGTTTGGGAGTAGGTTTCGTGCCAATTCAGGGGAATTGGGGATTTTTTTGGCGCCAAAGAAAGAATTCTAGCCAATTTGTGTGATGTCAGGGTTCCCACAGCTGGGAACTCCACAAAATCCGAGTTCCTTGGTCGGTGTCTTCAAAGCTCATGAAACTGTGCCTAGCTCCAGTTGTCGTTCTTTCTGAAAAGGGAATGCTCAGCTTCAGTTTCAAAGCTCTGGGGAAAGTGGGAACAATTGGAACGGGTTTCCCATTTCTCTGGAGCTGTTTTTGTAACATAGCCAATTTCTCTTTTGGAGCTGATATGTTTTTGTTTTTTTTTTTTCACAAGTGGGTTTTCATATTAGAAATATATTTTTCTTTAACCAAATTAAATTTTTCCAAGAGCCTGGAGAATTTGTCTTTGAGCCGCCAAATTAACAACTTGTAGAGCAACACAAAAGCTTCCAAAACCCTCCAAGATTTTAGAACCCTTCTCCATCTTGATCTTTCCACATGCATAGGTTGCCCTCCGAATGGCTGAAGCAATGGGCGCCTAATTCCTGGTTCTTCAACCACTCTGGTATGGAGAGGCGAGAGCCGTGAAACCAGATTCTGCCTCAGTTACAGCTTTCCCCACTAGGTAAGTGTATTCGCTCGACTATTTTCCAAAATAGAATGCAGTGACAGAACAAAGTTGCCTCTTTAGCTGCCTGGCTTATGGAAGAAGAGGTATGATGTTTATGTTGGTTATGATGCATATAGTATAGTCAACGTTATGGATGGAGATACCAAGTTTTTATGGAATATTGTAAATCGATGGATGCAACGAGGGTTAAAACCTTGGCGATTATGGGAGCTCACAACTAAGCATTAAGGAGGCACGTCTTAACTTCATCAAGATCTGTATCACCGGATAGGAGAAGAAGCATTGACATTGTCAACACAGGGGCGGGGATATGTACTCTGAGCTAGGTGAAGTGATTATGATTATATGGTTATTTATTATCGCCATTATCATTTTACATGTCATGATAAAATGAATCAATAACCCAAATGTTAAACCGCGAGAGTAAATTACCACCACAAGAGCTATCCACTGATTCGGAGTCTTCATCCTCTCAGCAACAGTCAAAGTGGTATTATTTATGGAGGAAGTGGATTGACTCCTTCATCATATCCAGACCTTGCAAAGATTTTGGGATACAGTGATGTTCCAAATGGTGGCATTGTCCTGGGTGCTGTTGTTGAATTTTAAATCCAACTGCAAACAGCACAAGAGCCAAAGGATAGAAGGACTCTGCAACTTCTTTTTTTTGTGTGTTTTGTTCGCATGCCTTCGAGCATTCAAACCTCACCTTGAATACCCCTGCAAAACCATTTTTTTTAAAGACTGTAGCCATGACTTTCTGTAGTAAGAACCGTGCTGCCATCCCTATATTTAAACCGCAACACCAACCACCATTAACCACCACCAACCACAGAACGCAGAACTCACATCGCAGTTTCGCATATCGCATTACCTTTCCGCACCATCACAAGTTTTATTGTTTCATTGGCGATGCGATATTGCCGATATCACATATCGCATATCGCATGCGCAAAGTATTAAGTCATCCATCGCATCGGGTAAGCCGATCACATAAAATGAAGCCAATCACATAGAATGGAGCTGATCGCACAAGTCGTCCATTTCATAAATGGATGCGATAGATTATCAAATGGAGTTTTTTTTTTTTTTTTAAATCTGTGACAAAGGGTTTAGAACTTAGGTTTAAGTTTTATTTGTTTTTAAGTGCTGCGATCGATTTTATTCCAAAGTCGTTTGACTTTATTATATATGTATACTTTTAAAAGGGACAGCAGTGTGAGGACTGTGTTATGTTTTTTATTGAAAAAGCCAGCAGCCAGAAACCAAAGTATCACTCTATATTAAAAAAAGGGAGACAGAGCAATGAGACTCTGCATGAAAAACAGAGAAAGCACAGTGTGTGCATTTTTGGACTGTGTATTAACACAGTGACACAGAGAACAGATTTGTGAAGAAACACCATGTGAGCAGCAGTTGGAATTTTTGTTTGAAAAACCAAAACAGCAGTTCTGTGGCATCTTTGTAATAGCCTTTTAAGTTTAATGAAAGAAGTTTTTTTTCTCATGCCATCTCTGTCCAGAATTTTACACTAAATCTCTGTGTTGAATTTGGGGAATTTTTATTCCTCTATTGTTTGGAATCATTCAGAAATTCCAACATGGTATCAGAGCTAGTCCAAGCTCTTTGAAGTTTGTCAAAGACGCTGAAGAAAGGAGTTGTTGAAGCAGTTCTCCAGCAATGTGAAGGCTCAGCAAAGTCCAGGTATTTATCAAAACATAGCTTGAGTTTTGTTGTAAAAGAAGTGCAGTCCAGAGAAGTCTCTTTAGAAACAGAGTTTATCTCTCAAGCAGAGAGAAAGTTTGTTGAAGAACACAGTCAAGTTTTTTATTGCATAGTTCAGAAAGCTAGCCATGGAAAGAGCCAACACAAGCACGAGTATAAGAAATACTCAACTCCCACAGTTCAATGGAAAGAACTGTGACTATTGAGCAATCACAATGAGAGCCCTGTTTGCCTCTCAAGATTTATGGGAGCTTGTTGAAGATGGTTTAGAAGAACCAGCAAATGAAGATACATTTAATGTCTTAACACAGGCAGATAAGGATTTGCTAAAGAGCAATAGAAAGGAGGACTCAAAAGCCCTCTTCTATCTCTATCAAGCAGTGCATGAAAGTGTATTTCCAAATATTGCGGCAGCAAAGAGGTCCAAGGATGCATGGGATACCCTCTAGATAGCCTACCAAGGAATGGAGAAGGTAAAGACTGCAAAGCTTCAATTAATGAGAAAAGATTTTGAATTCATTTGCATGAAGGAGTCTGACACAATAGACTCATTCTTCATAGTGTTGATTGGGTTGGTTATCCAAATGAAATCTCATGGAGAGACAGTTGAAGAGAGAAGAATAGTGGAAAAAGTATTGAAAAGCTTACCCTCAAAGTTTGATGTGATAGTCACAACCATTGAAGAGACAAAAGATCTCTCAAAGTTTACAGTTGATGAGCTACATGCATCACTGATGACACATGAACAAAGATTGGGTAGAACAACAAACTCATCTTTGGAGCATGCCTTCAAGACCCAAATGTCCTTTGGAAGAGGAAGAAGAAAAGGTAGAGGCAGAAGCCAAAACAAAGGAGGAAGAAGCAGCCCTGCAAATACTCATGGAAGAGGCGGCAACCAAAATCAGAACAAAAGCCAAGGCAACAACCAGCAAGATGAACAAAATCAAGCACATGGACAAAGGTATGATAAATCCCAAGTCCAACGTCATTACTGTAAGAAGTATGGCCATTATGCCAATGAATATAGGAAAAAACATAGTGACATGGGTAATAGACCTAGTGCTAATTTCACTAAAGAAAAATTCAGTCAAGAGAAGTTGTTTTTAGCATGTAATATGGCTGAAGAAAAGAATGAAGATATATGGTTTCTAGATTCAGGATGTAGCAACCATATGACTAGAAACATTTCCATGTTTTCCATGTTAGATGAAAATGTAAAGTCTCAAGTTATATTGGGGACAGACAGTAAAGTCTCTGTCATGGGAAAAGGCAGAGTAAGTGTTTTGACAAAGAAGGGAGAAGGAAGATCCATATCAGATGTATACTATGTGTCTAGTATGAAGTGTAACCTTTTGAGCATTGGATAGCTCATTCAAAAAGGGTACAATGTTTTTTTTGAAGATGATGTATGCACATCATGGATAAACCACCAAGCAAGCAATGCATTGCACAAGTGAAGATGACAAGGAACAGAATGTTCCCTCTCAAGATGAGAGCAGATTTGAAAAAAGGAGAAGCCATTGCAGCAGTGACACAAAAGACTTACCAAAGAGAAGCAAATGGTGAAAATTGGTTATGGCACTTGAGATTTGGACATCTCAACTTTGGAGGCCTGAATTTGTTGCATAGGAAAAGTATGGTAAAGGGATTACCATTGATTGAGAAACCTGGGACAAACAACACAAAGAAAGCCTCTGGATATGTTTTTCATATGGGTTCAGGAGCCATTTTATGGGCTTCTAAGAAACAACCAATTGTGTCTTTATCTACAGCAGAGGAAGAGTATGTGGCAGCTACAATAGTAGCATGTCAAGCAGTTTGGATGAGAAGAATGTTGAGGAGTTTGTGTCATGAACAAGTAAAAGGCACAACAATTTATTGTGATAATCGCTCAGCAATAGCATTGTCAAAGAATTCAGTGTTTCACAAAATAACGAAACACATTGATGCCAAGAATCACTACATCAAGAAGCTAGTGAACAATGGCGAAATTGTTTTGCAACATTGCAGAACAAAAGAGCAGTTTACAGACATTTTGACGAAACCATTGGGGCAGAAGAGTTTCAATTATTTGAGAAAATGTTTGGGTATGCAAGAGAATGCAGCAGTTGAATTTAAGGGGGAGTGTTGAACTTTAAATCCAACTGCAAACGGCGCAGAGCCGAAAGACAGAAGGACTCTGCAACTTTTTTTTTGTGTGTGTTTTGTCCGCACGCCACCGAGCATTGAAACCTCACCTTGAATACCCCTGCAAAACCATTTTTTTGAAGACCGTAGCCATGACTTTCTACAGTAAGAACAGTGCCGCCATCCCTCTATTTAAACCGCAGCACCAACCACCATTAACCACCACCAACCACAGAACACAGAACTCACATCACGATTTCGCATACCGCATTACCTTTTTGCACCATCACAAGTTTTATTGTTTCATTTGCGATGTGATATTGCCGATATCGCATATCGCATGCGCAAAGTATTAAGTCATCCATCACATCGGGTAAGCCGATCGCACAAATCGTCCATTTCATAAATGGATGCGATAGGTTATCAAATGGAGTTTAATTTTTTTTTGTTTGAAATCCACGACAAAGGGTTTAGAACTTAGGTTTAAGTTTTATTTGTTTTTCAATGCTGCGATGGATTTTATTCCAAAGTCATTTGACTTTAATATATATGTATACTTTTAAAAGGGACAACAGTGTGAGGACTGTGTTATGTTTTTTATTGAAAAAGCTAGCAAGCAGAAAATAGAGTATCACTCTGTATTAAAAAAAGGGAGACAGAGAGCAGTGAGACTCTGCATGAAAAACAGAGAAAGCACAGTGTGTGCATTTTTGGACTGTGTATTAACACAGTGACACAGAGAACAGATTTGTGAAGAAAACACTGTGTGACCAGCAATTGGAATTTTTTTTTAAAAACCAGAACAGCAGTTCTGTGGCATCTTTGTAATAGCCTTTTAAGTTTAATAAAAGAAGTTTTTTTTTCGTGCCACCTTTGTCCAGAATTTTACACTGAATCTCTATGTTGAAGTTGGGGAATTTTCATTCCTCTATTGTTTGAAATCATTCAGAAATTCCAACAGTTGTTGTTACTGCTACTGTTATGTATGATAGCTACTCAGTAAGGTGTCGACTCGTTATTTCGGTGTGACAATTGCACCACCTTTTTTCCAGCGCTTCAATGGTCGCCGAAACCGGTCCTGACTACCCTCACTTCTCGCTTGATTTTGGCTATGATCTGTTTACTGACAATATCTCCTCAGTGTCAGGACTTTTTAAAAAATACCATGGTCTGTGGACTGTGGAACAGCTGGGAGTTGCTGACAACCTGAGCTCATCAAAGCTCCACTTTGGCCTAGATTTGGGTTATCCAGCTGTGGATTTTGCAGGTGAAGGCCTCTATTTAAGGGAGAAAAAAGGACTCTAACATATCCTTATTTGAAAACCAAATTCCACTCTTTTCTATATCAAATGGGTTGGTGGACTGAAAACTTATCTCTCGATTGAAGCATATGGCTAGAATCCCTAGTTCGTGATCCCAACATTCTTTAAGTTGTCCTAACATGCCATTTATAATCAGCAGCATGCCTTCTCGGTTCTCTATCATCTTGTTGTGATCTGCTGTACACCCTATCTTGTCAACATACATCTTTACTCTATGTTTTACGTTAGTGACTATTTGAAATACAAATGGTTGAATCTAATGACATCTTGTCATATAACACTTCTACTCATGAAGCCTTGATTGCTGCCACGGTTGCTGCAGAGCAACAACGTCAAGGGGATTTGGATGTGGATGCGCAATTGATTGCCCATTCCATTGTTAAGCCTCCAGGTTTTGTTGAGGGTCTAAAAGATTGTCGTGCTAAGGGTAATGCGCAAGCAAGTAAAAAGGGTGCAAATCGACGTCGCGGCTGTGGAAAGAACGCCTGCTACAAACCGGCCATGAAAGTGAACAAAGTATCTCTGGAGTATGGTGATTTGTGGGGGAGGGTGGCCAGTCTTCAGAAGAGGGCGTTAATTGGACGTTGGATGTTTGCTGATGGTGGTGTAGTGGATATGATGGACTGGGTGATGAAGTTTTGGAGCCCCATCGTGGGATACTCCCCCAAGGTGAGCTTGCTGCTAAACAGCTGGTTTAGCATCCATTTTATGCATGAAAAGGATGTGGAGAAGATTTTCCAGAAGACATGGGTACGAGGTAAGAGATTCATGCAATTATTACCCTGGTATCTTGGCTTTAATCCTATTATGGAGGCTCCTAAGAGTAAGGTTCTCTGGGAAAAGCTGCCAGGACTCCCTCTCGAATTCTGGACTTTGAAGGCTTTAAGAGCCATTGGTAACTCCATTGGGTGTACGAAATTTATCGACCCCCGCATTCTTGGCTCCAATGATAAAAGAGTCGCGTGGATATTGGTTGAAGTTAATTTTTCGGGGGGTCTGCCTGGGGACGTTGATTTGGTCTGGGGACAAAGGCAGCATAGACAAAGGGTTGATTATTGGGGCATACCATTCAGGTGTCTAATTTGTCACCACACAGGCCATTTGAAGGGAAATTGCCCACAGAGATTCAGAAATGCTCCCCGTGGTAAGAAGAGTATGGATGGCTCGTGGAAGGAAAAGTCAGCTCCGGGATCTCTGGATGGCCTCCCATCGGGTAAGTCTCTTCCGCTGTTTGTTGATAATGAGATTTATGTTTCGACCAGTGCTCAAAGTGATAAAACCTCTCCCCCCAACACTGACGTTGCACCCTCCAATGACTTTAAGCTCTATGAAGAACACAACCTAGCTGTGGGTAATACCAGTATTAATCCTAAGGAGGGGGTGCATGACCAGAAATATTCCTTCATTTACGACTCCTTTGATGGCCCCCCAGAATCTATCACCCCCGCCGCTCCAATACTTGTCTCTCCCTCTATGCCCCCCCTTGAATGGGCTTCTCCACATTCTCCTCGGCATAATGAACCTCTCGATATACCAAATTCGCCCAAGAACACTGTGGGTAGTGACATCGATTCCCTCCTTGGAAATCCGAACCTTGACCTTGCCGCCTTAACTGTTTTTGATAGGGCCCCACAAGAACCCACCATTGTCATATCACCCGCTTCTGGGAGTAACATCACTATGCGTAAAACCTCCAAATCTGGGTCACGCCATTTCCGGGACAGACTCAAAACTAAGTCTCTATTCCGGGATGACTTCCATGACTTAATGGACGTCCCCATCTCTACGACTGATGATCTTAGGGCGCTTAGAGCAAGCAACCCTCCCGGGGTTCGCAAATGACCTCCGTCCTATCTCTGAACATGAGGGGTATGGGTGACTCCTCCAAAAAATTACGCCTAAAAGAATTGCTATATGAAGCAGATCCATTTATTGCTCTTTTTCAGGAGACTTTGTGTAATAGAACTAAGGCCATCAGTACATTATTATCTATTAGACCAGAATGGCATGTCACTGCCATTGACGCAGTTGGTCGTGCGGGCGAATTAATAGCTATATGGGATCCATCGTATGGAAAATTCCAGGCATACAGATTTTTTGGAGGCATTGTGATGTCTGGTGGTATTCAAGGCTATCCAGGAATTTTCAACATTATAAACTTGTATGCGCCATGTCAAAACTGACTCTCATTCTGGGCTCGATTGCACAAATTTGGGATTTTAAATATTGATAACCTTATTTTTATCAGTGATTTCAACACAACCCTACATGCTGATGAATCTTGGGGGTACAAAGCTAGACTTGACCTACTGGCTAACCACATTGGTTGGACATTTGAAAAATTCCATGTTAAAGATATCACACCCTTTCCTCTTGTACCAACTTGGACAAATAGAAGATCCAATGGTGATTATATCGGGAAGAGGCTTGATGGGGCTATGGTGGGTGAGGCTCTGTTTGGCATATTGGGACAAGCGAAGTCTCGGGTGATGGTGTCGGACCTGTCGAACCATATGACTATTATCCTTTCTTGGCGCTCTGAGGGTATGAGGTTTGGGGTGCCTTTCAAATCCAACCGTGCATGGTTGGATGATCCTGCATATAATCGTATGGTACAGGATTCCTGGAGCAAGAACATTCCCTATTATGGTTTATATGGTTGGGAAAGATTATCTGAAAAACTCCGAAGGCTCAAAATCATTACTAAGGAGTAGGAAATCAAGAAAAAGGAGTTACTACGGGCTGAATTAAAAGAATTATCGATCCAACTCAACAGTTTACACGATGATTTGGTACTCAAGCCTCTAGACCAAGAGGTATACAACTTTATAGACAAGCTACAAAGGATAAAGATGGAAATATTAAAGATAGAGGAACTCACTTGGAAGCTAAAGAGCAGAATTCAGTGGCTAAAGGAGGGAGACTTAAACACAAAATTTTTCCATAAAAGCGCCAATGAAAGGAAAAACAAAAACACCGTTTGGCACATTCAAAGGGCTAATGGAAGCAAGGCCATCTCTACGGCTGAGATTTAGGAGGAGGCCTTCACACATTTCTCGACCTTTTACCAAGCAGACCAGACCATTGATCATAGTTGTCAGGCTTGGGTACTTGAAGATATTCCAAGAATGTTTGATGCCGATGCAATCTGGGGTTTGAATTCGGAAATTACTAAGGAGGAAGTGGAGAAAACTTTATAATCTTTTGCCCATGATAAATGTTCGGGTCTGGATGGTTGGCCGGATGAATTTTACATCCATTTCTTTGATCTGATGACCAAGGAGATTACGAGAGTAGTGGAACAGAATCAGATTACGTGGACACATTCCAACAAACATGAACTCCACCTTCTTAGCGCTTATTCCCAAATCATCTAATCCCAAGGATTTCTCGAAATTCAGACCTATAGCATTATGCAATATTATATATAAAATCTCATCAAAAATCATTGCTAACAGGATCAGGGAGGCATTATCAAAGAACATTTCTATTGAGCAATATGGGTTCCTGAAGGGTCGATCTATCCACGACGCCATTGCTATTGCGCAGGAGGCAATGCACTCTATGCACGCGGGGAAGAAGGAGGCCCTCATTATGAAGATAGATCTTCTCAAAGCTTATGACAAAGTGGATTGGTCATTCATTCGACTTGTATTAATGAATATTGGGCTAACTATGGGGTGCATAAGGTGGATCATGGCCTGTATAACGACAGTAAGATATGCAGTGATTATAAATGGAATGTCGATTAAATTCTTTGGGGCTGGACGAGGATTAAGACAAGGATGCGCATTGTCCCCTCTCATCTTCATCCTCATCATGGATGGGTTTAGCAATCTCATGATAATGGCTAAACGAGCGAGATTTATATCTGGCTTCTCCTTCTCGCCCACTGTAAGTATTACTCCTCCCTTTTTGTTGACGATCTTCTCATATTTGGTTGGCTCATCAGGAACCACTGGTTTTATATTCACTATCTGCTTAATCGCTTTGGCACGGCCTCTGGGCTCTGCATCAACAAGGAGAAGTCTTTCCTTCTATATGAATATGGTGATGCTGGCGAGATAAATTTCATAGCTGGGCTTCTTGGAATACAGATAAAGCATGCAAAAGAGGGATTCTTATATCTGGGATACAGAATAAAACCATGTGGATACAAGGTGAGGGATTGGGAGTAGTTGGTGGAGAAGTTCAAATTCAAAATCGCTAAGTGGAATCATAGGTGGTTGACCTTGGGTGGCAGAGTCATTATGATTCAAGCGGTCCTCTCCCAATTTATTGTATACTGGGGACATCTCTTCTTTATACATGAACATACTTTGCACCAAATAAATGCAATAATATCTCAGTTCTTATGGGCAGGCGCTTCTATGGGGCAGAAGTATCATTTATGTAAGCTCGAACATTCAACTATACCTAAAAAACATGGGGGATGGGGCATTATAAATACCAGGACTTTCAATTCTGCTCTTCTCATCAAATCCTTATGGAGGGCCATCTGTGGTCACGGAATTTGGTCTGAGATTATTATATGCAAGTATTTATCGGGGGATACTTTACACAAAATATATTGTGACCAATTATTCTTTCCAGGAGCAATCTCTGTGATTTGGCAAGGATTTAGAAGAATTATGCCACAATTTGCGCATAGGTTGTCGTGGAGGTTTGGGAATGGACAGAGAATTTTATTAAGCTGTGACAAAATATTTGGGATGGCTAGGGTCCCTCTCATGGAGCAGTATATTGCCCAGAGGCTTGCACACAAGGGCATCATGTATCTATCACAGATCATATATTACTGGGCACATGGGGCACCCATATGGAAAAGTGCCACACAAATAGGTCTCCAGGGTTCGTATGTGGTCGAATGGAACATTTTCGTTAGTAAATTGCAAGCCGCTGGGTTGTGTTTGATGGTCGATGGCGACAGGATCACATGGGAGGGGGCCATGAAGGGGGATTCTTTGGTGGTTAAGGACATATATTCATACATTACCCTTCAGTCACTACTTGATAATACTCCATCAGATTTTTGGAACTTTTGGCACAGGCGAATCCCCACCAAGATTATCCTATTCGAATGGTTAGTATGGCGGAAAAAGATACTAATGTGGGATTCACTCATTAAGCGAGGGCTCTTTGGGCCGGGTCGATGTGCCCTCTGTCACCTCCATGATGAAACGGTGGATCACCTATTTTTCTCCTGTCCTTCAGTACTTCAAATATGGAAGCTGTTCAGCTTTTATCTTATGGATCCTACATGGGCACCGTTGGACTTCATGGACACTTTTCACAAATGGGACAAGTCCCCAGGCAACTTCCAATCGCTGCCTTTTTTCCTCATATGGGAAGGTGGTTAACCAGAAACAGGTATGTCTTTGAAGGTAAGACAATATCCATCCCCCAAGTTCATGTTGATATTATGAATTTGATTAATGGTCGGATACATGCTACGGCCAAAATTTCGGATTTATCACGTTGTATTCGACCTCATCCCATCTTTCTTCCAACGATCTTTTTTGATGGGGCATGGCTAGATGGATTGATGGGCTACGGGGCTTGGATCAAAATTTCTCAAGCTGAAAGAATTCTCATATGATGGAATGGAGGAAGAGGAACCAATAATAAGGCAGAGTTGATGGCCTTATGGAGTGGTTTGTTGGCGGCATACAACCTAGGGCTCAGTGAGGTTCATATCTATGGGGACTCTAAAATCATCATTGATGCTATATCTAGGAAATCAATCTTCTCCTCACCGGGTTGTCAAGGATGGTATATGAGAACCAAGCAATTGTGGATTAAGATGAAGGAGCCACCTCTGATGCATATCTTCAGAGAAAATAATACCAGGGCGAATGGGCTATCTAAAAGGGGTATTAGTATAAATTTTGGTATTTTGCAGGTTTCTCACTACAGAGATGGACATTCATGTAGGACTTTCAACGTCCCCATTCCATGTTAATGCACTACAGGTAATAGGCTACTACAAACGAGCCGGATCAAGCGAGCCTGAAATTTTCAATTGCAAGCGAGCCGGTATGAGATATATCACGTGATATATAAAAAATCTCCATTTGATGTTGTGCCAACATCAAGCGAGCTTGTACATTCCTTCTCGAACAAGAATAATCGAAGAGTCGAGGTTTACATACTTCTGACTCAAAAATGATTTTATGTTCATGTTTTTTAAATAGCTAGATGTCAATTTGGCTGAATATGCATTTGAAACCACTATGCGATGATTATATTTTGGCTTGTTTTGTATTTGCCTGGCTTGTATAGGCACTTCTGACAATACATTTAGATCCATGATGGACTCTGGACCAGATGGTTTATATACCACTATTTTGTTATTTGTTCTTTCTGTCTATGGATGTAAGGAAGTGTATGCTGAGCATGTATATAACCACTATGTGGAGTATTATCATTCCATGACTGGGAACAGATGTTTGCAAATGTACTGTTTACTGTATAATAGACGGCGTTTTTTTTCTTTCTGAAAAAAAAAAGGTTGCCCTCCAAATGTTCTTAAATTCATATTTGAAACCCATAGGTCAGCCCTAGGCCTAATACACGTCAACCATACCAAATTTTGTGGGTATGTTTCCACACCTATATATATGATAACCTCATTCAGAAAGGCACACTTTGACTTAAGTCTATTGGGTCATTATGTCTCAAAGCTAGGTCAAAAGTATGTACCTCAAAAGCACATGATGCACCTTCTAATTCTTCGCAAGGTGTATGGTATAACATTACCAGTGTTGTTTGATATGATGCCACTTCATACAAAAGGGGGTTGTTGCTCTTTTTTGTCACATTGGATGTGCTTTCGTCACTTCATCAATCATGGCTCAAAGTCAGCACAAGGTAAAACATCATTTAAATTTTGTAGTTTGCATAGGGAGGTACAAGAGGACTTAGCAGGAGAATTACAACAAATTGATATAGTTCAAGGAAAAAATTGACACTATAGATGGCAAGCTGACCATTCTAGTCAAGAGATCAGTCGACATCTCCTCCTCAGGTGAGGGTAGTGACCAACCAATGTTGATACCAAAAGATTCTGCCCAATAGTTGTTATGACTCTTTGTTTGAACTTTGTAGCACTAGTAATCTTTTTTGTCTTCTCATGTCGCTGTATGTTAAAGTTTGTCACAACCAATCTGTTTTTATAAGTTTCTATTTACAATAAGCTCTAGTTAAACAAGGTCTTAACAACCTCAAGACTCTGAACTTATGTTACTAATCTGGTTTCTTTTCAGGTAAACCAATAGCAGAAAGTTTTTGGTCTATGTAATTCTTATTTGAAGTAATGCAAAGTGTCTAACTTCAAAAAAAAATATCTCATATTTTTTTAATGGTTATGAAACAAAGGCCTATTGAAATGCACTTGCACTAAACATCTCAATGACCGACTCTTTGAATAAAGACCTTCATGTAGATACCCAACACCATGAGTCAACACACAATGCAATTTTCAAACGGTAACAGTTCACACATGTAATCAAAGTTGTCATGTTGTTCACAAATTGACAATTTTTTTGAACATCCACCTCCTTTCAAATGCAGGAATTTTGCAACTTTTCCACTTGACTCGGAATAGGAACTCCTGTCAATGGGAACAAACACAGTTAAAAGGAAACACCAAATGCGATCAGTCTACATGAGTTTAGGAAAAGGATGCTCCAGTTGTTCCAAAGGATCCAGCTACATCATCATTCCTTCCTATCCGTGTACTATCATCAATCAATTTACCATGATTTCCACCATGCAGCACTCTATTCAACCTTCTTAACCATATATCACAATACACGGGATAAAGAGTGCCACAAAGACTATAAATATAACTGGCAAAAGCTGTCAATACATCTGAAATTTCTACTGTCCACACACATTGCAAAGATCTCTGTAAGCAAGATCTATATAATGCTTGAATTCTGTCATGAAACAGGCAGCCAACAAAACTTGTTGTCAAATGGCTTGGAGAGATTTCTTCCTCAGCAGATGCTCATGCCCTAGGAAACTCAACTAAATTATCACCTATATCTTGTCTACCAGAACCATTTGTGGAGGTTCTTCTCGCAACTGCTCAGCATAGCCATTGTTCACATATTATCCAATTCTGGCAAATTCTTGCCCCTGGTCAAAACATGTTATCCAGAGCACAATCACTCCAATAATGTCTTCATCAGGTGTCTTGATGGATTGGTAGGGACTGCTCAAAGACAAAGCGATAGTAAGGCCTTTATATACCCCAGTTCAGTTCCCGGTATACCCTGGGGGTGTATGCTATTCACGAGAGAGTAGAAAACAACGTACGAACCTTTTTGTATTTAAAAATTTTGAGAAATGTTTGCCTTGCCTTTAAACACATGATATATTCATAATTAAGATGGATTTTTTTTAAGTAAAAGCCAGAAAGCTAGTATTAAAGTAATAAATCAAAATAACAGGAGCCAACTAAACAACAAAATGCAGGAATGTCAAATCTACTGGATTTATCTGGACCAACGATATTAAATCCGCATGTAGAGTATACTTCACAGAAATATCTTTAACATAATCAGTAGTCTAAAAAAAACTTGCAGAATAGTTTAGAATTTCGGGTAAGATTATAAAAAATCTCTTCAAATTTTTTTGAAATTTTGAGTTATAGTTGTTAAATTTTAGTATTTTGGGTGCTCAAAGGGTTTTGATTGTGCTGAATCTATTTCAGCCATCAAAAATGCAATTCAAACACTTCAACTATTACTTGATTTTTTGAATTTTTTTAACTAGATTCCAGCAAAAAAAACTGCAGACCAAACTATTCTGTTGAACTCACTAACATAATAAAAAATAGTTTAATAGACCAAAAAAAACCAATTTAAAAAGAAAATATTGAAAAAAAAAAACAAATACAAAAAATAAAAATTGCATTAAAAGTTAATAAGATAATATCCTGGTTTATATACACGAGAGTAAGGCTAGATCTACTTGAAAGCATATAACCCTACATCTATAACCTCAACAATGAGTCTACTGGACATTATTTTTCTCTTAAATATTATCAAAAAGCTGAAACTCCTTTTTCTTTCTGACTTTAGAGAAAGATCTAAAACTGTTTCAGCTAATTAGCTGAGAGTACATTTTTAGCTGAGAAAATATTCATAAACCCAATATCTAACAAGAATGAAAATATGCCTTCTTACTGTTTTACCTGAGAAAATATTCATAAACCCAATATCTAACAACCATTATTATAAATCAAATAAATAAATAAATAATGTAATACGTTTCACATAGTTATTCCAAATATGAACTTCCACATATTCAAGCAACTGCAGCTACTCATATCAAGCAATCTTAGCTAGTTCTGAAATATTAAACATAAAAGATCTTGACCTCGTCCTTGAAGAGATTTTCGTTCATTATATCCTCCAAGGACCATCGGAGCACCATATTCTCGAAAAATTCAGTTTTCAATTTATATCTGGCTCTCTTTACGCTGATGTCTTCCCTTTCTGGGGCTGTTCCCCGATCCAGAAACGATCTCAGACCTGAAAGCATTTGTCAAACGCCCGACCACTTATAACTACAAGCAATAGCAGGGACAGGTATTTCAAGCTATAAAACCAACTGGTTAACAACTCAATCGGCAATATACTACATGTTCAAATGAACTTTGAACTGCCCTATTTGAGCTCTCCCTCGGATTACAGTGAAAAACAGAATAAGAATCATGCTCGAATCATGCTCATTGTTGCAGGGTTAAAAAGATTCACACTGCATTTACAAGCAACGAGAATTAAAGTAGAACGGCGGCGGCGGCGGCTGCCAGTTGGAATTGCTAACTAAGATTGATGATACTCTTGCCCATTTTGAGATTTTGGGATTTTCAATAAAGATTGATTATGGTATCAGCTCATGTAATCATTTAACATCAAATTTGATTGGAGTTGGAGTAGATTTTGGGATTTTCAATAAAAATTGATGATGGTGTAAGTTCATTTAAGATCAAATTTGATTGGTGTTAGAGTTATTTTTAAATGTGATTTTTTGAAAAAAGAAATTTAATTTTTGATTAAAAGTTATTCATTTAAATCATCATATGATGAGTGAACTTTGCACAATAAAAATGTCTTTAGATTTTTACAAATAATGAATCCATATATACAATTAAAACACTAATTTACACCATACCAATCAAAAATTCCAAAAACACACTTTAAAAAAAACTTCCCAAGACAATTTGAGTCTCAAGTTCCATTGATAAACTGCCTGATTCCATAGCAAAGCAAGAATAAATGCGAAAGAAAGAGTTGACGTCGGATGTACGAGGTGATTGAAAATATTGAAGTATAAATGCAAAAGAAAGTAGAGCCGCCTGCTTCAATTTTAATGGGAAGCTATTTGAGAGTAGCACCGCGTCCCCCACTTCAAGGAAAGCGGAGAAAAAATCCAGAAAAAAGCATGAGTTGATGGTCTGAAGTACGATGTAGTTGAGAATATTAAATAATAATAATAAATGCAAAAGAAAGCACCATTCGAAGGATAATGCGACTGAAAATTTATTCGCACAATAATAATAAATGCAAAAGAATGTACGGTTCGAAGGATGATGCGACTTAAAATTTATTCGCACGCACGATGAAGAGAGCTAAGCACCACTAACGATAAAATATTATCCACCAATGTTTTTATTCTAAATTGACTTTGTTTTACTATTATATTCACTATAAATAATATATATATATATATTTATTATTATTAATATTTTTAAATGTTTTTGATTATATATATACATTTAGTATTCTGATAAAAGGTAGAATATTTAAATTTTCAAAAGTTTAAATTTGCAATTTCAACTATTAATTTTTGTGAGAGTAAATTGGATAAAAAAATATACCAAAAAAACTCCAAAATTCATAATAAGTAAATTATGCTTCTAAATTTTGCATATTATAACCATCAATTAAATTAAATTTGACAAATAATATTTTATTTATTTAAGTGTTAAATATTTATCATTTTAAAATTGGTTATTAATTTTTTTTTAAATTATCTATACGATGGATGAGTTAAAATTTACCCATATAATGAGTTAAAAGTTTACTCCTATAAAACTCTAATATATTATACAAGAGAAATTTCATATAAAACTTAGAAAAATTAAAAAATCCAAAAATGTTGTTGAGTAAAACTCCAAGATAATCATCAAACTATGTAATTCCCACAACACTAAGACCTCAATATGAGGCTTCCCTTTAGCATTGCTACTCCAAAATAAGCACAAACTTGCCAACAATAGGTTTTTGGTAGTGTAACAAAAAGATTGTCTTCATCTCCATTCACAAAAAGTCAAAACCATGCACAGTAAACACTTGAGCTTAAAGGTCGAGACTCAAGTGACATGTCTTGATACGTAATATAAAACACTAAATATGAGGATAGAGCGATCAAATTGAAGGGAATTTTAATTGTTCAATTCAAATAATAGAATTGACTTTTCTTATTTGCCTTGGTGAATAAGAGTGTTTAATTTGATTTTGAGAGTTTTTAGGCCATTTCTTTAGTGTTGGTATGCTTATGATATAGATCTCAATTTTTATAAAAATGGATATATTTTATTTAATATAGAAATCTTAAATGTATGAGTATCATGCCTCTAATAAATTTGATTTATTAATGTGAATGCAATTTTGGTTGGGTCCTTCAAAATGTATGTTCATAAAATATTATTAGTTGAAATGTTAGAATCCTCCCAAATTTTTATTTAAAAGTGAGTTCAAACTTTTTTAATTATATATAAAGTCCTTTTCATTCCAATTCATTAAGGTTAGCTTTCTCTTCATTTCAATTTATTACATTGAAAGTTGAAATTAATTGTTTATCTTCAAAAATAAATTAGTTAATAGGTTTGACCAAACAATTTGAAAATTTTCTAGAATAAGATTTGTAAAATCTTTGAAATTGCATACATAATGTCTATATATAATTATACTAAATCATTCTCTAATTTAAAAATATGAATAAATATAATTAAATATATTTGACTTTTTTTAAACAATATAAAACATAAAAAGCTATGATATTATTTAATTAAATTATATATTATAATTAATTTAAAACTAGAAAATTTCCCTATAAAATTAAAAAATATTTTCATATTCATAATGTAAAATAATAAAACACTTACATAAAATTTAAAACAAAAACTTATATAATAATATATATGGTAGCTTAAACTTTTGTGATCCATATCATATTATCTATAAATTTTCTGAGTAGAACTTACAGGTTTGAAACTACAAATATAATTTATCATCAAAAAATGAGTATAAATTTAAGTGATACTCTTATTTCATATAATTGACATTTTTTTAAACTTCTTCATATTTATTTTTATTCATAATTTAAATGTCATATATTATATTATATAAATTTTTCTTAATTTTATATAAATTTATAATTTAAATATTATATATTATTTATAAATCTTTAAATAAATTATATAAAAATTATAATGCCTACCCAAGCTACCAAATATAATTCATCATCACGAAAATTATTCTGTATGAACTGAATAAAAATACTAGACATTTCGAGAATGATGATGTGACTCAAAAGATATTCCCACACGCCATGGTGAGAGCTAATCACCACAACCGATAAATGTTATTATGAACTGTCCCAAACTTTGAAATGAATATGTTCTTCGAGTTTTGCGCGTTACATTGTTTCGGTCAGATTCCCAGCAAAAATAGTTGTCTTCAAATTTTAGATATTGTCTATTCAGAGCGGTCATTTCAAGATTCGAAATTTGCCTTTTTACCATTCTCACTATACAATTTTGAAATTATACCCTCCACGATGATGTTGATTTATCGAAAGTTGATGCAAACATTATTATTAAGGAAATAAAAATTATTTAAAAAATATTAGTTTTCACATTTTTTATATTATTTATTTCAATTTAAAGTGGATGAGGATGTATTGATTTTTTTTTAATGGAGGATTTAGATTGATTTTTAAAGAAATGTTTAGATTGATTTTTAAAGAAATGTTTAACATATATTTAGTCTGAATACTTATCAACTAATAAATTTTTTTTATTTCAATTTAAAGTGGATGAGAATTTGTTGACTTTTTTATTTTTTAATTGATCTCTTATATTGCATTGGCTTTTAATAAATTTAAAAAAATTGATGTTAGAACAGTGACCAATTTCCTAGGGATTTTCAAAACATACTTAAAAGCCTTATATCTTGGTTATAAAGGATAGAAACTCTTCAACACTCCTTTTTTATCTAGACATGTGATTAAAATCAAAATTAATAATAATATTTTTGTTACAATAATTGATAATAATATTTTTGTTGCAATAGATTTTTTTGTTATATATTTATCAATGATAAATACAAAAAAAAACCTTTAACTATACTAACCACAATAATATTTTTAATGTGATTATATTAATAATAATTTTACCACTATATATGAGTTTAGTTGAATAATAAATAACTCCAATAGATACATAGTTTAGTTGAATAATAAATAACTTTAATGATTATTGAATAGTATATGAGAACTCTCACTTAACTATGTATATGAAAATCTTTATGAACTCTCACTTTCTTCCATAATCATTTGCAAGGAAGTTAATCCTTGAGTCATTTGATTGTGCATACATTTTTTATATGTTTATTGGAATTTATTAGAAAATTTAAAATATTTTGTATCATAGTTTATGTTTAATGTTTTTCAAAAAAAGTTAGGTAAAAAATATTAAATAAGTTGTTTGTGAATAACTCTTTTAAAAATAATGTTTTTAAACAATGTAATTTTTTGAGGATGTATGAAATGATCAACTCAAGCTTGCACAATAATTGTGTCTTTATTAACAATTTCAAACATTTATATTTGGATTAATGAAAACATAACACTCTTTATTAGATTGTAGTAACATTGTTTTTATGTTATTCTTATTTGGTTGTAAATATTTGAAAATTAATTATCATACATGTCTAACATGCTTCATTTGTTTCTAGAGTGTTTGGTGTATATATATATACTCTCATTAACTCATTAGTTGTAAACTTGAGTTATAATAATTTCAAGAACCATCGAAACAAGCATGTTTCATAACTACACATTCATTAAGACATGTCACTCTTTAAAAGTGAATTTTAAGTTGTGTTTGTTAAATGAAATCAACACAACGTAAAATACATTGAAAAACACAAAATTCCACACTCCCCTTATCCCTCGCAAAACCTCTCATTCATAATTAGTATCTCAATGTTAACCTTCCTCACAAAATAGAGGCCCTCTATATTGTGAATTCTCAATGTCAACATATAATTCACACAAACCAAGCTAAAGAAAAAAGTGGTTTGATGTTTGTTGGTTAGTGAGTTAAGGAATTAAAGGATTCGTCAATGCATATATTGAGGTATATTTTCAATATTCATGTAAAATTATGAATATATGTTATTTATAGATTTTATGCACTAAAGTTAGGAGTGTTTCATTATAATAGATTTACAAATCATATTATTTTTAATGGATATTCCATAGATGATGATGCTAAATGTAAGGAAAGAGAAAAACATCATAATAAAAGGTAAAAGTATTGTAATTGATGAAAGCATCAATAACAATAAAATTTCAATAAATTGTAATTACATATTTTTTTATTATTATGAGATATTGGAAAAAATGTATTTATTTTTAAAAAAAATTATATTTACATAATATAATGTTGGATTAACTAGATCAAATTAATTAAAATAAAATTAACTTTGTGACAAAAAGAATGTAATATTATATTAATTCAATAAAACTATTTAAATTAAATATGTAGGAAGTTTCCTGCAAAATTTGGCATCCAATCCCATAATACTGTTATGTAGAGACATTATAAATGGATTCAAAGGTCGCCTCCTAATTGCATCAAAGTAACTGGTAATTCAAATAATAGTGGGTGGGCAAGGGGCAACCCTACCTTTCCTAGACAATAGTGATGCTTTTCACATAATAGTATATGATTTCATGTTTGGTTTCTTTGCAAGGGCATCCATTACAACGAGCTAGTGCTCATAGTCACAGGCAGGGAACAAAGGTGCCATCTTCGTAGGTGGCCTGTCGCTCCAATTGGGGGGCTTGTTTGCTAGTGGTGAGTGATTCGAACCAACAATTGAGTTTGAGACCCTCCACCGATCCAACATGTGATTCGAATCATGCGAAAGAATAATGTATAGTGTGGACGCCATGGCTGACAATTGCAACTCGGTCAAAAACAGAAGAGGAGTTTGGCAGCCGTTTTGCGGATTGAGTGAACATATTTCGAAGGGAACGCAAGATATGACTACGCAATGCTGCCATTATAGGGTTTTAGCCTCTAAAACCCTGCGAGCGAGGGGTTTCAACATTATACACAACTTTGGATTGTTGGATTTTACAATGAATTAGTATGGAGAGAGTTGGGCCAGGGTAATTTCAGTTCGAGTTTCCTCGTATAGGTTTATTTTATCTTTTTCCATAAGGTGACCATTGTAAAAGAAAAATCCGGGTCTTAAATGATATAATTGAGAGTCATATATGGTATAATATAGTTAAGTATAGTTATGTTAGTTTAGATTTATTTTAATTTTTGATCTATTAAGCTTTATATTTAGAGGATTAAATTTTTCAAGTTGTAAATCTATTTTCAAGTTTTGAACTCAAAAAAACTTTTGTATTTCTAGAGATTTGGTCTTTTTGAGTGCTTGATAAATCCTGAGTTAAGATGGATCTAAGTTGGTTATAATTCTAAGTATTCTAATCAATACTTATTATAGTTTGTTTTATCTTTGAAAAGAATCTTACATATTTCTAAAGAATGTAAAAAGAAAAGAGAGATGACATTTAGATATGAATTACTTTCATCCCATGCAGTGGAGAAAAGTTCCAAGGATCACCATCGTAGTAGATATGAGTGTTAGTTTTGATACAATTTATACTACAAAGAAATTTAGAGTAATTGAATCCAATAGAATACATTTTTCGTGACGCTTGTTAGTTCTAGGACATGCATGTTAATATTTAAGCCCAAAGTGTAGAAATGAAGATGAACAAAGACAAAGCTATTTTTCAATAGAATATAGAGAAATTTCATTCAATTATGATGATATGCGAGTTATTTATAAATGAGAGGTTTTAAAATTTGGAAGTGGAAAAATTTTCCATAATGAATTTTTTGACATAGTCAAAGGGATTGGTCCAAAGAATACCACAAGTATTAAGTAAAAATTAGTACTAGTAGACATAGAGCATTACAACATTTACATAAAAGGTATCCAAAATTATAATTTAGTGATAAATAGGTCTTTCATAGATTCTCTTAAACTATAAAGAGGAGGAGATACCATATAATGTAACATATATTTGAAATAGTCTTGTGTACTTACTAATGTTTCTAGTCCTTCACCTTTTATATTTTATTATTTATCATTATTATTAAATTTAATTGATGTCTTCATTTTTTTGTTTTGAATAAATTTAATGAGAACATTACAAAGCTAGCTAGGAAGTTAAATACAATTAAAAAAAAAACCATTTGATATTAACAAATTTGCATTTTTTAAAATCACTAATTATTTCAAAGATATTAAAGGGGTTATTGATGAGAATAAGCCATAAAAAATTAACCTTTCATTTTTAAAAATCATGAATTATTTTAAAGAGATTAAAGGGATCATTGATGAGAATAAGCCATCAAAAAAGAATCGTGAGACACCAAATTAAAAAACCCAAAATAATTATTTATATCATATGCTTTTAGTTATTGATTTTGATATGCTTGCAGTTTTTTTGTGATGTAATTATATACAATTGACTTTACATTTTCTTATATATAAGATGAATGGATACAAAAAAAAAAATAGTAATTACAAATCTTTGATCAACTTCAAAGATATAGAATTATTTTATCAATACAATTTCATTTATCATACTAATATACTAAACTAGCAATTGCACCTAAAGGTGCAAAGGTACACTGAAGGAATAGAAGATTGGAACTTCATCTCATCACGAACAAATGCCACATGCGTGCATGCCCATAAGGTCTTCCAAACTCTCCAATCCAAAAAAAGGAGTGTATCACACCAAACCATTATGGTTTCTACATGTAAGAAGTAAATTTATTGAAGATTTCTTTATAGCATATGATGTCATCAACAAGGACACTATAATGCATTTGATCTTAAAGGTGCTAATGCACCCTCCACTTCCCAACCCTATTCCTTCAAGGATGCAGTGAAGACATGGTCATTAACATTTCATTAGGATTTGGAAATTTGTGTTAGCACTTTGTGGGTGGTTAAATCAACCAATACTCCTAACTATGAGCTCCTCCTCTACTCCAATGGTTTTTTTATTTGAAAAATTTTAATTAACTAAGGATATTCAAAATGTTCATTGTAGGACCTTAGTTTTATGGGTCTGAGGAAGCCTCTCCTTTCAACCATGGCTCATAAAATTTGACCAACCTCAATCACTGTCACAATAACTCTAGTATGTGTAAGACTTCCATATCTTTCTCTTCACTTGTGGTGTTTGACAGTTACTTGAAGTTATTGAAAACTCCCCGTGTTACTTTGTTAGAATAGATGGACGTTGTGTTTCAAAAGGTTATGTCACCTTTGTTCAAATTGATGTGGACCTCAATCATTGTTTACCCCACAAGATACTCGTAGAATGGAATGATCTCACATTTACCCAGTTGTTAGACTATGAAAGCATAGGTTTCAATTATAGATTATTCAAGTGAACCAAACACCTTTAGGAAGTCCAATCATATTCTTATGTCTCTTCTCCATTTAATGATATGAGGAGAAATCTTAGAGGGTGGAAATTAAAAAATAATATTTTTTTAACCAAACTATAAACAACGTTGAAAGAAAAGATGGTGTAGTTGAAAAAAAAGGAGCATATTCTAGTTTTGCACCCCTCCCCCATTGTATCTATGGAGAGAAGCATACAACTTAATGTTTTTTAATCCATTTAGGGGTTTAGAAGTCCCCCATCAATTGGAATTAAGTAAGGGGATTTTAAAAGTGGTGATGTTGTATGGAGAATATGTTCTACGTTTCATTCATTCTTAAATTGTATAAAAATTATTTTATAATAAAACATGCGAGTTACAATAAGCAAGAGGACTTCAAAACGGGTGATCTTGTATGGAGAATAATGTGAAGGTGTATACTTTAAAAACGTACAAAGCATTTGTGCTTTATTGTACAAGTTGTTTTTTTTTTCAAATAGTATAAAGAGATACGACAATGCTAAATTTATTTAGAATTTTTGGCTTTAAATAAAACTATGCGCAACAATTAAATTTATATACATATAATGCATATATAACAATACTGCATAGCACATGGCATACCAAAGTGGAAAAAATTATTGAGGTGATGCATCACTCAATGTTATTAAATATGAAGAAAAGTGATAGAGAAAAATATGCCAAAAAACGATATAAAAAATAAAAAATTGAAATATTAATATTTTATTTTTATTTTTATTTTCATATCTTTATTTTTAAAAATAAGAATATAATGTATTATGATACATTATTAAAGAAAAAAATATGCCAAAAATGATACACGCAATTAAAAAAACTCGAACTTGAAATATTAATGTTATTTAAAAACTCAAACTTGAAATATTAATATTATTTTATTTTTATATATAAGACACAACCATTCTTCATTTTTTTTAAAAATAAGAATATAGTATTTTATGATATATTGGGGTTATGTCCCAAAAAAACATAACGACCATCTTACAACTGCTTGGAGGATCGCTTTGGTAATTATGTTATCCATATTTACACTATTATTAGTTTATAAGAAATTTCATGTTATGCATATTTACATTTTTATTAGTTTATAAGAAATTTCTTAGGACAGGTTGAACATTGAAATTTGGTAATGCACTAATGCTTCAATGCTTCTTTTTATGGGTGTTTTCTAGAACATTGTCAAGTAACACTATAGCATTATAGGAATCGTTTAAAAATCAATAGGGTTACGTAGATGACTTTAGGTTTGATGTTTTATAGTTTCACTATTAGTAACATTTTTATAAGAAATAATTTTTTTAATTAAAATCACGTTCTGAAATTTTAATATAAACTAAACAAATTTTGTATATAAAAAATCACAATTTATAAAATTAAGAATTAAAAATACTAGATATTTATTACTATTAAAAAAATTAGCTTGGCTATAATTATATGTTTATTTTTCTAAATTTTAATTTTCCAATATCTTATTTCTATCATCTTCTTTTCTTCTTTATTAAAATTAATAATAAAAAAATCACAAAATTTGAAAATGATTTAGTTCTTTTTTATTGGTTCTTTTTTAACATTGTTCTCTACTTTTAGAAAATAATTCTCGATAGCTCATTCCATTAGATTAAGCATCGAATTTAGCATGCAAAATTGCGAGTCACGAAGTAATTTAAAAGTTGAGTCACAACTCTGTTGAGATTTTGAGGTAGCATCGAGTGTGCTCTAGCCCTAAAATTTTGTGGAGGGGCTAAGACACACAAGATCTCCAAAACCCAAAAAGTGTTTGGAGAAATTTCATCTAGTATTGAAGTTATTCTAATAATTATTATTTTTTAATGAGGACCCTAAGTCTAACTTAGAAAATTAGAAAATTTTAAGTGAATGAATTAAACACATGCGATGAAATGTTCTAAGTGATGTGGATCAAGAAGTCTTTTAATCTGAGCCATTGATTAGAAATTAGATCACGGTCATTGGTTTTCCAATGAGAAAAGTATAAGAGAAAGGTTTGGGGTCAGATGGAGACAAACACATGCATTGGCAGAGCACTGAAGCTAAGTCGAATTTCTGGGGCAGGGTTTTGCTGAGAAATTCGAAACGAGTTTGCAGTGCAGTGAGGGGCAGAGATCGGAGAGGGATTCTGATCCAAGGCCGAGAATAAAACAAGACGAAGGGACAGTGAGTACCAGTCAGTGCAGAGCCGACCATGAGGACGCAGTTCAGCCAACACCACGCAGAGGTTTTGAAAGCCCAGCCAGGGTGACGCAGACCTAGCCAGCGCAGTGCAGGGGCAGCGCAACACCAGCCAGGGTGACGCAATCCCAGTCGAGGCAGCGCATCACCAATCAGGGTCACGCAGTGGGGACGCTAGCCAATGAGGGTTGACGCAGAGGCTGCAAAGGCAACATTGATGGTTATAGTGGGCTAGAAGGGGCTCGTGATCAATAAATCTCATTTTAGGGTGTGATACAACCATATCTTCTGTCTTCGAGTGAAAGGTACAAATTGCCGTGTAATTTTTCTGTAGGGCCAACCATTTCTGGTGCCCATATTGTTGTATTCAGATTATGCATAATAATAATAAACCCTCTAGAGCTGCTACACCGATTTTCCCGCATTGGGTTTTTCCAGGGACATTTTTCTGAAAAATCATGTGTAATATTGTCACATGTGTGTATTGTTCAGTGAATGATTTGCAGATGTCTAGGCTGCAGTTAGTGTCTACTTTAATGTTTTTCTGAATAATTCAGTAAAATAACTTGTTAATGTTAATGAAACAAGTAGGTGAAGTAGATCTAGATACTGCAGTAGGGTTTCTGCTTCGAAATTTTCACAAACTCCTCCCTAACCATGAATTATTTTATAAAGTTGGTAAAGGGGTTCTAATTGTCAATTTTGATCGATGGGTTTGATTTCAAATTCCAGCACCACAATTTATGTTACCGTTTGTCGTTTATATGTTGATTGATTTTGGGATGTACATTCTATACTGCACCCTTTAACACTACCCCAACTTGTGCTCCTGCAAATATTTAATTATTTTAAAAACTTCTAGGCCCATGCTTTTGCATTTTGATCCCTGTTCCATGCTCTTCAAAATCCAGTACATACTTTCAGTACTCATATCGATCCATATTAGAAGTCTAAAGGGTGCTATAGTCATTTATAACCATATGTGTCTCATATATGTCATAGCCCTGGTAAAAATTCACACAAATAATATATAAGACCACAGTTGATGAGAGACGTATTCCAAGCTTAATGTTGGGAGAAACATCCTAGTGGGTGTTCATTTCGGTTAATATGGCTAAGGAAATTGGCAAAGGAAAAAGAAAAGGCTTTGGAAAGACATGGGGCATTAATTGAAATTTTATTTATGAAAATAATGGAAATTAGGAGAAAAGGAAGGTGAATGTCACAAGTTGCATGTGAGGAGGAAAATGAAGAAAATAGAGGTCTCATCAATAAAAAGGCTTCTGAGAATCAGTTAGCAAACTTTTGCTCACATTTTTGGAGTTCTTTCATTATTCTCTTTTTCTCTCTCTCTTGGACACGAAGTTTTCTTGGAGCACTTGGGCTTTGGAGCAAGAAAGTAAAAAAAAGTAAGGAAGAACATGATCAAGCAACCACAGCGAGATTATTTGTAGGTATCGATTTGTATATATGATTTCCTTGCTATATCTAGCATCCATGGTATTGCATGTGGTTTCTTGCCGACTTGGCATGGGTTTTTCCAGGTGTGACATTGTTTTCATACTGGCCTTTCCATTTCCCTATAGCTTTGATGAGATGGATTTCTTATACTTCAGTTGAGCTGGATGGCCAGATTGGATTCAAAGTTGAGTGGGTTGGATCTCCAAAATGACAAACACATGGCCTAGTGGTTCCCCATCCGGACTGTGGATCACGGTAAAGCCACTGGCCTAGTAACCCCTGAACCAGACTGTGGATTGCGGTAAAGACATATCGTGTGCCTCGGTGGGCCTAGGAATCCTTGTCGATGAATGGAAGGATATACGATAATGCCAAGAGATGGATTTCTCTCAATTGGGCCTAGTAGTCTTGTTCGTTTGAGGGGTCTTGACCCAGGTTCAGATTTGGGGTTAAGCAACAAACCCATGTACTACTGGCCCTTTCAGCAATGACCTGCTTGTGCAAGTCAAGGTCTCACCCGAAGCAATATGGGAGGGTGCTTGAACCAAGTTTCTGCACCCTGAGAGAGATTTTAATGATGTGGGTACCTTTAAATCTTGAACAGGTATGCGCAAAGAAATCCCAAACCAGAAACCCCTAACAATATAACTTAACAGAATGCCTTGTGCGTAGCCGGTAACTCATAATATAATCAATTAATAAGAGAAATATAACTCAACATCACCAGTTCTATGCATTCATTGTTCTTTTAAGCATCTAATACATGTGTGCAATCGATCTACTAACAGTATTCAATAACACAAAAATAACATGGAAATAACATGCAGCACAACTCATAACATATCACAGAGACAATTAATATCAGTAGTTCAGGTTCATCAAATAGTTCAGGTTCCTCTTACAGGCTCTTTTACATACCCGCACACACAGCCAGTGGGGTCCGCACACAGCGGAACTTAAGGTCTCCACGCACACAGCCGGTAGGAGCCTTTACCCAAACAAATCCACACAAAAACCTCAGAGTAGATATATCATGTACCATAAACTTAACTAGAACTGCCTCTTCAACTCATCTTCGACTCTTATTTATACTTTTAGCCTATGCTATACTAGGGTTCGCAACCCATGGTTTGTGACCCTTAGATTTACCCTTTTTTCCCATTATAATGCATGAGGGACTTTGAAATGCCCCAAAGTCCCTTAACTTGTGCTCCGCATGAATAAACTACTCAAAATATTCTAAAAATATACCCCAAAATTTTATTCAAGGGGCCCCGCTCCAACAGGCCCCCAACACAATCTTGTGACTCGTCCCGAGTCACAGCAGCGGTGGGGTCTTCATCTTGCTTTGGAGCTGTTCGAGGGAAGCAGAAAATGGTGTTAGGATACCCTCACTTTGCGCAGCTGCATTCTACGCGATCTCGACCAACTTTTGTGAAGTCGGCTCCTCAGTGGCCAAAGTGACATTATCCAATGTCTGATTCAATGTTTTAACCACAACATCCAAATCCTGCGAGATTTTCATCGCTTCATCCGCCCAGGGCTTGAGATGATCACTGAGAACTTGCTTTTTATGGCGGAGCCCCTCAATTTTGTCTCTTAGAGCATGACTAGTGCAAAGGTGCATC
Organism: Pinus albicaulis; assembly: GCA_034641835.2. Taxonomy (NCBI): domain Eukaryota; kingdom Viridiplantae; phylum Streptophyta; class Pinopsida; order Pinales; family Pinaceae; genus Pinus; species Pinus albicaulis. Next base: position 1,214,440,063 of record CM076570.1, on the reverse strand, counting down.
AGTCGTTGGGCTGCAACAAGGGTGGGCATGGCTACTTCCAACTGATCGAATTCTTGCTCTTTATGGCGTAGCTCCTGAGTGAATTTTTGGAGAAGTGGGTCTCGCTGCACTGATGACCATAGTTCCATAGTAGTGTCCAGTAATTCAGAGCCTTTGGTGATGTTAGAAGAAATAATTCCATTGGCTTCCTTAACCAGTGCAACTCGCTGAGCTCATACCTCTGGAGGAGTCTCAGGCTGCAGCTTCGCCTGCAGTGCAAAAATTTGTTGCTCGAAGTCAACTTTGACTATCTAGACCTCAGACCTGGAAGCCTTCAATGCAGTAACCAAGCTCTCAATTTTGGCCTGGGGTGCAGTAGAGGCAGTAATAATAATTTCGGGTACCTCTCCGCATAGCTGGTCGATTAAATGTTCTAGCTCAGCTCGTTGTGTGACCACTGCTTGTTGTATTACTTGTGCTTGGATGGATTCCACTACCTTGGTTGCGATTTTCTTCTCTGCCTTGCTCAGCTACTGCTGCACGTGCGCTTCTCTGCTTTGTAGTTCAGCAGAGATGAACAAGTGGAGAGCATGTAGCTACCCACTCGTTATCCTTGCAAGGTCAAGGCTGACCTTCGTACATGCTTGGACCTGTGCGCACAAGGCTGGTTGCTCTATGGTCATAGTTGCACCCGAGAAGGGGCAAATTCTGCTTTCTTTTGCAACGATTAGGGCTATGGTTAGCAGGCTCGCTTGAATCGGCCTCGCCTGATTCACGCTCGCTTGCAATGTGTCTGCCTTTAACTGCAACACCTGTAATCTAGACTGCAAGACCTCCACCGCGGCTTTGTGTTTCTCTTCCATGGCTATCCATTTATCCTATGACACAATGGTGACTACGTCTGCTATCTTCTCCAGGTCTTCGTCGGTTAAGGTGACCTCTACATCTTCGCTAGACTTGTATCCCTTTCATTTCTTGTGCTGACCTTTTGCAGACTCTCCAGTGCATTTTGTACCTCGTGGGGAATCTGCATCCTCCCCACCGAATCATCCAGTCTCGATGTCTTGCTCTGGCTCTTGTTCAGTCTTCTTGGTGGTGTCTTTGGTGGTCTCTGTAGTGGTCTCTTTCCCGCTGGAGCGCAGCTTAGTTTCCTTTTTTTTACTCTGCGAAGCGATACCTTTTGGGGATGTCTTTTCTGGATGTGCCTGTTGTAACCGAGATGGTGGATTTGAGTCCAATCTTCCATGCTAGTAGTCATGTTGCTATGAATTGGTTCACTTCTGCCTTCGTGACCATGTAGGGTAGATTGTACCATGTTGGGTCTTTGCATACTCTGATTTTCACATTATGCATAGTGACATGGAAGTCAGCGGTGCGTTTGTATTCATCATAAACTGCAAGTGACAATCTCATCTTGGAGTGTATTTCTGCCGCCAGCGCATCTTCAAACAACACCCAAAATACCTTATTTTCCTTGATTCATCGTGGGTCCTTGGAATCCCACAGATTGGTGTAACGCCCCCCCTCGCATACGCCTAGCTCGAGCTCAGGGAGCACCACATCCTTAGGTGTCTCCCAAGTGACTAGGGCAATCAACAAAAACAACCACGAATAGCAGAAGGGCTTGCCCAGGTCCTGCACCTCACGCACATTGCCAAGAAACTCCTCGGACAGGTATTGAGACCAGTTATAGCTGACTCCCTTATCACATTGTCCCGCCAGCTGGATGACATGCGTAGGGACAGTTGATGGCCGACATTTCTGCATCAGCTTACATCCTAGCAAGAGAGTGCCCATGTGCACCTCGGGGTCAACGTTGATATTGAACAAGAATCCTCTTTTGTCACATTCCACCTTGTATTTCTCCCTTACCTCAGTGGCCACCTTTTGCTAATTACTCTTTCCAATCCCTTTCATGGGATGGGGCCCCTTCATGGGCAAGCCGGTAATCTTGTGGATCAGTGCAACATCAATAGGAATGCGGCCTTGAATCCATAGAAAACCATCATGAATCAAGTCAAGCAATTGCCGCACACACATACTAGTGATAGGGTGCCTCCCAAAATAGGGAATTCGCAACAGGTTCAAGATCCCTAATACATGCAATCGATGCGCCCAAGGCATCGGATCAACCTTTGGTATGTCATCATATAACACCCGCTCGAAATAGAGCTCTGGGACTAGATCTGGAAATGTTTCCTCATTAGCCAAATCGTGATAGTCAAATTTGATGAGGCGTATGCTGCCAAACATATCTCCAATTATAGGGACTTCCTATAGGACTAATGGCATCTAGAGATAGTCCCGAACCACATCAATGTTCTTAGGGGTGTGCACCATCGTGTTGCGCGGCTTAACGTAGGGTGGTCGCCATGAGAGCGGGGCTACCAGCAGGGCCTCCTCCTGAGCAGTCATGGGGTGATTGGATGGATTTCCCATAGGTGAGCGCGCCTGGGGTACCTTCCAGGGAGAGTGCACAATCCGTGGGGAGGTGCGTGGCTTAGATGAAGCCCACTTCGTGGCTTTTCCTTTTCCCTTGGCTAGCGTGGACACGACCTCTTCAACTTCAGGGGTGTATTTGAAGACACCTTCGGACCCTGGCTCAATGGAAGCAGTAACTGGCGGCGACTCTATGGGGTTAGTGGCTGTCATCCTCGCTCGAAACACAAACTCGAGATTGCTACTGTTAGAAGGAGTACCTCGCCCAGAAATACAGATCGTGTGGACAAAGCGAACACGAAAATTGTAGCAAAGCACAAAGCATGAAATCTTCAGAGAACAAAGGAACCGATTATGACTTGCGCCCTTCCTTTTATAAGCCACCATGGGTAAAAATGGTTGGATTACCATTAAATGCGACTTACCATCGAAAAAAAGGTAAGAAATCGTCCAAGATCGCTGCATTAAATGCCAAACACTTGCTCCATGAAACGGTAAAATCACTTTTTCACTTAGATTTATTGTTCGAACAGCTAGTTTTTTTCGCTACGCACTACCCCTATGCCTCAGTCCCACCTGCCCACACCTCTTCACCTGTGCACTACCATTGCGCTTCCGTTGCACCTGTCTGCGCCTTCCCCTCATAGCGCGTGTAGGTCCTCCAATGTTGATGCCTCGGCCATATAGTCATTTGGTAGGCACCGGATTATCCCTATAGGGCTTTAGACAACTTCCATTAACATACCCGGGAAGGTAGTATCCTCGCAGCGTGGCCAAGCGCACCGCACCACCATCAGTAATATCTTTTACTATATACGGTCCCAACTAGTGCTTACGAAACTTCCCTGGATGGCGCACAAATTGACTATCATAGAGAAAAACCAACTCTTCTTCCTTAAATGCCTTATGCCAAACGTGATAGTCATGCCAAGCTTTTTCACGTGCCTTCTATACTTGTTGATGAAAGTTAGCAATAAACCGATCTTCTTCCAAGGCAACCAACTGTGCCAAGCATTCCTCCATGATGTCAGGTTCCGCCATATTTGTGAAAGCCACAATGCACAGGTTAGGGACAACATATTCCATGGACATGATGGCCTCTTGTCCATAGACCATCCTAAAAGGAGTCTTCCTAGTCAGCTTCTTGCATGTAGTCCTATAGGCCCATAGCACTGAAGGGATGCACACGTCCTAGTCATTCTGATTGGCATTAAAAATCTTGATAAGTGCACTCTCCAAAATTTTGTTGAAAGCCTCTACTGCGCCATTATCTTGTGGGTGATACGGGGTGCTTTTCGTGGGATGGATCTCAATTCTTCCGTTAAAGCTTCAATAGTTTCATTAACGAAATGCATACCTCTATCGCTCATCAAGATCTTCGGGCAACCAAAACTGGTTAGAATATTCTCAAAGATGAAATGCGCAGCAGTATCTGTAGTACAATCCTCAATAACCTTTTCCTCCACTCATCTGGTCACATAATCAATAGCAGTAATGATATAACATGCGCCAACCTTCTTTCTCGAGGGATTGATTGGTCCCACAAAGTCTATAGCCCATTTATCGAATGCTTGCAAGGCCATCTGCAGGTTCAAGGTCATTTCATCTCTACACGAGGGCTTCCTGGTTCGTTGGCATGCATCACAGGCTCAAAAGTACGCATGTGCATCACTATGTAATGTGGGCCACCATAACCCAGCACACAACACCTTCTACGCAGTGGCTTTCCCTGCGTAGTGGCCTCCTGCCACCCCTCCATGAGCCTCAACTAGGATAGCTTGTCTCTCATGTTCTAATACATACCTCCACAATACCTCATATGCTCCCAAGTTATATAATTGACCTACAATTACAGTGAAATCAACTACGTGGGTCGCCAACTCTTTCTTCTGTTGTACTGAATATTCTGTAAGTGTCGTTCTAGTTGTCAAAAAGTGAATAATGTTCGCAAAGTGCTCATCTACAACCTTGATAGTGAAAAGTTGTGCATCGAGTAATCCTTCTTCTAGACTAGTTGGATCTTCTCCATTCTCAATTCGATACAAGTGATCATGTCTCGCATTTAGTCTCCTGGGCTTCACAATAATCTCAAAGTCATAGTCCTGAAAAAGTAGCAACCATCTACATATCTTCCCCCCAACACAGGCTTACTGACCAAGTATTTTAAAGCTGAATGGTCAGTGAACATTTTAAAATGTCCTCCCAATAGATAGTGCATGTATTTCTGCAGGGCATACACCATTATTAGTCCTTCTCATTCAGTAGTAGAATAGTTTCATTCAGCGCTATAAAGCTTGCTGCTAGAAAAAGCAACCAGATGATCAATGTCTCCTTCTCTCGGTTGTGCTAATATAGCCCCAAGAGCTATTCCTGACGCATCCACATGCACATAAAAGACCTTAGCCCAATCTGGAAATATTAGAATAGGTACAGTGACCATCCTTTCCTTCAATAGCTAAAAACTTTTCTGAGATTCTTCATCCCAAAAAAAAGGACACATCCTTCTTTAGCATCTCTTCCATTGACGTAGTGATCAAGGCATACCCCTGAATAAACTTTCTGTAGTAACCCATATGTCCTAAGATGGAGTGCAATTGTTTCTCATTGGTGGGGACTGCTAAATTGATGATAACTGCAATATTGGCTGGGTCAACCATCAACCCTTGCTAACATACGATGTGCCCCAACAAAATTCCAAAAGGTACGCAGAATATACACTTCTTCAAATTCAACGAAATATGGTGTTTCCTGCAGGTATCCAACATCATGCATATATTCGACACATGTTTCATTACCAATATGAATATTGTCCAGTCATCAAAATAGACCTCCATAAACTTATGTATAAATTCTTTGAATACTGCTACAACCATGGGTGAGAAAATGGTAGGGGCATTCTTCAATCCGAATGGCATGACAGTGTACTGGAAGGAGCCCCATTCGGTTGCAAAGGTTGACTTGCTGCGGTCTTCAGGTGAAATTCTGATCTGATGGTACCCCGAAAATCCATTAGTGAATTAGTACGCTTCTTGACCTCCCACGTTATCCAAGATTTCGTCAGAGAATGGCATAGGGAAGGGATCATGTACACAGGAATCGTTCAGCTTGTGCAGGTGTACGCAGATCCTTATCTCTCCTTTGGTTTTCTTCTCTTGGGCTAACATTGGGCTTACTCAATCAGATTGCTCCATGGGCTCAATGATACCTGTGGCCACCATCTTATCTAACTCCTCCTTGACTTTATGCTTATATTTAGGGTTCAGCTAATAGGGTTGCTGCTTAACAGGACGTGCATCCTACTTCAAGGTGATCTTCATAACACCCAGATCTCCTACAATTCCTTGAGCTCAAAGAACTTCATACAAAATATATCATGATATTCGGTTAGCAGCTCCACAATATTTCCAATAGTATCATCATCTCAGCAATCCCCAATTTTGGCCAACTTGGGCTGCTCCTCCATCCCAATGTTGACTTCCTTCAACTTCAATGGTTTGATAACGTCCACTGTTTACAATGAGGGTCCTGCGACTGCGCGTTCTCCTTCAGATTCTGGGATTGTAATGTTCATGGGATCTTCATCACTATCCTCTACTGACAAATTCCTATAGTTGACAATATCTTGCATCTGCGCATCCCATGCTTGCGCAACACATTCCTTTTGAGGCAAGGACTCATCATAGACAAGAGCATTTATATCTTGCAAGGCTTCATCGAATTTCTCTGTCCCTCCAACTAAGCCGAACGTCACCATGAAATCCTCTGTCATTGCATTCCAGTGGCGAGTGCATTGGTGCAACTCTGCATCTAAATATCAGGTGGTGGGGACCGACCCTAATGAATGAATAAACATATCGACCCACTCATTTCACGTCCTTTCATCCCATACCTCCATCCACATAGCCAAGTTCTTGTGCGGATCCCCACGGCAAAAAAGAGCTCCATAGGTGGGATGATTGAAGGTTCGAAGCGCAGGATCATCATTTTTCGACATTCCTCCCAATCCTGAAAATCCCCCTTGTGTGTTTCCCACCAACGTGCAGGGGTTGGCGCATATCCAAGTCAAGATCCCATAATTTCTGTTCCTCAGGGACACCTTTTTCCAATGCTTTAATAAAGTCCTTAACACTACCAGGACCATCAAAGTAAGGCAGTTCTCTTACCTCTAAGGAGATGCACCCGAAGCTCTTTGTGATCTTGAGGCAGCACAGCGCAGATGCGTCATGCAACTGGTTCTGCCAATTTCCATCTCGCCATCCGAATTTGAGAAACCCGAGATGTATTTTTCCCAATTTAACATTCCATCAGTTGTAGGGTTGACCAAATCATCATCCCATGCAGTCAGTTTATAAATATGGTCAACATCCTCCTCATCACGTGTCAGTTCTGTATATCATTCGCCTTCTGCTGGGTCCAGAAAGACTATTACCCGCGTACCATCATTCTCAAAAACCATGCTCCTCCTTTTCAAGTTGATGGTACCTCCCATGTCAATAGCCCAATCCAATCCTAATAGCGCAGGGTAAGGGTCTGCATCATCCAAAATCTGGATTACTTCGAAATATGCATATACTTTAACTCCCGCAATGTCTACCACAACCTTAGGCAGCTTTTCAAGTAGAATGATCTTTTGCTGGTTAGCCATACGTATTTGAATGGTGGACCACTCCAATTTGGGTTCTCCCATCCTTTGTCAGTTTTTTTTTGGCAGGACATTGACATCAGATCCTAGATCCAAGATGACTTGATCCATTTTGTACTCTCCAATATGCGCAGTCATACCCATCTCCTGACCAATCCTCTTCTTGTTCTTATAAATCTTGTACAGAACCTTAATCTCCATTCGAGGGGCTTCCTTTTCTGCGCATATGTCTATCAATGCTTGGAGATTCTATACCTTTTTTTGGTTGCACAATAACTTCATACAGGCTTGAAAGAATGGTTTGACTGCTTCGTCGACTTTTGGATCCCTGGAAACTTTTGATGTTGACGCTCCTGCCGTAACAAAATATTTTCTAGCCTCTATAAAAATTTTCTTCTCTTTGTTTAGGTCTAGGCCTTCCTTCTTGTCAGATGCCTTTCTGATCCATGACTTTGTAGCAGCTTGCTCCGCAGGTCCTGTAGTGGTTGTACCACTACGCGTTATTGCATTTACACTAGGGTCATCATCACATGGCTCATATTTGACCATTTGTACATTCTTCATATGTGTCTACTGCTTTTCCTGCATCTTAGCTATAAAAATGGGACATTCCTCAATTATGTGATCAAATAGGCTACAGTACCTGCAGGACTTCCATACAGGGTTAGGAAAATCATGTGCGTAATGTCCTGGATCTCCATAATTATGATGTGGAGAATCCCCGGCAAGAGGAAGGAGAGGGGGGATAGGTGGAGGCGTAGTTCGAGGAAGAGGGAGATGCTGGCGAAGAGGTTTCAACCTAAACTTTCTACAGGTTTGCATTGTCTATCATCAGCTCAGACGTTTGACAGTGGTGTTCATCATGACCAACCGAGGAACAGAATCTGCAATATTGTTGCTTCAATTCTAGCACATAGGCTCCCAATCGCGAGTAGTGGTTAGTATCATGCTGGCCAGCTACCCGACAATCATTGCACCATAGGGTGGGGTTGCTAGGCCCCGCAACCTCCCTAGGGCACAATGGATTTGGTCCTCCAGCTCGCAGGAATCTGTAAACACAGTGCATTGATCTTTGGTGTGGCCTTCTCCTTTGCAATGAATGCACCAAACATCTATGCCAACCTCCTTACCCTTGTCTCTTCATAGGATCTGTATCTCTAAGTGCATTGCTTCCAACTGACTTTGAATTTACAGAGTCCCAAGGGGAATATCTTCTCTAGGCGAAGCCTCCAACTTCATAGCAATCTCCAGGGCTTCACCTTGGGTAGCAATATTTTGTTGTCTCATAGGACCGCGTAGATGGGGTAACAACATGGCGATGAACCATTCCTTATGCTGGTCATCATCGTAAGAAAATCCTCTGTCACTGATAGTTTTCTTCAATCACTAATCAGCTTCCCAAACTGATTATTTTTCTCCTTGCTTGAAATATTTTAGCTCTACCACTAACTGTGTGTAGGACTTCAGATTTTTGAACTGCTGCTTCAGTTCCTTCTTGATATCAACGATAGTAGGAGAGGCATTTTGTTTCAGATATCCCATAAACCAGTCTAGTGCGCAGCCCTCAAAAGCCATGGCCAGCTGAGCTCTTTTCACAACATCAGTATTAACATTTTGCGCAGTCCATATTGCATACCAAAACCGATCCATGTCCTCATCCCCTGCACCCCTAAAGGTGGGTAGCTTCAAGTGTGCAGCCATATCGTCTATAGGTGGGGGTGGTGGCGGGGTAGGAGATGTCTAAGTCCTATGTGAATTTGAGTATGGTGTTGCAGGAGGGATACCTGCAGCATGTGTAGCCTCAGTTTCATCTAGATCTGGCGAATCCCTCAGAGAGCTGTATGCATATATTTCCCCTCTCTAATTGATCTGATAATACTTCCCGTTTTGGGTGGTTCTTTCAATCTATTTTTATTTCATTCACTTGGTGTGGCTGCACAAAACACCTTTTTTGCTCAATAGCATTTTAATTAGCAAGGGCAATGTTCACAAGAATTTACCTCTCAAACCCTTGAAAAATATTCTTTCAGCTTTAGAGTATGACACAAACTGATCTACTGCAAATTCCGTCACAAATCCACCAAATATACTATCAACCCAGTGATCTACGGTCCGGGTGATTTTTTTATCAGTATTTTCCAATTGTTGGATCAATTCAGGGGTCCACTATGTAACCCTGTCGCCCTTCCAAAAGGCATGGAACTCCGCTAATCTCGACAACCACTCCTACAACTCGTGCGAAAGAGTCACGAAGAATATCTCGTTCACCTCTGTGAAGATATATTTATTCTTCCACGTTTCAGTAGACAACTTCTTACTTTTGTTTTCTTTTAGGGAAAACTCTTGGGTCTACTTTTCGAACCACTCGTCAATTTTAGACTTTTTCGGGTTCCACAAATCCTAACTCATCACCTGGTCTCTCTCTCAAAACGCTCCTGGTCCCAACAATGGAACCATTTTTTGGTTTGAGGGATCTTGACCCAAATTCAAATTTGAGGTTAACCAACAAACCCCTGTACTACTGGCCCTTTCGGTAATGACCTGCTTGTGCAAGTCAAGGTCTCACCCGAAGTAGTATGGGAGGGTGCTGGAACCAGGTTTCCACACCCTAAGAGAGAGATTTTAATGATGTGGGTACCTTTATATCTTGAAAAGGTCTGTGCAGAGAAAGCCTTAACCATAAACCCCTAACAATATAACTTAACATAATGCCTTTTGCAAAACTCGTAACTCATAAGATAATCAATTAACAAGAGAAATATAACCCAATATCACTAGAATTATGCATTCATTGTTCTTTTAAGCATCTAATACATGTGTGGAATCGATCTACTAATAGTATTCAATAACACAGAAATAACATGGAAATAACATGCAACGCAACTCATAACATATCACAAAGACAATTAATATCAACAAAACATCCTTCTATTCATCAAATAGTTCAGGTTCCTCTTACAGACTCTTTTACATACCCACACACATAGCTAGCAGGGTCCGCACACAACATGACTTAAGGTCTCCGCGCACACAACCAACAGGAGCCTTTACCCAGATAAATTTGCACAAAAACCTCAAAGTAGATCTATCATGTACCATAAACTTGGCTAGAATTGCCTTTTCGACTCATCTTAGACTCTTATTTATACTTTTAGTTTGCGCTATACTAGGGTTTGCAAACCGTGGTTTGTGACCCCTATATCTACCCTTTTTTCCCATTACAATGCATGAGGGACTTTGACCCGCCCCAAATTCCCTTAACTTGTGTTGCGCACGACTAAACTACTCAAAATATTCCAAAAATATATCCAAAATTTAATTCAGGGGGCCCCGCTCTAACAAGTCTCTGGATGGGATGTACGGTAAATCTTGGAGAGATGGTCTCAATGTAGGGCCTAGCGACCCCTGGCTCAGACTGTGGGTTACGGTAAAGCCTAAGAGACTAGGAGGCATTCAAATTCCTCACGATGTAGGTAGAGAACTCCGGTAGCATTCATGCTTGTTAGGTTCCTTTTCGGTTGGTTATGAGTCCCACATTCATACTTGGAATATGACACGGGGGTGATTGGATGAAGAGAGATTTGGCTTCTCTAATATATGGTCAGGTGGAACGTGGTAGTCCCATCCCCAATTGGTTCTTGCATTCATTAATGGGAAATTCATTCCTTTGGTAATTGATGTATAATTATACTAATTATTATGTGGATTCTATTATTGTTGTATCTATTGTAATTATGTTTTTATTGTGCTGGTTATAAGCATGTAATTTATCAGTGATGATGTATGGCTCTCTCCATGTTTTTACGTGTAAATGAATACGCCATGTCTCTTTGGTCAAATAGATTGTATTGTAGCTTATGATGTAAGGGAGCAATGCTTCTTAGCGATTCTCAAATAAGTATGAGACCCTTATGTTTAAATATGTTGTTTCTACCTTTAGATGCAATGTTTGTGACATGTTTGATGAAATACCTGTCATGGTTCGTAAGGGTGCAGATGAGTTCCTGATGATGTGATTGCTTCCATACCTTTATTTTAATTTTATTATCATCTCCTACATTTTCATGAAGTTATGGGCGGTGACTTGGGCTCTAGCTCTAAAAATGTGGCACAAATCCTGGAGTTGCAAGCACATAACTGACTTTTTGGGGCCCTAGCCACTACCTTTCCTTGGCATGCCCACGGATGTAGGTTTATAGCCGCTCCCTTGCCCTTACATGCCCGTGTCTAATTCTTAAATTGGTCAAAAATCAGCCCCCCTTCAAGGTTCAGGGCTCTGGGAGGTTGGGTTACCTCCTGGAGGTGTTGTTAATGTTGTGTAAGGTTTGTTTATCATGTTTCCATCGGTTTCACTTCCTCAAGGTCATCTAGGAGGTTGAATCTCGTATTAATAGCCTCTCATCACATGTTTAACCCGATTGGCCAGTTACTTGGGTAGATGTGGGAAGAGGGTGTTACAGAGTGGTATCAAAGCATGGTTCAACACTCAGACTTGATACTTGGTTGCATGCGTGTGTAGTATACTTCTGGTAAATATGTGATTGTTACATATGCATGGTGTTGGCCATGGTTACAGTGGTGTCACCATGGAAGTGTTGATGGTGTTTTTGTCAACATGTTGTCATGAGTGTATGACTGGTTATGTGTTGTTCTTTCTTATGTATTGTTCATGCACGATTGCTTACATGTTTTTGTATGTTGTGTATGCATTGCTTGGTTATGCTAGGTCACATATTGGTCATGCTTGTGTGTTGTTTGCATATGCTTGATTGAGTGATATCATATGCTAAACATGCATTGGTCATTCATGATTGGTTATACATGCCAAGTGGGTGCATATGGTCAAGTTTGCATTGATATGGTCAAAGGTTGTTGTGCATAAGGTCATTATATGCAATTATGTCATCATGATGATATTGGTATTTATGATGCTAATGTGTTGGCTGAGATAGAGCAGGAGATGCAGACCATCAAAGTGAAGTTGCAACATGGGACCTCGAGGAAAGAGCATGTCGTCATACAGGTTTGGATGTTGGGCATGTAGGTATGTAGGTTAAGGATTGTTATATGCATTATGGTTATGATTATTCCTTTCATTCTATTGATGTTATGGTTACATACACTATAGATGTTAGTTGATTAGCGTGGTTATATGTACATGTGTTGGATAGTCATGAATGATAGCAACCTGTGGTGGTATGAATTGCTATTGTTGTTTTATGTTAGATAACTTATATGTTGTTGATGAGCATGTTATGGGTTAACTTGTTGTTGTTGTATGGTAGTTAGCTTGATGATTATTTTGCATGTTGTTGATGAGCATGATATATAACTTATTGATGTTACATACTAGCGACTTGATGGTTACGGTTATGAAATTCATGCATGAGTCGACCTAATTATGATAGTGTGTTGTATTAATCTAGAATGATTGTCCATATGTGATTGTTATGAATGTATGAAAATTGTTTATGAGCTTATGATGTGAACATGTAAGATAGATATGGTTATGGATATCATGACCTTATTTATGATTGGTTTGATATGTTGTGAAGTTATATTGTGCTAATATATATTGATTGTGCAGACAAGATAACCTCCCCTGCGATGCATTGAGGTATGAGTAACTTGTAGGATAAAAATATGGGCCTTAAAATATACCTATTGATGGGACCCATCAACTGGAAGTGCAATGCCAAAGGGACGTGCTCGAAGGGGTTCTGACCCTCGATGTCTAGGCGCTATTCATCATGTAGAACACTAGGACATTAGGGAGGAGGTAGACCAATAACCTACTAACTCTCCAGGCATAGTTTATTTACCTCCTCCATTTGATTCCTTAGAAGCTCAACTACGTTAGGTCACATTACTGGAGGAACGACTAGTCTATGACCAACATGATGACCACAACGAGGTAATTGCCTTCATGAATTATCTTCAACACAACCAGTGGTACATGATGGATAGGTTGGTTTCTCTATGTCACAGGCAGAAACATATCAGGATAGATAAGACCATATTGAAGGTAGGTTGGCGCATATTGAAACCCATGTGCATGTAGCTTTTTTTCGTCCTCCACCATATGGAAATGATCCAATGTTCCTAGTATGGGTAATGCTATTGATTAAAGATGGTTGTTGGTTGTTTTTGGGTTTTGGGACTCTTCTTGTTGGTGTGGAAAATCTGCACGAGGTTACTTAGCTTTCTCTCGTTGTTATCATGTTTTTTGTCACTATCTCCTGGCCAACAAGTTCGGTAGGAATTAGGCCAGGATCATTTTGTCTCCAAGCTTACCATGATATACTCTTATGATGAATTAATATAAACTATTGATTTAAAAAAGAAGAAAACTCTATATTCGTCTCCCCTAACCCATATTTGATTACTTTCAATTCTATAAAAACTTAGGGAAGATATCCTTACATTATTTTAGTATTTATTCTATTCAATTATATTATTCACTTATACCATTAAGCTTGGCATTGAGGACCTTGATATGGATCAGTAGTTTGCATTACTCTAGTGCCTTTAACATCAATATACATTTTCCCTCTCTTTAGGTTAATAATTTTATAATTGTCATAGTCCCATTCAAACTTGAATACTGAAAGATATGGATCTTTCTCATCTAATATCTCCATGACTTAAAATTTAACTAATTTTTTTACTCCTATAATATATACTTCAACATTTTGTAATCTACCACCGGGGTATATTCTATACTAATTTGCAAGTCATATATGAATAAGAGATAAAACTAGCCTTTGAATTCCCATCATTTTCCAATAATCCTATGACAATATGCCCCTAGAAGATACCCAAAAACTCAACTATGAGTTTGAATTATCTCAAATTTTCCCATTTTTATTGTCTTCTTTCGTCATATTTTACTTTAATACCTCACTAGTAGGAGTATTTTGATTTCTAGCTCCAATTCATCTTCTTCTATGGACAATATAATGGTATATTGTAACTAAAGTAAAATATATACATCCTTAAGGATTATAAGGAATATATTAAGGAATTCATTCCATGACCACTTTTCTTCATGGGTCACAATTAAGCTTATGTTTCAACCTCCCCCTTCGAAGTATGTGTTGTTGGTAATACTAGTAGTATTAAATTATCTATGCTTAATAGTATTTACATATTCCCATAGATGAATATGGCTTCTCTACAAGTCATTTTTTTTCTTTGTCATGGCAATGCACATGTTATTCAATGTTGCTTTATGGATTTGAAATGGTGAGTTTGAAAAATAGTTTCCACTAGTTTGAGAAATTTATTATGATTACTACATTAACATTTAAGGATTTGGAGGTTTATGGATTTTATCTAACCAAATTATCATTCTTGTTTTTTTTCTTTAGAATCCCATTTTTCGAAGAGATCAACCTAGTCCTCTATGACATGCCCCGTGTCTTTGCAATGTCCACACTTTGGCCTTATTAAAAATAGAAAATTTCTTGAGGTATGGCCTACATCAAAATTACAACATCATATTAGTCATGTTTAATCACCACGATAACCTCAAAGCCTTCTCATCATCTGTTTCCACTATTTGTTATCATGCATCCTCTCCTCATCTCTAAATGAAGACTTCTCAAATATTTTTTCCAAGACTTGTAAGGCCTTGCAATATTTTTGTATTATGAGTATTTTATGATTGGTGAATGCTTATGTAGAGTAAGGGACAATTGCAAGGAGTGCCCATATTTTTAATAGATTTCATAATATTCATTTTAATATCTTCTCAACTGTGGGTTCAAGATAGGGTTGGTTCCAAATTCCCCACTCAACCCAAGGCACTCATTTTCTAAGTGTTCCGTTGTCTTACATACAATGCACCATACTTGTCAGTGACATATTTAATCCCCACTTAATCTTGTATCTATTTTATTAGGAATAATAATGAAGTATAGACTTGAGCCATAAACAGGGTTGGAGTAGAATATGGGAGGAACACAGCATGATTGAGACAAGTATTGGGGTATCTTACAATTGACTAAATCCTCATTACCTATTCTATGACCTCTCTCCATGAAGATGATCTTTGTTTCATCAAGGGGATCTTGGTAAAGGGCAGAACTTCTCTAATAAGCTACTATTTGTGTTGAGTATCATGGATTTGATAGGTAATGTTCAAACTCAAGTATTTAAACCTTTGGTCATACAACCATGCACTCTCCCCCACAATTTTCTTGATATCCTTCAACTTTGCACAAATTTCTTTCTTTATTTTCGAATTTTATAGCTCTTCTATGAATGCTTGATTAAATTCATTTATAACTCTATTAATGATTGTTGAGGTGATGATACATAATTCATAATATTTTTCTGACAATCATGATATTTGTAATACTCAATATCACTTCACACAAGAACCTGTATTTCTCAATATCTCCATATCCATTTTCCAATTACTCTAGTAGTAGCAACATGGAACCTACTTGAGTCCAAGTCATCTTGTTATTGGAGTTTGTCATAAATACAAATCCCTCACATAAGTGGGACACTGAGCTTCTAACTAGTTTCTTAAGCTAAAATGGACTAATATTTGCTAGCTAAATTATTAGAACTTAGTGGGCATATACTAGTTAT
The DNA here is from genome assembly GCA_034641835.2 of Pinus albicaulis. Lineage (NCBI taxonomy): Eukaryota > Viridiplantae > Streptophyta > Pinopsida > Pinales > Pinaceae > Pinus > Pinus albicaulis. The sequence continues at coordinate 1,214,424,402 of CM076570.1, read as the reverse complement.
ATTTCTCCTTTGAGTTTTGTATATCAACCCTTGTATTCACAATATTTATGGTTTCCTCACTATGATTAGAATGAGAAGGCGGTAGTGTACATGTTACATTGGGTTTGTTTCCTTACAGGATCACCATGCTTATTTGTTCTTCTCCTTATTCATCAAATAGTTGTAATATATCAATATTTACATCATTAGGGTGTACATCTACGTCAATATTCTAGTTAACTAATTCATTAGATATATTAGCATGTGTGGCCTCTATTTTACTATATATGACTGATTCATTTGTTTTTTTTCACCCACCTTTAGGGATTCACCTCATGCCCCTCAAATCCCATGGACACCTTGCCACTTTCCATATGTTTGTAAGGGTATTCCTCTATCAATTTTCCCCTTTCTCATAATCACTAGTTGGCTTTTGTTTTTTTCTCTTTTTCTTATATTTCCAATTCTCACAATTATGAGTCACTTATATCTCCATTTCTTATTTCTCTTTGCAATGATTTTATTCATTCACAATTTTATCTCATTTTTCTCAACCCCAAATGATCGGTAATCAAGTATGCCTTAAGGCCCTATTCACTCTTTCTCTTGCTTGAGATTCCTACATGTTCTCTAATACCCAATCTGATATTTTATCCTCACCAATATGATCCCATCACTCCCCTCAACACAAATTTTACAATTCCATATATTTTGGTGTAAAATGGAGACAACTCCTCTTCCACATAAATTACCTTCATCCATGCATGAAGTTTTCTCTCTAGCTTTCCCTTTGGTCCTCTCTTAATCTACTCTTTAGCTCATGAATAATGTACTTGACACTGATCTAATACAAATTCCACAACTTAATATTCAAAGGTAATATTCACCCAAAAAGTATAAAACTATTAATCTAGGGTGACTATGATTCTATAATATTATCAAATTTGTAGCATTCTAGGTTAGACTTTTACCTTCCCTTGGCCATAAATTTCTTGGGTACTCTTCAAGTCCCTAGCCATTCAAATAAACTCATGGGAAAATTAACGCGGAATATCTCATAAAGATTAGTTAACAAATTTTAAGCCTTGAATATTTTTGGTGTCTATCTAATCAATGGGGCACGTTTCTTGGTAAAATGTCAATATGTTGATCAAACTAGTGAGCCTTGGTATTTCACCAAGAATGTTGAAACTCCCAGAGGCTACTATAATTTGATTTATCAACCCGGTGTTCATACAAAATTAGAGGTGACAGTGCTATATACACAACAGATGCATTCTACTTGTGTCATCCTCTTCTGAGTCCTACGAAAGTGTGCTATTTCTAGGGTTTTTGAATGAAGTATGTCACACTTCTGAATTTAGACCTAGGGCTACAAGTGATTCAAAGCCATTAATCTATCAGAAACCAAAGAACTATTCCATAGCAAGAAAGTACATCTAGCTACTCTGCAATGAAATGAATCTACAAAATAATCTATGGCATGAAATGGAAGCAAACTATGCATCTTTCATGAAGTAGATTGCTGAATTGAAATTTCAGAAAGAAGACTAACATAATCACACATTGTTGGGCCAAATGGCTAAAAACAATCTATATGCTTCATGCTTTTATTCATGCATATAATTGTGACCTAATTATGCTTGTAAATGCATTGTTTTGTAGCAAGGAGGAGAAAGCGCTAAGGTGGTTTAGGAAGGTCTTGAAATCATGGATGCAGGGCTGAAGGTGTCTTGATGGTTTTGGCAGGTCAGGATGAGGTGGATAATAGTTTCTGGGCTTAAGGAGAGGCCCACTGGTGCTGCTACAGGTTTCCTGTAGTGCTATAGGAAAGTCCTGAATTTCTACAGGAAATAGTCTGAGGGAAATGTGAGGCCAAAAATGGTGGATACAAGAATAGGGGAGGTGGAATGAAGGTGTATCTGGATGAATGGAAGGTGGAAAACCCCCTGGTCAAGCTCATAAACTATTTATAAGCCCGTCTTGCACTTCTAGGGTTCCTCACAGTGTGAAGGTGAAAATATTGAAAACAACGCCGAAGTCGATTTGATGGAAAGAAGGTTGATGATGGGTGAAAAATGAAGCTAAGGGTGATAGTAAAGTCATCCTTTGTTGTGCTACTTGAACATGCAATCAAACTACATGTTCATGAAACGAACATTGGCAAATCAATAATGAATGAAATGGAAAAGATGAGTTTAATTTAGAAAGAAAACTTACTTAAGCATTCAAACAGAAATCTAAATCAGTATTCTAGACATGCTCATGACACTACAACAACCTAATTATTCTTTTCAAGAAATCATAAACTAAAGAGAAAATTTGGCCTATGGTGAATATCTTCCCTCCTCAAGCTCCAATGAAAGAGATGAGAGAGGGAGGCTTGACATAAAACTTTCTGATTTTATAAGCTATTCTACCAACATTTATGCAAGCGTAACTAGAACAAAGACAAATGGAAGAAAACTAAGAACAATGAATTGAAATGTAAGTAAACTAGCAAAACTTCATAAAGCAAACTAGCTACAATGACATAATAAAAGCATGAATGCACAAGAGGACTAAGGCCAATGGATTGGACCCTAACACACAAGCCTAGCCCTCTGAAACTAAATCAATGAAGGACAATTTGAATACTCATCTTGTTGCAGAAAAATAATTTCATTACATAATCATAAAGTCTCAAAAACCTATTGCAAGAGCTAAGAATATATTAGCTTCCTTAAAAGTTTGAATCCTAATGAGCTCTTTCTCAACTCATTTAGCCTTTAGGGTAGCTACCAATAACTCCCTAAAAATTAGGTGATGTGTCCTCTTTGATTGCAAGAGAAGTGGAGCTTTGGTGCACTTGATCTCCCAATTGCTTGGTTGCCTTTGATTTTGACTTGTTGGAGGGAATATTGAGGACCCCTTGGCTACCTTTGGAAGTTAAGGAGGTGGACAATCCCCCTAGAATCTCTCCTTGGTGTCTACTCTGAGCTTTAATTGCAAAATATTCATCAAAAGTGCAATATATTCATGATTATCCTGCATTTAACTCATGTTAGGCATTCGAAGTATGAAAAGCGTTAATCACCATCTACACTAGCAACATAAGACCATAATATAATTTGAATGTGAGAAAGAGAGACTTCATAAGGCTAAAAATGTGACAATTAACCCATCCAATTATACCTAATGATGGAGCTTATCATCACCCCCCTATCAAATGGTTGCTCATCCTCTGGGCAACTTAGTCCTCCTTTTGCATATCTTTCAAAGCTTTAATGGGCCCTCTGACTTCCCAAGGAAGAAATGTGTGAGTCCCTTCAGGAGGGTAAAAGGCATCATTATTTTATGCTTCCTCCCATTCTCTGTTATGCTCATCTTGGTTTTTCCCATCATTCAGCCCCAGTAGCAAGGGTGGATTGATTTTCAAACCAAGCCAACGAATCTTACTGCCCTACATGGCCCTCTTGTATAGTGGTGCCCTTTCTAGAGCACTTCTCAATATTTTTGGTGTGTGGTATTCCATGTTTCTAAGATCGTGAGGGAGGCTATTCCAACTCCTTTAACTAGCCATTAAGCATTCATCTCCCAACAACCTAGAAACATCATCAAAATGGGCCATGGCTTGTGCTTGTGTGTTGAGGAGAGGTATCATTGCCTAAAACAGGGTTCAATATTTCCTTCTCATCTATCTTCTCTTCTTTATTCCTCTACCTCCCTTTCTCTAAGATTAGAGGCAAAGGTTTTTCCTATTTGGCTGGTTATGAAGGCTTCCCTATCCATGTCTATGAATGAGGACCAAGGCACATGGAGGTTTAATCTGCTTAGAGCATCACTCACTATCAATTTGATAAGTCCATGATGAGCCAAATGCTAGTATTTCCTTTCCGTCACCTTTTTTCTCATGTATGTTATTGAGTTCAAGAGGAAATGAGGGATGCTCAAAATTTTTTCTAATGGGAGTTCTCCTTGAAATATAAGCTCATTTAACAACTTGAAATGGTATCCATAAACTACACTAAGTCTGCCTTCACAGGAAATGAATTTCATGATATGGAAGGCTACTTCATCCCAGGGGCATGAAAGGCTTTCTCTCCTCACTCCATTCTTGTCCTCAATGTATTCTTCTCTTAGAAAAAAGAAGCTTTTCTTGGATGCAGTGCTTGGCATCCTTTCTTTAATCCACTTAACTCCTAAGGGAAAAGTGGTGATTCTCCTTATTAGTTCAAGTGAAAGTGTGATGGCTAGGCCCCTAACCACAGTGGTGGATATCTCCTTTGAGTGTGATTGCAGAGCCACTGAAAAATCTCGAGCTATCTCCTCATCAAAACCCTTCAGAGGCTCAAAGAAACCTAGCCATTGGTGGTTCTTGAAAATATCCATTACTTGAGGATGGTGTATTATTCTTTTAATATTAGTGGGCTCCCTTCTGTTGAATAACCCTCCCATTTTTATGGTTGTGATAGAAATGTGGTAAGATGGTTTTTGTTTGAGAGTTACTTATGAAGAGGTCTTGGAGATTATGGTCTCAAAGAAATTCATATTTTCACCATTTAATTCCCAAATTATAACTGTTTGTGTGTAATTTTCATGGAGAAATTGCAATTTTGGAGGATGGAAACCACTTACCTCTATCCTCTAGTTTTTTTTCTTAGGATATGGTGGCCTTCGGAAGTAATTTCAGCCAAAGGTGACTCTTTTTTTCTCTCCTTATCTCTGTTTATATTCATGTGTAGTTTCCTGTAGCACTTCACTATTTCCTGTAGCACTAGGGTGCATGCAAACTCAAACTCCATGCTCTTGATGGCTTCTCTAACTTCTTTTGCTCCCTCTGATCTTGAAATTCTCAACGGAGTGGGTATAATGAGTCAAAACTTACCTTTATGGTATTTTTAACCAAATTTGGAGCGGGACGTTGACTTGTACTTAGCAGTGGTTTTCCTCTTTAGGACTGTTGGTCCCACTCTAGTTAATCATTTCCCTAACCTCAAAATCAACTCCTCGTCCTTTTTCACCCCCCCTTGACTGATTTGACTTGTCTAGGTGGCATGTACAATTAATTTTTCATTTATTTTAACTTTGTGAAGGTGGCCAAGTTAATTGGCCACTTTTTTGCCTTTTAAGTCGCTAAACCTCGACATTAAATTATTTTGATCATTATGCGTGCATATTGAGAGGTGAAGGGCCATAACTGTCTACCTAGTGTTTGGTGTAGGGATCTGGAGTTTGGTGTTGCAACCATGATATTTCTTGTTGATTATGGCTACAACAAGTCAAGCTCCAAAAGACATATATGTTCTGGATGAAGCAATTAAAGCATGTCTACTAGCTAAAGAAGATGAAAGTTGGTTATGGCACAAATGAATGGGTCACATAAAATTTGACAATCTTGTCAGGATAAGCAAAAAGGAAGCAGTACGAGAAATGTTGAAAATCTCAAAAAATTCCAACACACTATGTGAGGCCTGTTGGCATGGCAAGCAGAAAAAAGTCCAATTTAAAACAAAAGAACACTTTGCATCACATCCATTGGAATTGATACATACTGATTTATGTGGTCCTGTGAGAACAAAAGGCCTAGATGGAGAATTATATTTCATGTTAATGATAGATGACTATACCAGGATGACAGCTGTGAGTTTCCTAAAGAAAAAATCTGGAGCATTTGAGTGCTTTAAGATCTACAAGGAGTTGGTCGAAAATGAAACTGATTTGAAAATGAAGTGTCTAAGATCAGATAATGGCAGAGAATTCACTTCCAAATTATTTCAGCAATACTATGACGAAAATGGAATAAAAAAACAATTTTCAATAGCACAAACACGTTATAAAAATGGAGTTGCTGAAAGAAAGAACAGAATCGTACAGGAAATGGGTTGAACAATGTTGAAGGATTCAAAATTGGATGAAAAATTTTGGGTTCAAGCAAGTGATACAACATTCTTCATTATCAACCGAAGTCTTCTCAAAAATAATTGCTACAAGACCCCATATGGATTATGGAAAGGAAAACCAACTAATGTAAAATATTTCAGAATCTTCGGAAGCAAATGTTATATCAAAAGAGTAGATCAAAATTTGGGTAAGTTTGAATCACGTGTTGACGAAGGTATCTTTTTTGGTTACTCATGCAAAAGAAAGGCCTATAAATGTTATAATCTAATACAAAAATAGATAGTGGAGAGCATAAATGTTACATTTGACGAAGTTGGCGTTCTAACGAATAATGATGAGGATCTAGAATCTTTGAAACTTGAGACAGAGGCTGAAAAAGACACAGATAAGATTCTAGAACAAGAAGCAACTATCAACCAGGAAGAAGTAAATAATGATCATCAAGATATACCAGAACAACAAGAAGAAGCTCCTCCAAAGAGAACAAAATAATGGATTCAAAAGAACCATCTATAAAATCAAATCATTGGTGACATAAATGAAGGTCGACAGCTTCGTTCGCCACAACAAGCTCACATTGCTTTTCTAGCAACCTTTGAGCCTAGTAATTTTGAGGAAGCCAGCCAGAATGAACATTGGTTAGCAGCTATGAATTAAGAATTGGATCAAATCGAGAAGAATAACACCTAGGTGTTAGTTCCACGGCCAAAAGATAAAAATGTCATTGGGACTAAATGGGTGTTCAGGAACAAATTGAATGAAGATGGATAGGTTACTAGAAACAAAGTAAGATTGGTTTGCAAAGGCTATGCAGAAGTGGAAGGAATTGATTTTGACGAAAAAATTGCACCAGTTGCGAGAATGGAAGCCATCCGAATGTTTCTCGCCTATGCATGTTCAAGAAAAATCAAATTCTACCAAATGGATGTTAAGTCAACATTTCTGAATTGATAATTAGAAGAAGAAGTTTACATCGAACAACCTGAAGGTTTTCTACTATCAGAAAAAGAAGACTATGTTTGTAGGTTAAAGAAGTCTTTATATGGTCTCAAGCAGGCTCCTAGAGCATGGTATGCTCGTCTTGATGGATATCTATGTCAACAAGGGTTCAAGAAAGGTACTGTTGATAACAATATTTATGTACAAATAGATAAATATAATTTACAATCGTTGAGGTATATGTGGATGATATAATATTTGGTAGCAATGATGATCAACTAAGTAAGAAATTTTATACAAATATGCAAAGTGAGTTCGAGATGTCTTTACTTGGTGAGCTGACATACTTCTTAGGGTTTCAAATATCTCAGCAAGAGAAAAGAATATTTATATGTCAAGCAAAGTACATCAAGGAAATGCTCAAGAAATTCAAAATTGAAGATTGCAAACCCATCCTTACTTCGATGGTAATAGGTTGCAAATTGAGCATAGACGACTCGTCTAAGGATGTGGATCAGAGGTTGTACTGATCTATGATTGGTAGTCTTCTATATGTAATAGCTTCCCGACCAGATGTTATGCAAGCAGTTGGACAAGTATCAAGATTCCAAGCAGCACCAAAAGAATCACATATTATTGTTGTCAAAAGAATTCTTCGATATCTAAAGGGCATAGAAGAATATGGCTTGTGGTATCCCAAGGGTAACAATCTCATTATTCAAGCCTTTATAGATGCAGATTGGGTAGGAGGTGTTGATGATCGTAAGAGTACTAGTGGATCAACATTCTATCTAGGTGGTTGTCTCATATCATGGTTGAGCAAAAAACAAACCTCAATCTCGTTATCTACAACATAAGCATAATACATTGCAGCGGCACCATGTTGTACTCAAGTCCTTTGGATGAAACAAACTTTGCAAGACATTCAAGTACAATTTAGTGAGTCTATTCCCTTATTCTGTGACAACACCAATGCCATTAGAATCTCCAAGAATCCTGTCATGCATTCAAAAACAAAACACATTCCGATCAAATATCATTTTGTTAGAGAACAAGTTGCTGAAAAGAATATCAAAATTGAGTATGTTGGTACAAAAGAAAAAATCGTTGATATCTTCACTAAACCTTTACCTCGTGAAGCATTTGAATATCTTCGCCATAAGCTTGGCATTCTCCCAAGTTCTCATTAGATTTTCCTTATTCATAATATAAAGGGGGAGTGGAAGTGTGTATAGGTCTGTACGATGGTTGTGTGTCAAGGGGAGTTACCCTTTTCCATTGATGTTAAAGGGGGAGAGAATGTTGTATGAAGAGGAGTCATGATCGCAGGGGGAGTACTTGTGTTGCCATCAATGCAAAAGGGGGAGATTGTTGATCAGTGATTGTCATCGATGTCAACCCAAGCAGCACCAGGGGATACCTCAATATTGCATGGGAATCTTGACCTACCAAATTAATATATTATGGGTCAAGAATTATTTTTATGGTTTCTACTTGTCGATATGTTTCCATTGATATATGGCACACCACGTATTTCTTCAAGGTTTGAGAGATATTCATGTTTGAAGTTTGTACCCCCAGTTAGTGGGCTAAAACCCCATGCAGTTGTGGAATGGGTCATTGAAAAGTCATAATTAATATTTTTTAAGCTCCTAAAATCCCTCCCACGTTCCTTGTTGAAGCCCCTCTCAGCCTAAGCATTTATATAAATTGTGACCCTCATATCCTCCTTATGCAAGGAATTTCGCTATCTGAAATAGGTCATCGTGGAATTGTCACTCTAAATTTTTTTTTATGAAGATTCAAAAGCTTAAATTTTTATGAGGCGAAGCTGAAATACTGAGGAAGCACCTGTAAAAATTTCAGATCAAGGTGCACAACATTTTCGGAGATATGAACTGTGGAAGTCAGTGTTTTTGCAGGCTCCTGAAATTCATCTCAAAGAAGTAACCTTGGGAAAATAGTCATAACTCTCTCTCTGAGTATCGGATTGGAATTCTGTAAGAAAATAAAGATAGTGCATGGACAATAGTTTTCACCCTATCAATTTTAGAGCCAAATGAATAAACAATGATATGTGGCATGCCGTACAAGTTCACTCTACTGAAACAATCCATAATTAGGGCATTGTGAGAGATTGGGCATAACTCTCCCTTGAAGAATCCAAATTGGGTCAGACCTGTGGCATTGGAAAGAAGACTCAGAGGACTACTATAGGACCAAAAATCACATACTAGGGATCTGAAATAGCAAAGATACACCAGATTCAATATCAAGCTCCTAGAAGGCAAGAAAAAGCTAGACCATGTGTTGTCAAGGGCTGCAAAGGACCAGAATTTCTAGGGAAAAAAAGAAAAGCAAGGTGCGGCAGAGGGTAGCATGACAAGAGTAGCAACCAAGGTGCAAAACAGCAACAATAATTTCATCACATGAAGTCTTCAAGTAGGCAGCACTTCATACAGTCACTGTAAAGGTATCATTGTACAAAGTCATTGTAACTACATTATTGTAAAAATTGTACTAGTGTCTATTTGCCAAGAGTTGAAGAGGCAGTTTCGAGAGGTGTAGGATCATCGTTAGGTGGTTGTGTCATAGTTGGGGTTATGGTCTAGTGTGTCTTATTCTTCTACATCATTCTATATCATTGTAAATTGGACCGTTTTCCTTGGTACGAGAGTCCATTCTTCTTTTATTCTTCTATAGGGTGGTAGGGTGAGTTGTAGCTCATTGGGTGTTGGGGCATCCGTTCAGTTGACTACTGAAGAATCTCGGGCGTTGGAGCATCCATCCAGTGGGAGCTGGAGAAGAGTGCTTTTCTGGATTCTAGGAATTTGGAGATTTATTTTCAATTGGAGTTGAATATTAAATATTTATTAGAAAAGCATTTGGTGGTTTTTGTCCCGGAGTGGGTTTCCATGTTAAAAACTGTGTGCATTTATGTCCCTTTTGTTTACTGCTATCATTGTACAAACACTGATAATAATTGAAGATTAACTAATGCTCTAATTGAAAGAAATAATGATTCACCCCCCCCACCCTCTCAGTATTTCCAACATTTCTCTTGCTATGTTTTTATTTTTTTTGTTTATTTTCTGAGTGAGTTGCTTGTTTTCTGAGTGAGCTGTTTAACCTGTTATTTGTCTTTTCTTCTTGCAGGTGCTGCATGGAGGTCCTTAGGTGCCTTGGCTAGTGTTTTCACTTTCCTGGAGTATGTTGGTGATCCTTTGAAGCCATCTTCTTCAACTTATCTTCGGATTTTGTCCTTGTTGTGCCATACACATAATTGTTACAGGAAACTTTCCAACTTCCTGTAGCAATGTTATTTCCGCTTCTTGGGGCTTGAGATTGCTTAGGGATGAAGTGAAATGGTTTATGGAGGTCATAGATGGAGTGATGGAATGAGTGGAGTGATGGAGAAGTAAGGGGAGAGGTCTCATGCCAAGGTATAAATGATTTAACTACTAGTGGCAGAACATAGGGTTTAGAGAGTGAATCCTTGTGCATGGAGTGAAGTGAGGGTTAGGAGTGGTAGTTATAGGAAAAAATAAATTATCATGCTATTTTTGAAGTGTATAACCTTTGAGAGAAATTCTTTCCTCATAAATAAGTTTCTTATATCATTTACAGGGTTTCCTATAGTGCTAGAAGAATCTTGTAGCTACTAGACTTTCCTGTAGCAATTACAGTCAGGGAAAAAATGGAATTTTCTGCCTATCTGTGAGGTGAAATGAATGAATGGGTGCATGTTGGAGTGGTCCATAAAGTGTATAAGAAAAGGAGAGGGAGAAGTGAGGAAAAACTGCTCCTCTGGATCCCAAACCATCTTTGATTATTAACGCGCAAAACAAAAAATGAGTGCAAAGTTATTATCTTTCTCTTTTTATTTTTGTTTCTTTCCTATTTTCTTCTCTTTTTTTCTCTCGTTTTTTTTTGAAGGTAGGTGGGCTGCCTCCATAGAGTTTTTCAACCCACAAGGCTGCTTTGGGTGCCTTCAGGAGGTTTTTTCCCAATGATATTTTATTTTTTTGTTCTTTTCCTTTTTTTTTCTCCAGGATTTCCTCATGGAGTTTTCAAACCTAGACTTGGCCTTGGCTGCCTTAGAGAGGTTTTCAAACATGCCTCTTTTTTTTTCCTAGGAGGGGGAGGCGCTGGAAACTATGGAGTCTCCAATGACATACACCTCTATGTTTATGGAATTTATAATTTATGTTGTATGATCCATCTTCAGGACGAATGAATGAAGGACTGAAAGAAGGAGTTAGGTCAAATTTATAGAGAAAGGAAATTTTATAAAAAGAGCTGACAAGAATTAATTTCTAGGAATTTATTAATTAATTTCTATTTTATTTTTTATTTAGATTAAAATTAATTAATATATTAATTAATTACTTATAATGAGTAGATTTAAGTATAATAAAATCTATTAAAATTATCTACTACTTATATATGTTTATAATAATTATTAATAATATCTATTAATATAACAATAATATTTATTATTCTTTCTTTTAGAATTTAATAAATTTATTAATAATTATTTTATTGAAGTTATGATTATGTTTCAAATTTTAATTTTATAATTCCTATGCTGACAATTTTTTATTAGAATTGATTAATAGTTCTTATATTTTAATTGTATCTAGGATTAATTAATAATTAAAGATCATTATTAATAATATCTATTACTATAATAATTATTAATAATAAGATGAATGTTTTATAATTAATTTAAATTGTAAAAGCCCCTAATTTATATTTTAATTTTGTCCTTTAATTTATTAAAACAATAGATCCTAATTATAGGTACTAATAATAATTATAGATTATTAATTAATTAATTTCTATTAATTGTAAATAATAGGGTTAATTATTAAAGTAAATATTAAATTATTATTGATTTTATAAATTTATAATTTTATTATTAATTTTATATTAAAGCTAGGTCAAAAGCCCCTAAATCCTAGAATATAATAGGAGAGAAAAACAAACCTGAGGTACTATACCTGGGAAGCTGATGAACTGGAGGAACATATTTGATGAATTAGAGGACGACAACTGTCATTGATTTCACAACCTCCATCTCTGTTAAGGTTATGAGGATGCTTTATAATCTCAATTGCCTCTCTAATCTTCCTTCTTCGATAGTGATTTTCTCTTGCAATGATTCTGGCATCCTTGAGATGCAGATGATGCTTAGTTTTTGCGGAGTGTTCAGCCAAGGCTGAGGTGCGAGATATTTCATTTTTAATATTAGTGTCATTCTCTTTAAGACGTCTTTGTAGTGAATGCCCTGTTTCACCAATATAAATTTTCCCACACGAACAGTCAATCTTGTAAACTCCTCTGAGTTGTTTGTGACTTATACTATCCTTAACTGACCACATACTTTGTCTTAATGTTCCTGTTGCTAAAAATTGCATGAATATGTCCTTCTTCCTCATGATCTTGGCGATTTTATCAGTAACACCCTTGATGTATGGTAGGAAAACCTTTCCACAATTTTCCCAATTTTCCATAGGTCCCTTATGCTTTTGAGACATGACATAACCCTTGGCTCTGCTTATGGATTTTCTGATATCCTTCTCATTATAACCAATACCCCTAAATACAGATGTCAAGTTATTGAGTTCCTCTTTTAGGTGTTCCGAATTACATATCCTCAGGGCTCTCACAGCCAGAGTATTAAGGACCCCAAACTTTTGAGCCGGATGATGGTAAGACACAAATAGCCAATTTTCAGCCTCTACTCAGCTTGCCTTGCTTGCACAATTCATGTGGAATGGAATCCCTATTCTTCAGGAAATTCAGCCTTCCAAAACTACACAATCCTATGGTTGTTTTACTACATGCGGGCAACCTACTAATGATACAACTGATAGTTAACATCCCTTTAACCTTTCTCTCAACCGTATCTCCACTGGAACTGACATGCATGCAACTATTAATAGTAAATCATGAGTTACATAATATATCACTGCATGTAAATTCAATCTTATTTAATTCCCTTGGCCTCTCACTAGTGCAACAAACAATTACAACTAGTTAAACTGATTTTAACTCAATTAATTGAGTTAATTGATTTCTCATGCATTAAACTAATGCACTAACTGCAACTTGGATTCAATAACTAATAGAATCACTCTACATGCCTCCTAACCACCCTCAACTCGAAATTCATGAGCTAACTGATTTTATCACACTCAATTAACTATTACAAGTGATTATGAGATAATATTACATTTTATTGTTCAATTTAATTAAGGGAAAATTAAATTAGACACACATTTCTTGTTAAATTTTCAACACACGACAAAGTAAGGAGTGAAATAGATATCAATATCTAACAGTGTGATGGATTGCATGTATTTTATGGAAATTGTACATCCTAGTTACACACAGCGTGGGAAATTATTCTCCATCAATATCCAAGTCGGGAAGGAACTTGTGACTTTAGTGTTTGACAATGGAAACCAATGAGATATCATCTCAAAAGCAGTGATAAAAAAGCATCATTTACCTCGAATCATCCGTACTTAACTCTACCCCTTGGTTTTTCTTAGCAAGAACAAGGAATTGCTAAATGTTCATGTAAAAGTGGATGAAGTTTCCCATATCGATAGATAATGTAGATGAAGTGGAGTTTAATGTTGTTTCATTCGATGTCTATGATATGATATTCAACTATTCATATCTCTGGGATTGAGATAGTATATCACCAATTCCTAAACAAAGACTAGTAAAAAAAGGCTAAAATACTCAATGACCACACAAAAAATATCCCACTCCCTTGGTGTTAAGTCAACCACTAAAGGCTTTAGGATAATAAAAGGTTTCAATATAATTTTCTTTAATAGCCTTGTGAGCTAGGATAGTTCCACTCTCTAGTGGTCAACCAACAAAAATACCACAAAGCCTTGTTGCGTGCATATCCAACACATATGAGAAGTGAGAAGAAGAAACAAAGTTGGAGAAGTTATTGTAACACTATTTCAAGTTGTTATGGGAACTACACAGGATGCCTCCAAGCCATGTAGTCCAACACATCAATGAGTTGCAACAAGTTTTTACGCTATTGAATGAGTCATTATGCAAGGATTTATTGTTGGAAAACTATGAGATCAAGAGGTAGATACAAGACTTATTAAATAATGGCAAAATATGAATTAACCCATTTCTTTGTGGATCTGTCATTTTTTGTTTCCCAAGAAGGATGACACATGGAGAATGTATTATTCTCTGTTGAATAGAAACATCATCAAGAAATGGTATCCATTGTTGTGCGCCAAGAACCTAATTGATTACATTCATGGAGGTAGTTATATTACTAAGCTTAACCTAAAGTTTAGGTACAACTAAATCTGTATCAAACTCGAAGATATATGAAAGAAAACTTTTGAGCCATGACAAGGATTTTTTCAATGTTTGGTGAAGTCATTCAATATAATTTGTGCCCCTATGAAATTCACAAGGATATTAAAGAAAATGCTCACATTGTATCTTAACTATTTTGTGATTGTGTTCTTGAACAACATACTAGTTTTTAGGAAAAATTGGGAGTACCATTTGAAACACTTGGATCAAGTATTATCAACATTATGAAAAGAAAAGAAATTAATCAATACAAATCAACATACATTCAAGCATACAAAACTAGTGCATATTATATTTTGAAAGAATGAAGATTGATTCAACATTGATTTAAAAATAATTTCAACTATTGCCAAGTGACCACTACTAAAAAACATTCACAACCTACAAAGCTTCATGGAAATTGAAAATTATCTAAAGATATTTCTTGTGTATTTTTCTCATGTCATGCACCCTCTTAATGCACTAAAATGACCAATTAAATTTTAGTTAGGGAAATTCACAACAAATATTGTTCAAAGAGATCAAGTGTCAAGTTGTGACTACTACTATTCTTTCCTTACCTCACATTCAACAATCCCTCGATATCAACATGGATTCCTGCCAAAATTTCATGGGTGCATCATTGATGCAACATTAATACTAATTGCACACCACCCCAACAATTTTTCATGCATTCTTAATCACACAATATATGACCGAGATATGTACACGTTGGTTCAAACAACACATCATTGTAGACATTGTTTGAGTGGTAAAGTGATCTTCATTCATATCAATCATAAGTCTCACCAATCCTTTGAACATCGAGCAAGATTAAGAATGCACACCACATTAAGTGTTCTAGTTATTTGCTTTTCGATTAAGTGTTGAAAAGGAAGAATGAGTAACTAGGACATTACCTTCCATGACCACTAGAAATTAGATTTATAGTGTTGATAATAAGTTCATAAGAAGTTGTTCCCTTCATAGAATTTCAAAGCCAACAAGTCAAAATTGGGAAATTATACTCTTCTTCCGATCCTAATTAGACCATGAGATCCAATTTCAATGGATTTTCTTTAGTCTTTTTGACAACATGTAGGGGAAATGACTATTTGATGCTAGTTGTGGATGGTTCAATAAAATGGCTGATAATACCTTGCAACAAAATAAATTTAACACAAAAATCCATACAATGGTTTCCTGAAAGGGTTTGGATGCACTTTTGTCTACCATCGTTGATCATCTCATATCAATAGAAAATATTTCTCAACTACTTTTGACAAGTGTAGTGAGGATTGATGGACATCAAGCTAAGGCGAAGTTTTCCCTTCCATCCTTCGACCATTAGTCAAACAACGGTATCAAATCACAACATAGTTAAAATGTTAAATTTTTTAACCATAAACTTTAAAAGACATGGGATGCCAACATGCCATATGTACAAATTTGTTATAATCACACACTACATAGCACAACTATAATTGTGTTGCACATGTGACATGTTTGCATGTCATGTATTTGGAGTTGTATGGTTAAAAATGGGTACAATTGTCACACAGTTGTACACTATATAGCACAACATGAATTTCACCTTTTGAAGCATGGATGGCATGTTTGTTAGTAGATACAAATATCCATTTTGGGTCCTATAACTAAGGAAACAACAATGAAATAGGTCATTACACAAGAAGAAGTTTTATAGACCACATATAGAAGATTCATGTTCAAGATTGAGAAGATTTGCATAAGAATCAACAAAAACACAATGCCATGCATGATCAACACTGTGCATATCACCAATTTTGTGCATGAGATAAAATTTGGGTTGCCTCGAAAGGAGAAATTTAAGGAGAGAGGTAGGAATATCAAACTAATCAAATAAATTTAAGGAGAGAGGCATGGATATAAAACCACTCAAATATGTATCATACACCATCATGAAGCAAACTAGAGAAAACACATTCATGTTGAAGTTACCACCCTACATGAGCATTCAATTGTTATTAACGTGAATCACCTAAAGTTGTGCAAGTTGTCAATGATGGACGATGATGAAAAATCATTTGTTGCAATTGCTTCAAAAGTGTAAGTTGTTGAAGTTGTCATAGAGCTATAAGTAGACGTAATTCTACAATGGATAAAGCATGAGCAAGTTTCAACTAGATCACACATAATTTAGTTCAATACCATAAGAATAAATGACAAAGTATTCTAAGGGGATACAAAGAATTACTATGCATTGGGGGATGGCTCAGTAGAACCTATGATATGAGTGAAGTCTAAACTACAACCAAATCAGGGCCAAAAAGTACCAACATAGATCAATATATAGGCTTGAATTTCAGGCTACCCCACTAGAATATTATTGATTTCATTAAATATAAGAAAAAAAAAATGCATTTGGAATGTCTTAGGTCAAGTTGGATGGAACCAACCATTTCAGTGAAAAAATGTCGGTTCAGTACCAAACCAACCATTTCTAGTTCCAAACCTCAAACCTGGCCCGTTTAACCACCAAATTGGTCGCACTGGCTAGTTACACCACTTCTATTCCAGTTCTGATAACACTATATATATTGGTGAGTGAGAATTGGGTTACATCATGAATGGACACATCATCCTTGTGTTTGCATGTACACACATAAGTATGTGAACTTGAATAATCACTAATAGAGAATTCCCATGATTGAAAATGAAAATCCAAAACACAGGCTTCCCAACAAAAAAATAAATGACCTAATGTTCTAAGGTGCGTACAAAACATCATTGTGTATTAGTAGTACAAATAAAGAATGTCCTAATATGGCTAAATCATAGCATATCAGTCTTCTTAACATGACGTCACTTCATGATTGTATTGCAATAGGGATCAACATAATATACAAATTCCTCTCAAACACACACATGAAATATACGCTTCCCAACCAGAAATGGAATGAACTCAGAACTAATGTTGTAAGGGGGAACAAAGCATCACTGCAGATAAGGGATTGACTAAGTAGAAAGTTGAAAAATGAAATATGAGTAAATGAAAGTGTAATCATTGTATTGGGTATTAGACTTATTACCATAGTTTCCTATGAAGATTACAATTTTCATTGCAATGAGAATGAATACAATTTCCAATAACATGCACACTCATAAATCCAAATGCGTGCTTCCTAACCATATATGAAAATAATTGATGCTATAAGGGAGAAAGTAATAAACAATGCATGTCGGAAATTAGCATTCACAGGTATTGAAAAAATACAATAATATTAAACCATGGTCGAGAAATAAATTGTGACTAAATTAGAAGAGAGTGGAGGGATATTCTTAGCCTGGTAGTCCATGAAGAATACATAGTAAATCCTAGCACATACATCCTCAAAAAAATCCAAAATGTAATCTTCCCAACCGTAGATGAATGAATATATGTTATAAGCGAGAAACAAAGAAAACATTGTTCATCAGAAAGTGACCTACATAAGGTACTAGAAATGTTTGTTAAGAAGATGCACTGACTGAGCGACAATCTAGGGTAAAAAAAGAATAGGGTAGAGAAGTATTCTTTATATGGTATTTCTTGAAGAATGTACATTGTATACTAATGCTTAAAACATACAAACACATATTAAAATGAAAACATCCCCGCCATAGATGGAATGAGTCAATGCTCCATGGGAGCAACAAAAAATTAACCGCAATAGGAACTATAAACATAGATAGGAGTAAACCCTTAAAAGAGACAAATTTACGCCAAAATAGAACAAAGTACAGGAGTATTTTTAACCTGGAATTCCATGAATACTGGATCCCTTAAAAATGGTGGAGTAAACCTTGATTAAGAAAAAAATTGATGCCAAAACAAGAGTATTTTTAATTTAGAAATCCATGAAGACTAGATTCCTTAGAAATGGACACACACACCCAAAAAAAGAACAAAATTTTGTTGTGGGACTGGTTTCCAAAAAGGGGTATCGAGCAGATTTCACAGTCATAGAAGCTACTCCAAGATGCCACAATATAGGATTATTTGATTGTTTCACACATCCACACAACATATGCCACAGAGGAGGGAGAAGGCCAACCAAAAAAGCATACTAAAACCGCAACTGATTAACCATTATATTAGTAGGGGACACCATATATGTTGGGATTTATAGATGAGGTCATAGGAAAATTTTTGTCAATTAGGAAGCCTTCCCCTCCCTTTTTGGGGGTAATTTGGGATTCCAAATATAGTTCTTACTCCATAAATTTACAATTCAATGTTGGGAATTGCTTATTGTTACATGGATTCTTCATTTCCTCAACCTCCTTCTACTCTTCTTCCATCTTTCTGCCCTTAACATGGTGGCTTGCCGCTTCTTTTGGTGGGAATATGACCTTATCAATGACTTGAATAAAGATTCTTCCATCAATGTAAATATCATGATCATACATGTGGGCACTAATTTGTCCATGCACAAACATAACAATCCCATCAGCTTCTTGAGTGACTATCTTATGAGGGACCTTATGAGTATCATACTTGACCTTACCAAACCTCCTTACGGTAGTATACAAACTCTCCTCACTCTAATACTCTAGGATAATGTGATAATACATGATCTTGATGCTACTAATTCATCCTTGGAAGACCTCGATAATAATACACTGACCCTGATGCTACTGATGTGTCCTCATAAGAAGAAAATGGCGATGGCAGTGGGAAGCCTTGGTATTCTAGACGAGTGAAGTGACATACAGAAGAAATTAATATTAAATTTCCAGATGGGTTGCCTTCGTGTTCTGAGGTTGAAAGAGATGAGTTTCGATGGATGAGGAAATCAAGCAGAAGAAACAAGAGGAGGTAGAGGATCCAAGAAAAGATTTCTTCTGCCATATTTCCTGCTGAAATGAGATCGAGAGTTACTCCAAGTGATGCTTTAATGAATATTCAGAAGAGGGATAAGAAATGAAACAAGAAAGACGATGTGTTCAAATATGGTAAAAAGAAGTTGAAGGGAGTTAGGTAGAGGTCATGGGGAAAATGGGTTGCTTAGGTCCAGGGAAATTTTAAGGGAGTCTGTCTCTAGTTAGGAACATTTGAAACTATAGAAGATCCTGCCAGGGCCTATGATAATGCTGCCCAGAATCTCATAGGTCTAGTGGCCGAAACTAATTTACCTGACGCTACCACTTCAGGGACTAGACAAAAGAGAGATACTGACACATCTGTGAGAATTGAAACCAGGTTTGATAACACGACCATGGATACCACTAAATTATCCAGAGCTATAGTTAGTAAAGGGTAGAGCTCCCTTGATTTAGCTGCACCAGTCAAGAAATGCTCCAGGAGAGATTTCCTCTCCTTAATGGAGACGAGCATTACATCTGGATACGATAAGAAGTCCTTTGGTGAAGATGGCTTGTTAGTTTGCTCGACAAATTCGATTCTCAGATAATTTATGTTAAAGGCCCATGTAAAGCTCGAGGCCAATCCCACAAAAATTGATAGCAATGTTGTTCCACTGGGAAATCCGGGTTTCTCATTCCCTGATATTGACAATTCTGACTTGAATTGGGACTCATTGTTGGGCTATAATTTGTTTTCAGCATGAGGCACAACACAATTCTGCCTTTACAAAACGTCACCAAAATTTTTTTTCTAAAATTATTCACCTTTTCAAACTCAAAACAAGAGACAGATATATGTCAGTTAATGGGAAAAACAAAAAATGGAGAGATGTCACTTAATAGGAAAAACAATAGATGAACATATGTCAAATGAAGATGAAAAGGGTAGACAAATTCCTAGCCTGACCAATTTAAAAAAGGGACACCTTTGGTGTAACTAGATACTCTAGGAATAATATACAAAAAATTACAAATTTGTAAGGCCTGCCTCTAGAACCACTTCCATTTAAAGACAATGTAATATGGCAGGTGTTATCACTCAGGTTTTACTAGAAGTTGTGTAAGAGGAAAGTATACCCGAGGTAACCACAAACCAACCTTTTAGATGCAGAATCTAGCCAATCTGCATCCAGAGAGGGCTCTCTCTTTATGATTTATCTTTGTTCTTGGAAGGTTTTAGGCTAGTTATAGATTCAAAGTTTGTTTTGGGAAAATGGTGGAATCCACAAATTAAGGGCAAGGTTGAGAGCTTTCAGTCCATTGGGCTATGGAGTCAAAGGATGGCTTTACTGGATTTCTATTCTACGCACACGATGGCTTTACAGGGCAAGATAGCTAGACAGAGAACAATCCTTAAAATTTAAAGTGGATGGGATGATCTTGAAGGGATGAAAGGCAGCTAAGAATCTTTCACCATGTTCAAAAGAAAGAAATGAGATGATTACAAACAAAGAGCAATGAAGAATTCTTTATTACAGTAATCAACAGTGTTTAAATTAGCAAAGCAAGAAATTTTAAGAATTCATGCTTATAGCTAATTTAGAAGAAAACAATAAGAATAATAACATTTGAAAACAAAGTACAATTAAGAAAATTCTGTTTCAATCCTTTATGTAAATTATTCAGAAATGGATATGATGGTATTATAAACTAATATAAAATTTCAGACAAAGGGTAGAAAAACTTATTGAACTGTAGTCCAACACATGAATCCTGCAACAAGTCCAGTGCTTTAAATCGTCATCCAGTAAGCCACGAAAAATTTCTCCAAAATGCTTTTATTCCGAAAATCTCAATGTTACAGCAGAGTAATAGAATCCACCCTCAACACTCTCTTTGAGGGTTTATTTATACACTAAATAATTGAAAATATCTTACACTATCCTAGCCCATATTTTGGGTGACTAAGGATTAATTTACAAGTAAACAAGAGACAAATGGTCTCGTAGATAGCACAATGAGTAACTGCTGATGTGCTGTTCCCTTTCTTTGTGGATGTGCTGGAGTTAAGTGCTGAAAAAGGGCTCGTTGCTGTCTTCAGGAGTAATTTGTTTTGCTTTCTTGACACTCTTCTGCCTTTACGGATACTCTTTAACCTGCTTGACTGATACTCTTTCATCTGTACTTATTTTTACCATTTACTTGATAGTAAAGATAAATTCTCATCCTGAAAACAACTTTTATAGAATTTCCAACATTTCCTTCCACCATTGATCATCTGGTATCATAGTTCTTCTGAGCTTTCTTAAAGTTTCATCTGCTTCAGTAAGTTTATGAAAGGTGGGCTCATACGGAAATAGATACTTTATTTCATGTTCCAGATGAAATAAATTCCTCACTTTATCATAGATACTTTTCCCGGTTGGTAATGTCGATTCCGACGAGCTAGTAGAACAAGCAGCTGTATTTTTAGCATGAGCCTTTATTCTCTTCTCATAGGTTTCCAAGTCTATTATTTGATCTTCTGTGAGCATGGGACTTGGTAACCCACTATCCAACAAAGCTTGAAATTTCTCTCTGAAAATGTTGATATCAACCAAAATGTCTGTGCACTTCCTTTCTAAATTTTGCATGAAAGTCCTCTTGGTGAAAACTCTCTTTTCTTCCAAAACTGCGCCTGTCCTGTCATCAATTCCTAACAATGCAAGCTGTTGCTTTGTTCTGGAATTCAAAAATTGAATGAGCTGATTGGCCTGCTCAGGCCTGCCTCTTAATTCATTTCTGGTCCTGTTTATTTCTTCTTGGGCTATTTTAACCAACTCATTTTGTTCAAAAATAGCTTGAATAGAGGGCCAAATACCCTTTATTAACTCAATGATGTTACCCCAAAGAATGTCATTTATTTCGTTTAAAGGCTTCTCCAATGAAAGATCTTTTTCCAGAGCCTGAACCAAATTTTCCAACCTTTTTATCTCCCTGGTGTTATCAGCAGCTGTCTTTTTAGATGTGTCATATTTTTCCTCCAATTTTACTAATTGCAATTTTGTTTCTTGGAGTTCTGTGACCCTGAGTTGTAGACTTTCCATCTGCTTTATTAATTCATCAGAATTCAAACCAAAAGTGTTTACCTGGGATGGCTGTATCTGCTGCCCTGTTGTTGTAGTACCTGTTGTTGATGTCTGCCTGATAGTTTCCTGTTCCTGCAAAGCTTTTTCCAATTCCTTCTCTGTTTCATTTAGTCGCTCAGTCATATTTAGGAGCAACTCCATTATTTCTTCCTGTGAATTCCCTTTTAGAACTTGTTGGGTCTGAGGGTGCCTTGAGGCTGGTAATTTTAGCTGCTTTCTGAGTGCAGCTATGTCATCATCTTTCTTTTTTATTAATGCCTCAATACTTTTAATGTCTTTGGGATTGTGCCCCAAACCAATGATTATTTCTTCTAAGGACTTTATTCTATTGTCTTTGGCCTGTGAAGAGGCCTTCTCAATTTTCAATTGTGCAGTAGTGTTATTCAAAGAATCCTGCAGCGTTATAGCTGCCATGGCCTTGTTGGTAAGAGTGGAATAGACCATTTCCCCAGTTTGTCTGTGTAGCTCTATCTGGTCCAGAGGATGGATATCTTTTGCCGAAACTTCAAAATTTGTTCTGATGTAATCAGCTGCTGAAGTGGGCTTTGGCACCTTTGTCTTGAAGTGGCTCATGAGCATCTTGCCTTGTGACAGGTCAAACGCTGACATTAGCCTTTCTTGATTTTGGGGAGCCATCTTCATATACTGATCATATACCTTCATTTTCAATGGATCATTCTTTGCTTTAATATTAATGAAGGTTCTTTTAATATCCCCAGTGTCTGTCTTTGGTGGTTTGAAAGAGGATACCTAAGTACTTAATTGCTTCTGTAAAGCTTTCCCTTTCTGGCTTATGTTTGTTTCACTTGCTGTGCCAGTTTGCTGACTATCTTCCCTTCCATCATCAAATACTTCATCTATAATTTCCACATCTGGAGGTGGATTTGGCTTCTGTTTCTTGGCCTGATGTGCCTGTGAGGTTTCTTTTGGAGGAGTGGTGTCTGAAACCAATATTTTCTTTCCTATTTCTACATTTGATGGAGTCTGTAACTCTGGAATCTGTGGATGCTGTACCTGAGTGGGAGAAACCTGTGATTGTTCAGGTGCTTTGGAAGTTTGTGGTTTCTCAGCCATGACCAAAGTTTCAATAACCTGGATTGCAGGTTCTTTTCCTTTGCCCTTTGATTCTGTTGCAACTGATGAACTGCTTTCCTGTAATGCTTGCTGTAAAGTTGCTGCTGAAGAAGTGCCAATGTAGGGTACCTGCATTTGACCACACGTTTCTAGGTCAAAGTTCTTCTCAACATCTTTCATAATTTTATTCATTTTGTCAGCTTCACTTTCTTCCTCAACAAGTGTTTCTTCAACCCATTCATCTTGATTTGCATACTGTTCTAGATCAGGAATCTTGTGGTGTATATAAGGAGATGATTTATTCTTTAATCTTTTTTCACAAATAAAACCAACTGGGTCATAGGGAACCCATCGGAAAGATGTTTGGAACCTTCTCTGTAGTATATTTTCTGCCTCCCTCTCGGCTTCCCTAGAGTTGCAGATGAAAGGACCTAATTGGCTTTTGATCCTTAACTGAGCTTTCTTCTTTACATTACAAAAATGAATCACATCTGAATTGTTCATTTGCCTGAAGTATTCCAAGGCAAAAATCCTCATGGGCACATATCTGGGTAACCTGAATGGATGTAATTCACATCCATAAATCTTGATGACTGTATGGTTTTGATACAAATACCAATCCCCAACTTTATAACTCTTTGACAGTTGCAAGGTCTTTCTAATTTCATTGCTTAGCCTTGGGGGAGGAATTCCTGTTAACAAAGTTGTTGCAGGATATACAAACTGGTCAATGAATTCAGTGTAGGAATAGGGAGAATCAGAGGAAGAATGAATTATGGGGGACCAAAATATGACTGACCTGGGGTTTCCCTTGGCATCAAGTTTTTGAACAGGGAAAGGGAACCTTTCTGACTGATAGTAGATAATGAGATGATAGATGACTGAGGAGTACTTAAAAACTTTTTCAGTATCCAGCCTTATGAATTGATCATGGATCTTGTTGGCTATGAAGGAAGCAAAATCATATTTAATCTCAGGAGGTTGCCCAGGAGTAAAAATGGATAGAAAAGCCAAGGTTATCTCATCCACATATTCACTGGTGTTGAATCCTAAGACAAAAGATATAATATTTACAATGAGCCTTCCCAATGTATTGAAAAAGTAAAAATCATAGGGAGGAGACCCTTTTGGCTGATGCTCAGGTAACATGAAATGCTGACACATGGATTTTAGCTTTTCTAGGGTTAATTGCCTGGTTTTCTCAATCAATCCTTCTATGGACAATGGAGCTAATTCTTGGTATGTTTCAAAGTGTAACATGGCATTGATAGCCTGGGGAGTGATGGGAAACAGAATACTTTGATCAGGAGCTATTACAGCCCTCCGTGTGGGATCATAGTTTGACTGGCAATAATGGATGATTTCTGGGAAATAAATAACTGAAGGGATGAGATACCTTGGGAGATTGGATTCCCACAATCCTATAAGATCTTGCCCCTTTGAGTATTCGTCTCTGCAGCGACAATAACTCAATAGGGGACTTTCATCAAATTGCAGGTCTTTAATTTGGAAATCTTCATCTATCAAAGGTAAATAATCCAAATCCCGGTGAGGAGCATTCAGTGGGGTGATATTCAAAGCTGCCGGGGCCTCCATTTTGGTTCTTGTGGATTCAAAATGGAGGTTTTTGGTTTTCCTTACAGGCCGGGCGGGATTGCTAAAATGAAGGAAATTTGGCGCAAGTTATTGGTTCAGGGAACAATTATACAGTTTTAAAACCTCTGGGGAAAACTCAGTGATGATTTTTAAACATTATTTCAGCGAAAAACACAGAGAACTGAGTTTTACTTGCAGTCGGGGTAGAAAAGGATAAATACCTGTTTTTTGAAGGAGGCTGGTTCTTTAACGGGTAACAGGTGATGGCGGGACTGTACTTGAACACGGGCGCAGCGAAATCTTGGAGTAAATCGTTCAATTATAGTGGAAATTCGAAAATCGCAGCGGGGAGCACTGTCGTTTTCAAACAACGAAAATAACAGAAAAACACGGGAAAAATGGCTTATTTACAAGTTAAAAGGGTTTTTTGTTTTTCCGAGGAGTGACGTCATCGACGTACGGGCTGACGTAAGCAAGGTCAGGCGGTAAGCGGTAAGCGGTAAGTCCCCGCACCACTTTTGGTCGAGGGTGGTATTGATCGCGGGAGGAGCGATTCCACAAAATGTGTGCCACGTGGATGGTGGACTATTCAAATACCGCCCGTTCCCCGCTGGTTAACGTTCTCACAAAGGATGGGTAGCGGGGTTTACGTGGATCGTTGATCTGCGGAGGGTTGATCCGACGGCTGAAGCGATGGGGGAATAAGCGGAGATTTCAGATGTGGGCCCGTCGGGCTTTAAACACTTTTTAACGTTTTTTAATCACTCCGGGGGATATGTAATAGGCGGATAAAAGATTATTAATTAGTCCTGATGACTAATTAATCCCGTATGCATAAGAAAGAGGTTACGACGGGGTTTGGTTAAGTGGAATGCCAGGTGGACAATCCACGGTGGCACGAAACTTTTCCGAAGTTTTATTTGGAATTAAAACTTTAGTTTTATTCAAATTTTTGTGTTTAAACATACATATCGCATGTTTAAAGTTTTTTGGTATATATATTTTTATTATATGGTAACCAATAAACATTATTTAATTACCATAAGGGCGGGATTATAATATAAAGATATATTTAACCAAAGGGTTTGTAAAGCGGGGTTTTTAATGAATACTTGGGAAAATTATTACTTTGGTTAAACTATATAATATAAGGGTTTTTGGGATATTTATAAAAAAGGGAGTTATATACTTAGGATAAGGTATTTTATTAGGGATTTAGTACAATAGAGTTAAATGTAAATATGGCAAAGGACAAGGAAACTCAAAACATTTTTGCACATCTAAGAAAGTGACAACTTTTGAAGTAAATTGCAATATCTTATCTTCAACACTTAAACTTAGAATAGCAAATTATGATGAGGGATTTTCATGGAATTTTGCATGATGTTTCTAAGTAAAAATGGGAATTTACTTAGAACAAGGTTAAAGATGGATGATTATAATGATGAATTATCTCAAGTACTTAGGCCTTTTTGATCATTAGGCCGAGGGTCCGGTCCCTCCAGAAGTCAAGGAAATGCCTTGAGCCCTTTTGACCTCCAAGTACTCTAGTACTTTGGGGGAAATTAGTAAAACTTTAAGGGAAAAAATGATGAGGGAAGTTAATGATTTTTACTTTGCTGACTGTAATCTTCCAGTGTATTTCCTGCTTTAGTACTCGTGATGAAAGTAAGGGATCAAAAACATGTAGCAGCATCATTCATCAGATAACACTTTGCAGCACCATCTACCTACCCTATCTACTTAACACTATCATTTTCTCTTCTTTATTAGGGTGCATTTAGACTTGCAAACCCTTATCAATCTTTTTCTTTTTTACAAGGCAAATCTATCTAATTCTACCCTTATTACATCCAAGGGCTCAGATTAAACTGTTGAGCACCTCTTATTAACTCTACCTATCTACTTATCTGCCAAGATTAAACTGTTTGGCTAGATATTTATTCTCTAATCTATAACATGAAATTGAAATATGATTAAGCCAAGTTTAAACAGTGTGACTTATTCATGAATTGTGGCAAAGGTTGAACAAGCTGCACACAATTGCTTTATTAAAAAAATGAAATAGTAGTGGCATTTGGATTTGCACACTTTCCTTGGTCTATTTTTGCTTGGGGTTCATTTCTTTCGTTTTTTTAACCAATTTATTTTTCTTACCCTTTGATCTTTCTTTTAGGGTATACCCTCTTTACATTTTTTAAATTTTTTGATTTTTTGGCTTTTCAAGAATATGGAACACCTTTGCTCAAGAAAGAAGGTTTGGACATATTCCATGGTTCAATCAAGACAATCATGAAAGATGAAACCTATTGGTATAGGAGACTAACAGCAGGAATTTACCACATTATACAGTCTCGATATAACTGGTGAATTTGTAAAACAACCTTAAAAATACCATTTTAATTTTCTGTGATGATCATAAAACAACTGTTACCTTCTAAAGCAGAGATGCACTATAGGTTTT
The DNA here is from genome assembly GCA_034641835.2 of Pinus albicaulis. NCBI lineage: Eukaryota > Viridiplantae > Streptophyta > Pinopsida > Pinales > Pinaceae > Pinus > Pinus albicaulis. Next base: position 1,214,397,162 of record CM076570.1, on the reverse strand, counting down.
CCTGTCAATGATGTACATTCATCAAAATATTCTTCCCTTATTTATTTTTCTACGCATTATTTTTAACTTAATCATTGATGATGATCTTGAAAATGACAAGTTATGTTCCTTATATCTATTTCACTACCCTCCAAGTTGGCCTCTGGCTCGAACATAGACATGAAAACCTTGGAATTAGTGAAGTCAAAATAAAAGACTTGAATGGTAAATATGAACTACATACGTCCAATCTCTTGAGACATGCTCCCATCTATAAAGGAACACAAAGGGTTTGAACCTTCAACCAAGATCCCAATCAAACCAAAAATCACACACAAAATTGCAATAAGGTAAAATGTGTTGAAATTTACAACAAGAAACAGTGAAATTGGAAACCAGAAAGGACAAAAAATTGCACCCACATTGGTGAGGAATTTTGATGCACCAAGAGTGAAGAATGTAGGGCGTCTAATTTATTTTTCCCTTAAATAAATTGGACAATAAATTGTAATTTAATCTCATAACAACTTGTGTTAGTTAACTAAGTCAAGATGATTGAGTTAGCTCAATAAATTCAAGATGATGGTCTAAAATGAGGCATGTATAGGGATTCTAACATTTTTGGGATCCAGTTGCAGTTGATGCATCAATGGGTTGTAGGTGTGAATTAGTTAACTAAATTAATTGATTTAAAATCAGTTTAACTAGTTCTAACTAATTGATGAGCTAGTGAGAGGTACAGTGAATTAAATTAGATTTAATTCACAAGTAGTAATCAATCAAATAAATAATAATTCACTATAAATAGCTGCATGCATGTCAGTTCTGAGTAAGACCCACTTGAGAAAATGGTTAAAGGGAACATAACTATCAGTTGGATTTTTAGAAAATTTCCCATGTGAAATTATAAATTCATGGGGATTCCATGATGGATTGTGCAATCAAGGAAGGGAATTATTCCTATTTAATAGGGTCCTAATTCTCTAGGAATTGCGTGAGCAAGGCCGGGCTAAGTAGAGGTTGATAATTGGCTAAGTGTTTGTCAATTTTTCTTGAGCATTGTAAGCTAGTTTTGAGCATGATCAAAGTGAGACAGTTGGAAAAGTTCTTGAGAATCTCATGAGATATTAAGCATTGTATTGTTTCATGATTCCTTGACTTAATACACAATATCGATAGAGGGGTTTTGTGCAGTTTCTTTCCCCATATACATCTTGTGTTGTGCGATTGATTTACTCATTTCTCTTACTTGCATGTGATTGAGCGATCATGTTTTGTATTCTGCAAATATTGTAGAAGGATTCGGTATGTTTTTTTAGTACATATTGATTTTGTCTTGAACAAGTTCAAATTTGCAGATTTATTCTTCAGGATCCAGTGATAGATCAAGATGTCTTTCAATGGCTTGAGACTCAAATATGGTCTTGAGGGAAATTCAAATTATATAGAATGGAAGGACATGATGGAGGTAATGTTGAAGGATAATGGGTTGAAGGAGTTCATAGATACTGATATTCCCAAGCCCGCAACAACAGATGCCCAACTTCTTGATGCATGGAAGAAGAAGGTAGAAAAGGCGAGAAGGATCTTGTTAGAGGGAGTTCAAGATCATATTGTCTCGAGCCTCCATGGGAAGGCGACTCCCTATGCTATGTGGAAGGCCTTGACATATCCGTTTCAGATTAGCAGTGACCACAGGAAGTTGGCGCTGAAGGACAAGCTGAAAAAGTTGAATATGGAGGAGGGCGAGACGGTACCAACATACTTGACGAATTTCACTCAATGTCGAGATGAGATTGGAATTGTTGGTGTGACTATAGCCCAAGATAATTTGGTGAGCCTAACACTTCTAGGCCTTCCCAAGAGTTTTCATAGTTACCAGGACTCTGTGAATGGGAAGGAGAAGTTACCATAGTGGGAGAGTTTGTGGTCTAACTTGGTAATAGAAGAGATAAGGCAGAGCACCAAAGGCAACACCTCCAACATCGAAAAAGAAGAAGATTGTGCATTATTCAAAAAAGGAAAGAAATCAAAGGGAAATAATTCCCAAGTCGAAGAGGGCAAGAAAGACTTGTCAAAGATCAAGTTTTTTCATTGTCACGAGCATGGGAACTATGCCGCAAATTGCCCCAGAAGTAAGCAAGCAAGAAAGAGCCTGCAGTTGCAATAGGTGACACATTTGATTCAAAATTTGAGCTTGATTTTGCTCCCATTGCATGCATGGCCAACAATGTAATGAGATGCATGTGCTATCTAGACAGTGGTTCCTCATTCCATATGACAGGGAATAGAGATCTCTTCAATGACTTGGAGGAGAAGGACCTCCAGCGGAACATAGAGTTTGGAGATGATGTGAGGTATATCATAATTGACATAGGTACAATTAACTTTCAGAGGGAGTCTGGCTCCCCTCTCATACTAACAGATGTTTTTTATGTTCCAGGCCTAAGTGAGAATATTGTCTCCGTAGCGGTATTGGAAGACCATGGTTATGATGTGATTTTTATAAAAGGAAAGGTTTTCCTTAGACACATCGCTGCAAGACGAGTGAAATAGATTGGTGTAAGATTCAAGAACCTGTATGCTCTCGAGGTCAAGGATGCATGAAAATATTTGAGGAGAAAAGCGATGGTTAGTGACTTGTTAGTTGAGAGGTAGCAATTATCTCCCAACCTGCAGCGTCAGAAGCAATATCAGAAGGTTGTGGAGCAGCCACAATTGGAGAAGTAGAGAGGAGACTAAGTGGAAGGTTCCATTCAAGAAGATACCTCCAGGAGGGGGAAATTTTGATCCAGATGGGTAGAGGGAGTACATGCAGCTATACCTCTAGGTGAGAGGTGGGGCGATGTGTAGATATAATCCCAAGAATAAATTTGGGCAACGTCCATTGAGATGGTGTGTCTCATGGATCGAACCTGGCTACGAGGAGCCCACAGTACAATAGTAGCAGGAAGGATCAGTTGGATTGATGCATTTAGATGTCAGGAAGACATAAATCAAGGTGATAGATGTCGCATACTGGAGTGCAGATCAGAGTTGGTAGAAGTGTAGAGGCCACGAATGCAGATGTCAGTAGCAACGCATAGAGTCCAGTAGATAGGTGTAGTAGCAAGGAGCAGTTAGAAGACTATGATGACATATTAATTATACTGATTCAGTTGTTCAAAGGCTATTCAGTTTCAGGAGTTGTAGGTGCAAACAACACTAGAGAAGTGTTGCATGCAAAACATTACAAAGGTACTAGATTGAGATAGATTGAATTCCTTTCTTGTTGAGAGGAAGGGTTGAAATTTGCAACAAGAAATAGTGAAATTGGAAACTAGAAAGGAAAAAACATTGCACCCACACTGGTGAGGAATTTTGATGCACCAGGAGTGAGGAATGTGGGGCATCTAATTTATTTTTCCCTTAAATAAAATGGACAATAAATTGTAATTTCATCTCATAACAACTTGTATCAGTTAACTAAGTCAAGATGACTGAGTTAGCACAAGAAATTTGAGTTGAGGGTCTAGTATGAGGCATGTAGAGGGATTATAATATTTTGGAGGTCTAGTTGTAGTTGATGCATCAATGGGGTGCAGGTGTGAATTATTTAACTAAATTAATTGAGTTAAAATCAGTTTAACTAGTTCTAACTAAGTGATTAGTTAGTGAGAGGTCAAGTGAACTAAATTAGATTTAATTCACAAGTGGTGATCAATCAGATAACTGATAATTTTCTATAAATAGTTTCATGCATGTCAGTTCTAAGGAAGACCTAGTTGAGACAGAGGTTAAAGGGAACATAACTATTAGTTTTATTTTTAGAAAATTTCCCATGTGCAATTATAAAGTCATGGGGATGCCATGATGGATTGCACAATCAAGGAAGAGAATTATTCCTATTTAAAAAGGGACTAATTCTCTAGGAATTGTGTAAGGCTGGGATGAGCAGAGGCTAAGAATTGGCTAAGTATTTGTCAATTTTTCCTTAGCATTGTAAGCCAATTTTGAGTAGGATCAAAGTGAGACAGTTGGGAGAGTGCTAGAGACTCTCATTAGAGATTAAGCATTGTATTGTTTCATGATTCCTTGACTCAATAAAAATATAGATAGAGGGGTTTTGAGCAGTTGCTTTCCCCAAATAAATCTTCTGTTGTGCGATTGATTTACTTCTTTCTCTTACTTGCATGTGATTGGGAGATCGTGTTTTGTATTCTGCAAATATTGTAGAAGGATTCAGTATCTTGTGTTTTTACATCACAAGATAGGATTGAATCCCGTTGGTATATTTTCTACATGTTATGAGAGCATTGATAAATTTCTATAACATGTACTTGAACAATAAACCTTTTCAACTCAAAATAAAAAAAACTCCTCATAGTATTCTATGTTGGAAAAGCTCAAAGTACTTATAACCATTTATAACTGAACATAAACCTACGTTTAATTTTTTTTGTGCAAGAACGTCTGACCCAGACCATATTGTCAAAGGACCAAACTCAAAAGAATGCATAGCCCCTTTTATAGTGCTTTTTGAGAGCTCACATGTCTACGATGTAGAAAAAATTCACTGCATCGAGCTCTGTAGAACATTGTAACATGATTTGTTCACATACATGTCAATTGACATTGGGCCTATCCCTTGGTTTCTTAGTTCTCCACAACCACTTCAGAATCAATCTTATTATTTTGTATCATGAAATGTTTTCTTGTCAATGTTCCATTGATAGTCCAATATGAATCACATGCTGAAAAAATGCATACACCTGTAACATATCTTGTTTAATCGGATTGACCAGCAACAACATAATGTGTGGAAACTACATCAATTAGATCAAGTTTCCACTACCAGATCCAACATATAACCATCAAGAGCATGCAGTGTTGTTAAAAATGAGACTTGTAATATCTCTTTCTCTGATCTGTTGGGGTTTTTTAAGGAATAAAAACAAACGAGATCAGAACATATTGCACATCTAATGGTTGTGGGGCGAGTCCCCATGATAGGATGTAAATTCAGGGAAGGGAAGGTAGATAATTTTCCCCTTAATTCGATTGATTCTTCATACTGTAATTAAAATTCATAATTCTTTATACAACCTACTAGATCTGAAATTTTGTAATGAAGAAAATTACACACAAAATCCTTCTCTGGTGCCCCAAGTTTGAGTTTTACATACCAAAGTGACTTCGGCAGAGGTAACCTATATGAAAACCACAACGCCAATCAACACCAACCCTGCTTTGTATTGCCCATCCATTATTGGGAATGGACCTCCAAAATCACATACCTTAGTGACTTCGATAGAGGTAACCCATATGAGAACCACAATGCCAATCATCACCAACCCTGCTCTGTATTTCCAATCCATTATTTGGAATGGCCCTCCTAAATCTCCTACCAAACAACCAAAGAATGAAACACCATTCCAACTCGATCGGACAATTGGCCACCCTTGGTGTTTGATTATTTGTGTAGTTGCCTCGATAAAAATGATAGTAATAATCTAAACACACCGCCATTTTCCATGGTTTTTCCTTTCAATTTTTTTGCACACACCAAATTAGATATTCCCACGGATGATAAAAACAACCAAACCAACATTCGGGAGTCAGTGCAACTGCGTGATGTTGAAGATTGTAACTAGGTTCGTTCTTCATAGATTTTATTTGATTAAATATTTATTGTACTTATCAAAAGAATAAATACAATAATTTTATATTATTATTAAATGACTTATTGAAGCATGGGTTTCATGCTTGGGTCATATTATTTTAGTTCAAAGTGCCCATTCTGGAATTCTAGGTTTTATTATGAGTTTATAATGTCATTGCAGATTTAAATTGACTAATACTGGGCTTTTGATTCATGCAATTAGGTCAACTATTGAGTCAAATATGATTTATGGAGCCTCCACATCAAGTTGGCCTTCAAGTGATCAAGTCAACCTCAGGTCTAGTAATTCAAACCCATCAGAAGCCTATAAATATAGGGAGATCAAATTCATTTGGAGATTATATCTCTCACACGCTCATAAATTCGATATCTTTTGTTGCATTAGGAAAAAGTGCGAAGTGAAGGAAGGGGTCATTTGAAGTGTGGTTTTGGGAAAGCTAATAAATTGGAATAAAATCAAAATTTTGGTGTAAGTCTATCTCTCTCACATGCTATAGTTTGGAAGATCGAAGTCCTTCATTATTTGTTGCATCGGTTGATGTTTAGTTGCTGATGCCAAGAAAATAATATGTAGAAGTTGATTTTACTGGATTTTGCTGCCTTCAGAAGTTGTATTGGGTCAAAATAATACTCCTAGAAGTAATATCAAAGTCTTTCCCTCAAGATTGAAGTTCTAGAAGCACGATCGAAGTTCTAAGGTCAAAGAAATTGATGCATAGTGTTGTTGCTACTACTACTACTGCCAGATTGAAGAAGGATCAAAAGGAAGGTTGAATTGGTGTGGAGGAAGGTCGAGTCAACTTCAAGAGTCTCAAGAATTACTATTGAAGGAAGAATTACTGACTTGGTTTTCCCCAAAAGTGGGGTTTTTCCCTGGCTAATGGCCTACATCTGGTGTCCTTGATCTATTTGCATTTGCTTTGATATTTTCTTGATGAACTAAGAATAAAGAAGATAAGAAGAACATAATAAGAACTAAATAATATCACAAGTAAATAATCAAGAATAAGAGAATATTTCTACCTTTCTGATTCTCTAACACGCAGGCATGTCTAGTCGTCTTATTTATCAATCATATTACTCATGTGGGTATATATATCCAAATATCTTAACCTTGCCAATGCATGAAACTATTATATATTATAAACTATTAAAACTATGATATATTATAAACTAATTAGATATTATAAACTATTATATATTGTAGTAAACTAATGGTACAATGGTACTCAGAAGAAGGACTAGTATAAAATGATTATATTTTATAAACTAACTTACATATTGAGTGGGCCTAATGGTTAAGAGCATGTGTTTCCTCCTAAGAGGTCACAAGTTTAAAACTGTTTCGGGGAATTAACACCCTAGAGGTTGGTTGGGATTCAACCTCCACAGAGCAGGGGCGTACTACTTAACAGAGACCCACACGATCATGCACATTCATAAAAACTAAATAGAGCAGAATGAGAGGTTTACCCGTTGGTCCTACGTTTGAAGTAGATCCACGTGGAGTTCAAACTCCCTGCAACCGTCCTTCCTCCTTAACCCGAAATGCAAGAAGAAACCAGCACAAAGGACAAGTTGTACAGTATATTTCTACTCTATATGTTAGTGTGATTCATATAAAACATTAAATAAATCATAATGAATTCATGTATAACAAATATTCTTCATACATTAAAGCATACACTAACACGTTTATTTCGGGAACAGCATGATACTTCTGTATTATAAATAGTACGTACAAAAGTAATCGTGGAGAGATCACCTGATCCTTCCAAGGCCTTCGCAGACCGTCGTACGGATCCGTCCAGCCCTTGCCTCGCTAAGACTCCTTCCAAACTGGTGCACACGAGATAACATATAAAGGGATGTGTATCTCAAGGAAACAAGGGTTTCCTGAAATGAACTGGGAAAGTGCAGGAGGCACGGGGAATCAGACTTGGATAGGGAATACCAACAGAGTATAATATCAATAATTCTCTCTCTCCCCTTAGGCCATACACATGAGGTCTTTTTATAGTCCCTCCAAGTAGTTTCAGCAGTTGGAAACAGTTGGCCACGGGCTGGGGTGGTTGAACTACCTGAGTAACCATCAACCCAGCGCGAAATTAAGGATTTTTATATATTTTTTAATCATTAAAATGGCATACGCGGAAAAGTCTAGCTGTACTCGCGTATACACGCGGAAAAACACGGGCATAGTCGCGTATGGAGGATTTTCCACTGTTTTTAAGTGAATTTGTCCAAGTCTGTAGGAATGGGTTCCCAAAAAGCCATGTAGCAATCATGAATCATGTCAAGGTGAGAAATGATGCTATAACAAAAACCAAAGGGGGCTAGTGTATGTATGCCTTCGTAGACTTAGTAGTCAAATCGCTTCCTGGAGGAGGGTCCCTTGTCCCACAAACAAGGGGGACTCATACACCAATTTGGATTCTGCCTTGGTCATGATTTTACAATTGGAAAATAATAATAATAATATGGTAAAAGGGTAATAAAACTATTATATAGTGTAATATTATATATATTGTATAATGTCAAGTCTCACTATCACAACCCGTTGATGATGGCCCTCGTCAGCAAGGCGACCCAAGATCAAACCTCACCAGGGGTGGTTGTGCCCTGTGCTAGGGGAAGGAGACATGCTAAAAAATCTAGTCAGCTAAGGGTTGGTGTGGCTTAGGCTGGGTGAGATCCCCGTGTGACTTTTACGGCTAATTATATTCCCCTGGTTCGTGACTCCTTAAGCCACAGGTCAAGCCTGGAGGATAACAGAGAACTTGACAAACAATAAAAAAAATTATATATTTTCTAAAAGTATTATAATTTTAGCACTATAAATGGATTCATAGACTCTTCTAAGGAGTCATTGAATTCATCTACCTAAATTGAACACTATATGGATTTAGAGAAACCTTTATCTCTAAATCTTAATGCTACAAATTGATTCAGAGACCCCATGGTCTCTGAATCCATATGTAGTGTTAAAACTTAGTGAAGCAATATCAAGATTTCATTTTTTCATTTCTGGAGTGACACAATTAAAAATGAATAGTGTAAATGACTAATTCATATACTTGTACTTGTTAGTGTGAAAATTTCTAAATAGAATAATACATAAATCCTACTGCAGTATCTTGATTTACTTATCCTTCTTGTGATTTAATTATACAAGTTATTTTCAGAAAATACCGAAGTAAACACAACTAGCAACCTACACACATACATATCATTTACTAATATTACGCTCATTCGACAAAGTGACACAGATTTTTTGGACAAATTTCCCTGGAAAAACCCAATGCGGGAAAATCGGTGCAACATGTATGAGGGTTTATTATTATTAAGTAGAATCCGAGTACAAGAAATCTGGGCACCTTACTGGTTAACATGATAGAGAAAATAAAATCTGTAACAATCCCTGTTGTTCTAGAGACTAAAAAATGGATTGATTCACACCCTCAACCAGGATTTATAGAACTCAACCCCTTTCCACCTATGGAAACCCCATTGCTACTTTGAAGCTGCATGTGTTAGCCCTACTAGCCTCTATGTGTTCTTGTGTCACTCAGGAGAGGGTTGTGTAACCCCAGACTAGGTGACGCAGTCCTTACGCTGCCCTAGTTGGACCAACGTAACCCCTGATGGCCCCCTGCTGCCTCTGCGCTGCCCTCTATGGGTCTGCGTAGTGGTTGAAACCCTCTACACTGCGCAACTGCTGCGTAGCCTCTGCTTCCTCTGCACTGCTCCTAGTTGCTGCTTCTCTGCCTCTTGCTGACTCTTGGCTCCAGGATCAGATCATCCCCTTAGCCAATACTACCCCTCGCTATAGCTGAAAAACTTATAGAAATTCTTAGCAAACCCGCCCTAAAATTCCAGCTTAGTCTCAGTGATTTGCCTTCATGTGTCTGTATCTCTAATTGTCCCAATCCTTTCTCTTATAATTTTTCGTTGAGACATCAACAACCATGATTTAATCTCTTATCGACAGCTGAGATTAAATGTTTGCTTGATCCGCATCACTTAGAACATTTCATCACACATGTTTAATTAATTCACTTTAATTTTTCTAATTCCCTAAGTTAGACTTAGGGTCCTCAATAAAAAAATAAAAAATAAAAATAAAAATAAAAATAAAAATAAAAAATAAAAAATAAAAAATAAAAAAATAAAATAAAATTATTTTAATATCTCACACATTGGATGAAATTTCTCCAAACACTTTCTGGGTTTTGGAGGTCTTGCATGTCTTAGCCCCTCCACATAATTTCAGGGCTAGATCACACCCGATGCTACCTCAAAATCTCAACAGTTAGTTGGTCATATTTTTATTCTTAGACTATAGCAGCCATTTATGTTAATCATTTTTTATTTTGTCACTTATTATCTAGTCATATATTTTAGTCTTGGACTAAATTAGTCATTTAAGTTAGTCACTTTTTATCTAGTCGTATATTTTATCGCTAGACTAGATTATTCATTTAAGTTAGTCGTTTTTAGTTGGGTTACTTGAAATTGCTCAAATTTAGTAGTAGTTCACTTGAAATAATAGTGGTGACTAACTTTTTTAGTTGTGTAGTCACTAATATCTCATTTTTTACTATTGAACCTAAGGAAGAATGATGGAGAATCGATGAGAAAGCATCTAAGTGCTTTCAATATTGTGGTAATTCAACTATTACACATTGATATTATGATTTCAAATGAACAAAAGTGTGTTATTTTTTTTTCTCTTTACTAGACTAATGGGATAGTTTGTTTGTTTCCAGAGGTAGTAATTTAACTACTTTAAGTTTCAATGATACAGTCATCCCATTCTTTTTATTGAAGGAGATGAGATGGAAAAACATGGAAAGTGAAACAAAAATTCCTTGTTTGTAAGAGAATTCTCCCACAATAGAAATAAAAATAATTCCTTAAATGGGAGATCTAAATTTAGGGGAAGATATAAATCTCCAAGAAAATTCATAAAGGTATATCGAAGATGCAAAAAAACAAGTGCATTACAAGAAATATTGTAAACCAAAAATTGTTGAGAAAGGAAAGGGATATGATGATTCTCCTTCTACAAAAGAAAAAACCTACTCATGTGAAGGAGGGGATGTGTATTTTGCTTCTTCAATTACACATGTAGATCATGAAGCATGGTTGGTCAAATTAGGTGCATCATTTCATATGTCTTCTCACAAGGAGTGGTCTTGCGAGTATGAAATACATGATTGTGGTGACTTTTTGTTACGAGATGAATCAACAACTAGAATCACAATATGAGGAAAATTCAAGTTGAAGTTCATGGGTAGAAGGATTATAACACTCCATTTTGTTTTGCACATTATAGGATTGACCATAAATTTGATTTCTATAAGCATGGCGAGTGATGGACGTGTAAAAATAATGTTTGAAAATGATACCTATAGGATGGTTCGAGGAGCAATGGTATTGCTGAGGGGATTTCAGATTGGAACTCTATCCAAAAGTTCCTTATTTCTAAGAGTGGATTAGAAGAAGGAAAACCTCCTATAGTTTTTAGAGAAAGAGTATGTTGTGGCATCATAGACTATGAAATATGGGAGATAAGGGCCTTTGAGTACCATACAATAATGGTATGGTAAAAGGTATGATTAATTACACTCTAGATTTTGACTCATATGAACATTGTTTAGATGGAAAGTAGAATCAGGTAATATTCTCTTCTAGTGCTACGAGGTGAGAGGGAATATTATATTTGGTGCATAATGATGTGTTTAGACCCATATTGGTTCAATCACTAGGTAAATCAATATATTATGTCTCTTGTATGCTACACACATAGTATCGATATCTCTTAAGTTTGTATGAACCCTGGGTTGATAATTAAAGTTGGTAGCCTCAGTAGTTGCAGCATTCATGTTGCAATACTGAGGCTCATCACTTTTTGGAAACGTTTCCAGGGAGGTGTCAAAGTATGCATTGTTTTCTTCCCTAGTTGATTGATTTCTTTTCTTTCTACAAAAACAAAAAAATTGTATTAGGCATATTTCATTTTAAAACAGAAATTGCATTGCATTAGCATTCTTATTTAAAAAAGAAAATTAAAATACTTCTCCAACACCAACCCCCCTATTTGATCATGTGGTGCAGTAAGAACCACATCACCATCCACTTTTGCAGGTGGAATAAGAAGAGGTGGAAGAAAAGGTAGAAGAAATGGATGGAGATGATGACAACGAAGAATATCCTCTTGGATTTCCCATTCAAGATACTGATTTCAGTGTGCATATAAAGAACATCCCTCCATATTTCCTTCCCAACTTACTGGTATGGGGTCAGAGGATCTGGAAACATTTCTCTTTGAATATGAAATGCTTTGTAGATCTTATGGCTACTTATCACACACTCAAAATTTGAGATTGTTTCCTACAACATTGAAGGATAGAGCTCTTAAATTGTTCATGAGTTTAGGTACTGATTCAATAAGGTCATGGAATGATATGCAAAGACATTTCTAGAAAAATATAAATACCATAATCTTAAGGAATAAATCTTTAGAATGAATAAAAAATAAGATGAGAACCTTGAAGACCTAATACAGAGGTTCATGTATAGTGTTAAGAGGGAAAAACTACATCATTTAGGATTTGACACACTAAAAACCTCTTACTTAGAACAATTAGGGATGATTCGATTGATCTTCTTGATCTCATGAGTAAAGGAGGTGTATACCAATTATCATTTGAAGAAATTTGTGAAACATGCAAGTGTATATCAAGAGGAAGGGCAAGAGTAAGTAAATCAACATCAACATTGGTAATTGAAGATGAGCTTGGAAATTTTCTTGATAACTTTAAAACATAAATTCTTAGCAATATAATTGAACAAGTAGAAATGTTAAGAATGCAAAATGAGCAAAAAGAAGATGTTGATATTTATGTTATCCATGCATAATCATATGCTACTAAATATTGTCCGTCAGTACCAAATTTGAAGGAAGTTTACCAAGAGGACAATGGAGCAAGGAAATCACCAAAGAAGCTATGTTATGTAGCTCCAAGAAGACCATGGTAGCCTAGTCAACTTGATATGATGGAAGGACCTACTTCACATTTTCAATCTTATTCACCTATAGCTCAAAGTAATTGGAACACACTCTATCCTTGGAAACCTTGGCCATATAAACTCCAAAACAAATCTTGGCAACAATGTTGGCAAGAACCTTATGGGATAAATACACAATACCCTCAGTATTTTCCTCAATATCCTCCATACCCAACTCCATGTTATCCCTACCATCCACCTCCACCACAACCACAACCTCAACCACATCCATCTCATAGATCCACTCTCACTCAACTACTTATACCACCATTTCCAAACCCACCCAATGAAATATCTCAACCCACTTACAATGCTGAGGTACAATACTACCAACCATATCCTCTTGATCTAAATGATATTCATATTAGTTCAAGAAAGGTATTGCAAAAAAGAGATTTTCTTGATATCATTGAAGGAAAAAATCCAGAAGAAGAAGATTCAAGTGAGGAGATCAAAGAATCAGGGGCTGCACTTGATGAAGAGCAGACATCAGAATCAAATATTGAGAAATTTCCCTCGTGTTTACCATCATTTCCTCCACGTGTTGAAGAGAATAATTTACAAAAAGAGGAAGATTTGAATTTCATGGTAGAAGAAGACATGAAGAGTGATCCCAATGAGCAAGAAAACTAAGGGCATCAAAGCTATATTGAAATATGGTTCCAGACAATCATTAATTTGTAGCAACACACTCTTCTTCAACAATACTTGATACAATCTCATTCAAAGAAGTTGGTCCCTCATATTCAGGTACATGTCAAAGCATCTATTTCAAGTGTACACATGATTTTATCTGCCATATTGATGTGCACATGGCTCCATTGGAAGTATTCCTATACTTGAAAGAGGTTTTGTTTTTTCAAGCAAAGTAGGAAAGAAAAAATTAAAAAAATGGAAAAAGAGAAAAAAAAGGAAAAAGAATAAAATCTCAGGTGAAAACATCTTTTGAGGCACCTGAGATTGGCACACTATTGAAAACCTCCACGAAGCGGTCAATGGGTTGGAAAAAAGAGAAAAAAAGAGAAAAATAAAAGGTCCTAGGTGAAAACCTCCTTTGAGGCCCCTAGGCAGACCTACTAGTTGAAAACCTCATTGAGGAAGATAGTAGGCCTATAGAAAAGAAAAAGAAAAAAAGTGAAAAAATGAAAAGAAAACAAATGTATTTCTCCATGCATCGCTCTATAATGAATGCAGGTGCTCTCCACCCATTGCAAGCAGAGAGAAAAAAAAAATGGCACCAAAAGAAGAAGTTGGTCAATACCCTAGTCAAAGGAAGCCAAACTTGGACTTCCTCCTGCTTTTCTCATATGATCCAAAAGGACCTAGGTAATTCCAATCCATCATCCTCATCCATTTTAAACATCCCCCATCATTTCCAAGCTTTTCTCATTCATTTTTCTCGATGTCCTAAAATGCTACAGGAAACCCTGTTTTTGCTACACGAAACTCTTGTTTTTGGGAAAAAAATGTTTTTATAATATCTCAAAAATCGTGCATCCATTTGATGACCTGTTTCATGTGGATATGCATATATATGATGGTAACCTTCTAAAGAAATTTCAGCACATTCCGATGCACGGTTTGTGGGAAATCGACCTCCATCACCTACAACCATTTTAAATTTTTCTTGAGATTTGTGCATCCAATGGCTGATATTATTTATGGGGTGGTGGATAGGGATGATAGTAATATGGTCACAAAATTTCAGGTCAATCTGATTTACTGTTTGAGATATATTCCTAAAACAAGTTTGCTACAAGGGGTTGTCCTGAAATAGTTTTTAGCAAAAAAATATTTTTATTATATCTCAAAAACCGTGCATCAATTTGTTGAGTTGTTTCAGGTGGAGATGCATAAATATGATGGTAACATTCTCAAAAAAATTCATCAATTGATGTGCACAATTTGTGAGAAATGGACCTCCATCACCTACATAAATTTTTAATTTTTCTCAAGATTCGTTAATCCAATGGACGAGATGTTTTATGGAGAGGTGCATAAGGATGATGTAAATATGCTCAAAAAATTTCAGGTCCATCTGATCTACCATTTGAGAGTTATGCCTAAATCAAGTCTGCTACAAAAGGGTTGTCCTGAGCAGCCTGTATAGTCACATCAAAAATCATCATCAAGAAGACTTGTACATAAACAAAATCATCAACTACAACACTCAGATCATGAAAATATCAGCATCAACATTTAAGTCAGGGATGTGAAGCAACAAAAATAACAATAAAAGAAACCCTAGAAGACCTCCAAATTCAAGGCTATCAGCAATAGGACCTCTAGCAGATTATCGCATGTAGCTTCAATAGCAGGTTCAGAACCACCGAAGATAACTTCAACAATCATATCACCAGCTTCATTTCCACCTACAAAAACAAATCGAGGGTAAGGCTTAAGTATGAAATCATCTACACCTTTCTTCGAATCTATTCTATCTTAAGAAAACATTAAAAGTGTGAGAAGGAAAGTTTTTTATAGCCAAAATTAGTAGCAGAACAACCTCGGCCTTATATCACAATTAGCTTCACTTTTCCACCTACAAACACACACATGTGGGAGAGGAACAAGACAAAATTAAAGAGGAGTTGAGAAAGTGGGTAGTAAGAAGTTAGTTGTGATGGAAGACAAGGAGTGCCAAGGAGTAACTGAGGGTGAACTCAGTTAACATAAAAAGAAATCTTAGTTTATTTTGCATGAAAAAAAAAAAGAATTGAAAAAAGAGAAAAAAATTGAAAAGAGAGAAAAAATTGGAAAAAAATAAAAAATAAAAAATAAAAGGTGGACCCACCACCTCTTGGCATGAGAAATAGAATTGATATAGGCGAAATAGGGTTGCTACAGGCAAAAACATATTTGCGACAGTAAAGACAACAGAAAAATTTTGTTGATCAAAGGTGGTTTTCCTCCTCTCTTATCTCTCTCCTTTGCTTACACACTCCATGGACAACTCCAACATGCACCCATTACTCATTTCACCTTTCAAGTAGGCAAAAAACTCCATTTTTACTTCTAACTATAATTACTACAAGAAAGTCCTAGTAGCTACAAGATTCCTGTAGCACTACAAGAAACCCTATAAATGCTACAGAAAACTTATTTACAAGGAAAGTAGCTCTCTCAAAGGTTTCTAAACTTCAAAAAAAGCATGATAATTTATTTATTTCCCTATACCTACTGCTCGTAACCCTTACTTCACTCCATGTACAAGGATTCACTCCCTAAACCCTATGTTTCACCACTAGCAGCTAGATCACATATACCTTGGCATGGGACCTCTCACCTTACCTCTCCATCACTCCAATAATTCCATCACTTCATCCCTAACCTCCATAAACCATTTCCCTTCATCTATAAGCAATATGTAGCCCGAAGAAGCAGAGAGAAGACTAATACAAGAAGTTGAATATTTTCCTGTAGAAATTCTATATATGGCACAACAAGGTCAAAATATGAGGATAAGTTGATAAAGATGGTTTCAAAGGACCACCAACACATTCCAGGAGGATAACACACCAGTAAAGGCACTTGAGGACCTCCATGCAACACCTGCAAGAAGAAATGCAAATGGAAGAGTAGCAATAAGATCAACAGGAGGAGCAACACATGGACCAATAAACAGAGAATGAAATAGGCCAACATACATGAAGAACCACAAGTCAAGGAGGATGAATAGGTTTCTCAGAGGATGAGCAACAGTTTCAGTAGGGGGGTATGATGGGCCTCTAGATTAGACATAAATTAAGGCCCATCTAACCTTTCTTAGGCACATAAAATATATATTAAATCTCTCCTTCTACACTTAATAATGTTATTTTATGCTTTAATATGTTCTTAGGAAGGTTTAGAGATAATTTCATATCTGTGCCTAATATTATTTATTTTTGTAGAATATTGTAAGAATATTGGGCAGATTATGAAGATTTGGAGAAGGAGATAATTTAGAGAATTTCTACCTACCACTGGAGGATAAATATTGGAGAATAAATGAGTAAAATATCATGAAATTATTGAGAAATTCTAGAACTCTGATTATTGAGAAAATCTGGGAATGTGTTCCCTGTCATTTACTGCAAACTCCTAGTGTTGGGAACTAGATCCACTATTGGAGGGATTTTGGAGGGGGGAAATTTATCCTTTCAAGGAGAATGATTTCTCATAATTTTGTATAAGTACCAATTCGAATTGGCCTCTAGGGGCTGGTATTATTTAATCTTTTGGTGGAGAAAACTTGTTTTTTGGCAACTCCACTTTCTTTTCTTGTAGGGATGTATCTGGATTGGTTCAATAATGAAGATTGGTGCCATTTTAAGCTTCTAAGGTTTGGTTTCTTTCATAGGACTTTGAGTCCTCCTTGGGCTTGGCCATACCAGGAGCCTAAGAGCCATCTTTCACAATTTATTTATGTTCTTGTCACTTCTTATTCACATGCATCTCTTATTTCTGTTTTGCATATTTCTCTATTTATTATTGTTTCTTTTCTTGTTGTAGGATTGAGTTAAATGATTTAAATGAGTTATTTTGTAGGTTGTTTATAGGTTCAAAATCATTATTTGTCCTTGGAACAACTTTGGAAGGTCATCTTAATCATTAAGCTACTTGGATTTGGTTACCAGTTCACGAATATCAGATTTCTGGAATTGCCTTGTAGCAAAATAGTAGTAAATTTAAGCTATTTTTTAGAAGGGGTTAATGAGATCCATTTGACTTGATTACACTTTTATTAGGTCATAATAATGTTAATTTTAATAACAAAATTCACCCCATTTCATTTTCACTTTATTAGGTTAGGCATTTGATAGAATAACTAGCTCACTAGTTCTTGAATTTCCAGATTTTAGAGTAGTAATTTTCTGTTATTTTTTAGCACGTGTGAACCAGGGTATTTTGGAGTGATTCCACTTGGAATGGAGACCTGCAACATCCTACTTACTAAATTTTTTTTTCCCATACCATTTTCATTTTATTTACATTGTCATTCGGTGTGTTATTTCCAAAACAAACTTTCCTGTAGCAAAAACATAGTTGCAAGTAGCACTCTTACAGCATGTGTAAACTCGACCAGATTTGCTCCCAAAGGTTGGTTTTTGTCTCTTAGGCTTGAATCATGACCCCTAGGATCTAAATACATGCTTGAGGAAGAATAAACACCACTTAAGACATTCATTTTTGCAAATTATATTAGGTCTTTTTATTTGAATTCATTCTCTTAGGATTTCAATTACAAATTGATGTTCTTTCCTAGGATTAATTCCTTTTCAAAGCAACACTTCCATTTATGAAATTAGTTTAGGATTTTATTTCATAACATTCACTCCATTACATCAGATCAACAAAAGAAGGACGCATTGTATGCTGCACACATAGTGCCAATACCTCTTAAGTTTGTACGAACCTCGGGTTGATAATTAAAGTTGGTAGCCTTGGTAGTTGCAACATTCTTGTTGCAATATTGAGGCTCATCACACACCTCAATAGAATGGAGTTGCAGAAAGGATGAATAAGACGATGATGAAGAAATCAAGGGGTATTCTTAGTGGTACCAGGTTAGGACATGAATTCTAGGTAGAGGTAGTAGATAATGCATGTTGGTAAATAAATCACCCTCATCAACATCATATGATAAGATTCCACATAAGGTATAGTTTGGTAAGAAACCTTCTATTAAAAATATCGGGTTATTTGGTTGTGATGCTTATGTACACATTCCAAAGGAAAATAGGAGTAAACTAGATAAGAAATTTGAAAAGTGTATCTTTATTGGATATAAATATGGTTTGAAAGGTTATGCGATTTGGAACCCAGAAAATAAGAAGGTAGTGTATAGGTGAGATGTAGTATTTAGAGATGTCAAATATGTTGTCAAATAGAAACTCCTACAAAGGGAGAAAGAGTGAGAAAATATATAGTTTGAATTTAAGGATGATGAATCAAACATTATAAAAAAACATGAATAAGAAGAAGAGGAACCATATACTCTAGCATTCAAGATATAAGATATGTAGAAAGGTGTACTCCACTTGATTTCCTTTCAAAATTTTCTTTGTTTATTACTAAATATGATCCTAGAGTTGTTAAGGAGTTAGTGGATTTAGAGGATGTCAAACTATGGAAAAGGACATGGTTGAGGAAATGTTAGCCTTAGACAAAAATGAGGCTTGGTATCTAGTGGAGTTGTTGGATAAAGAAATTTTGTTGGTAACAAATGGGTATTTAAGAAGAAATTAAGTGAAAAAGGTAGAGTGGAGAAATATAAATCTCAATTACTAGCAAAATGTTGCTCCCAAGTAGAGGGAATTGAATTTGGTGATATTTTTTTCATGTTTCAAGTTAACCTCTATTAGATTTCTTTATTTGTTGTTTTTTCTTTTGATTGTGAAGTAGAACAGATGGATGTAAAGAAAAAATTCCTACATGGGGATTTGGAAGAAGAAATTTACATGAAGAAGCCAAAAGGTTTTGTTGTTTAAGGAAATAAAGAGTTGTTATTGATTCGATGGATTAAGAAAGTGCTTAGATTGGCTCAAAACCAACGCCAAAGCGTAGATCTCGTCACCCTGAATCTAGTGCAACTCGTTTCACTGAAATACGACATCAGATGGTCCTGGTATTAGATTATTTTCATTTTGGGAAACGACTGAAAAATTTGAATTTGTGTCGCAGGGATGCCCAATTAGTAGCCCGTATGCTGACTGGGCCATGACTTGGCAGGATGACTGGGTCCTTCATCAGCCAATGGTTGGTCTACAGTTGACATCAGTTGATTGGTTGAGGCATGGTTACATTTCATTGGTTGAATGTTTTTGTGGTGGCCCAATGAGGTAGTGCCACGTGGGCAAACTAGTGGATGCCACGTGGCCTCCTCATGGTGGACCAATTTTATTTTTATTTTTTAAATTTATATATATATATATATATATATATATATGGAGGCCTAAAAGCCCACGAGGTTCAATCATCGAACCTCACACAAGCCAACAAAGACCTTTACCAACTCGGATGTATTGTTTCTTAACTTTTATAGTTGTTCGGTTGTATTTAAAGTTTGGTCGTGGTGGATTCAGAGGTGGGGAATGGGGTTAGCCCCCAACCTCGGTCCACCAACCAGGGTCAAGGGCTAACCGTGACCCAAATTTTATGATATGCAAAATATGTTAACCTAAATTTTATGTATTATTGTGTCTAAAGTTCAAACATCAATTATTACATTGGCGGGCCATGCAAAATATGCCACAGAACTTTAGGATATAGTTTATGCCAAATTTTTGGCGGAGTTCGAAATTGCTAACCAAACGGTGGTCATGTTAACGTGTGAATAACACCAGCGCAACGAGGTCACATTTGATGTCAAGCACAGGTAAGGTATGGATAACTGGCGTTCAGGGCCACAATGGTCACATATGCCGTGGTTGTAACAACTATTTGTTGCCGCAAGTATGTCGTTGGAGGGAGAGAAGAACCTACCTTAGGCAGGGTTCCACTAACCCTTAACCACAACAAATAAACCCAGGTCATCCAACTCAGAGTTAGCGCCACCGGTAGGAAAACAACCGACCTCCAAAATCAATGGTAGAAGAAAGAGCCCTTGCGACATTAGCTAAAGGGTAAAAAATTCCTTGTACTGGGTCTTAAAACTCCATAGTTCTAAGGATCCTTTGGAAAGAGTGTAACGTTTTATTTTTCTTACTAATAGCGGTCAATAAGAGGGGACTTTGATTCCACCATTTTCATTATTGTCACGTTTGACTCATTGTGAGCTTTTGTTTTTGTTTTAGTTTAGTTGTGTTTCTTCTCTTTATATGCATACTACATTCCATAATTTAGTGTGTTTTATATATATTAGCATGTGTTCACTAATTTGCTAACCAAATTTTTCGCCTGTGACCACAGCTAGTAGGCTGCAACCATTCCTACCAAGCACCAGTGGATTGGTACACTTGTGCACGAAAATCACCTCTATAGGATTGGCGACTCCACTTGCTTTACATTTTAGTTAAGGGGTTGTGCTTGTTGCATGAGCCTTCTCTCTGCTCTGGAGTGTTGTTGGGACAACTCCCCTTCTCTTCTTCTCTCCTCATTCACCCATAGTGAATATTTTTAGTTTAGGAGTTCCAGAAATTTCATTTGCAGGAAAACCGCGTGATGTTTACTCAAACAGACGCGACGATCCACGTGAGTTCAACTTTGACCTGCGTGCAGAGTTGCGCGCCTATGTGAGGCATTTCCGCGCGAAAAACAAAGACTAAGTTTCTTATTTTTCTTCAATTTCCCAATTTTAAAGTGACTGGAAACCTAGAGAAAAACTTCCAACACTGTGTGTGGTGTCCTATGATTTTTTAGAACTTTCTTTTGGCTGTGTTTTAGTATTTCTAGTTGCATAGTTTTAAATTTTAAAGTTCATCTTCACAAAAATCACATAGTTTAAGTAGGGGGAAATTGAGTGGCGAAAATCCACCTTTGCAATCTGAATCAACTCATTTTTTCTAAATAGACACCAAAAACACATAGATAATTAGCAGGAGTAAGTGGCCCTAATCCACATATGCTTAGCTAGTTTTCATTTTTTCCTAGTTAGATCATTAATTTTAGTTTATATTTTTGCACTAGGTATTGGTACCAGGACTTAATTATCTTAAGACAAGCAAGTAATCTCTATTACCCTTGCACCTTTTGGTGACCCTGGGCAAGCATATGAAATCTCCCTTCTGATAATTTGACATCTCCATTTAGTCAATCATTTAGTTTAATTAGGTGAAGTTGTAAGTGGCCTACTATCGACATATGATTTTCTTATTGCAAGGAACAATCAAAACATAGATTAATAGGGGACATGTAAAGGATCACCACATATCCACATCTTAAAACTATGTGATTGTTCACTTTTTGCTCACACACTTCCACACCATAAGTGAAGTAAAGACTCCTTAAAACTAACCTAACTGAACTCATTTAATTTCCCCACAGGGGCCACAAGAAAAATTATAGTTCAGGTTAGGACCATGAGGGTAGGCATTCTATAAGTTGCCATGGTCAATTTACATATTGAGACATAGAATTTGAATGAATAAGGAGATTTAAATCTATCTATCCTCCCACAGAAAATAAAACTCGAGCTCTACAGGGAGCCGATTCAGAGGGGGTTAAGCTTAGGCCCAGTGCGTGCAATATTATTTGGGGCTACTTGGCCCATCTAATGCTCGGTACTGGTAGCTGATTTACCAAGAAGCTCAAGACTCGAACACTCACGTGGGACGACGGTACTCATTGGCCAAATATAGGACATTCTTCCCTATAGGTGACGATGCAGGCAACACTAGATCCTCTACCCATTACCTTGGTCGATTCTTCGACTGCTGGAAGGCATAGCCAGTTCTTTCGGGACGTTAGCCACAGTACCCACCAGAAGATATCTTCGCAAGGCCCAGTTACAATTGAGAGTGTGAGGACATTTAGGTCTCTAGGATTTTGAGTATCACGTGCAAAAAACAACCAAAACCCATTTTTTGATTGATCACATAGAACTAATTTAAAGGAAAATTAACTTTTGTTTTCGCTTTGTTCTATGTATGTGGTCACCTTTTTTTCTTTAATACATTAATATCCCTCCTCTCATAGAACTAAATAACTTTTCCAAAACTATATCTATTCGACACCATAATGGACCCAACGGGACCTCATCGATTTAGATGTCTTTTGGACCTCCCCCCATTAGCGGGAGGAGTTCCAGGTTTTTTCCATTTAGGCGTCAAAGACAGAACATTGCCACCCTTATCGATTCATCCTTTATCAGGGCATCTTTAGTTTGGAAGCCCCAAGGATCACCCAATGCCACACCAGTGGAAACCCCCATAGGGTCACCACATACCACTCCTCCCACAACCGCTAGGGGGCAGAGGAGTGCTACCCATTCGGGGAGCCAACCAAACACACAGTCTGGTACGTCATAAAAAAACCACATATCTAACCAGAACCCTGTGTTTTCACAGTCTGCAATGGCAATCAACCCACAGTTATCGTTCTTAGCATCGTTAAACTTACCTGATCTAACTAAGTTAATGAATGACCCCATTTCACACAACCCTACATGGCCCCCCATGCCCACAAATATCCCTTCGGAAATTCCAAAATTCGAAGGGAAGCAAGTGGAAGACCCCGTAAATCACATAATGAATTTCCACTTGTGGTGTTCGTCAAACAACATCATTGATGATATTATTCGGCTGAGATTGTTTCAACGCACGCTAACCAGACCAGCTGTGAAATGGTATGTGGAGCACCTTATGCTACACATGGAACCTTTAGCGCCCTCGCTACCACGTTCCTCACATATTTTCAGTTACCCATCCACCATGATTCCGGGATGGAATTAATGACACATTTTAGATAGACACCAGTCGTCCATATCTCGGACCATCTCCATGAATGGCGACGACGTCGCAATTTGTGTAAAGCCAAACTCGACAATCGAGTCTTGCTTCCCTCTCTTGGTACACTTGTGGATGGTGTCCAAAGAGAGAGGGTTGATTCCTTTGTGTGCCCACTTGATTCCTTTGTGTGCTCACTTGAGGTCCCAAGGTGGCTTAGGCGGTTGTCCTTGGGTGGCCTCAAGTGGAGGATAATTTCCTAAAGTGTGTCAAGTGGTCCCAGAAAGTGACTTTCGCCACTCCCAGGACCGCACGACTTTTTGAGGGAAAGTCGCGCAAATCAGCAGAAAATGCGCGCAAGGCAAATTTTGCATGTGTCTTTGGTGCACAATTTGATTTTTGCTTCTTGACCTTAGAGATTTTTAAAATTTTTAGATCCTCTGATGTTCCTTAACCCTGTAAATCATTCTTCTTGACATTTAGTAATGTCATTTTTGCTTGTCCGATTTTCCATTGATAACACCCATTATACGCACAGACCAACCAACGAAACCATCCCCATATTCCAAATTAAGAAACCATAGACACCAACACAAATAATACCATCCAGTCCAACGTTGTGTCAAAAGAGCATAATAAACAACCATATCCTCACTATTCAAATTCAGTGACGAGAAAAAGACCATGAAACGAGAACCATCCATATAAAACAAAGCCATCCATAAATGCAGAGTGCCATAACAATGTGAAAATTCCACTATTGGAACCTCTACTGCAACAAACAGATATTAATTCTCCTACTTGTTAAATTATACAGGTTATTTATTGTGTTATACAAGTAAAAATTGAAGAAAATACAATTGCAACCTTCACTAAATAAATAAAATATGGAAGACAAGTACTGAGCAAGAAGAAAATCAAACACACATATGACACTGTTATTTTTGGACTAATGTCCCCGGAAAAACCCAATGAGAGAAAATAGGTGCAACATATGAGGGTTTGTATTATTAAGCAGTAGTTCTGAGTACAATCTAGGATTCCTTACTGGCCATCCATACTGAGAAAATAATTGACAGAGAATTAAGGAGAAAATTCCCTCACACTAACACTGGAGTTTCTACATTGACCTAACCTTGAACTGACAATCCCCACGTTGCCTTTGCACTTCCTCTCTGCATCCTTTGTGCAGATCTGCGTCAATCTGGTAGGGGACTATGTCACTCTGGCTGGGGTCAATGTCACTCTAGCTGAGGGCTGCGTCACTCCCTTCGGCTGGCTAGATGCTGATCTTCTACCCCTCTGGTCTCACACCTCGACACTCTGTGACTGGATCTAATTGATTCTCATAAAATTTTCAGATCTCTTCTGAGACTCAACCCTGCCTCTGCGTGGCTCTACATTAACTAATGTAGCCCCTATGATGCCTCTTCCGCATCCTCTTCTCTACGATGTATTCCCGGCTCAGGAAAATTCTCCAACGAGAATTATCTCTTCCCCTCACTGCAAGAATCAACTTTATGATCTCTCCGGCTACTCTGCGCTGCTCACTTGAGAATTTGATCTCTAGACTCTCTCTCGATATGTTTTCCAAATGCCCATCGAAGTCCTTCTAATAATATTCTCGTTGAGAAATCAACAACCCAAATTAGATTCTAATCAATGGCTCAAATAATATTGACTCGATCTCTGTTTTTTTTCTATAATATTCACAGTTATTTCTATTAATTATCTTTAATTATTTTAATTCCCTAAGTTTAGACTTAGGCTCCCATTAAAAATAATTAATTATTTTAATAAAACCTCATCCAAGTGGATTTTCCCAAAATTATTTCTGGGTATTTTGGAATACATGTGCCCAAGACTCCCTGCAAAATTTGAGACTTAGAGCACATTTGATGCTATCATAAATCAGCACTCCCTCTTAGCGAGGAATGTGTTCTAGTAATGCATCCTGTTGAAGCACTACATTGAATCTGTAACATCTCCCTCTGCATTGCTGATGTCTGGCACTACTGCCCACCAACTACTATGCTGTTGTTGACCTTGCATATTGTTGCCAACTACATATCCACTGCAACTATGTTGTTTTTGCAACAAAAAACATCCAAAATACTAAACTAAGTGTTCAACATGATGCATCTGTACAGAAGATTTGACAGTTTTTAGTCTTTGCGCTGACCCTCTAAAGCTCTGTGCTGCTACTAACTCTGCACTCTTCCAACTGCACTGCTTCTTACTCTACTCTGTGCTGCTCAGTCTCTGACACTCTCTAGCCATTGCACTGTCACTCCAACACCCATCTGCACCAATTAACACTCGTCCATCCTGCTATTTCTGATGTGGGCTCCCGTAGCAAGGTGTTGATCCATGAGATGGACTCCTCAAGGATCCTGCCCAACTGAAGCTCTTTCGAACTATAGTTCTAGATCACCCCAATTCTCCCTAGGAGATATGTTATTAATCATAGCAAACTCTTTGTCCTCGATCCTCGTGGTAGCAGCCTACGGATCATGTTTCTCATCCTTATCCTTCTTGAGAGGAAACTGCATAGCGTAGTGACCAAATTCACCACACCAGAAACATTTGATCTTCAAGACGTCCTTTTTCTACCTCCAATGCTCTTGCTTCCCCTTAGATGCAAGAGTTGCATTCTCTTCCTCCTCCTTGGGTTTTGACCCACTGCTAATGCTGCCATCAAGTTTTCACTTGGTCATGTCTCACCTCATTTCTTCCTGTTGAAGAACGACCCACATCGATTCCCAATCAGGTAATCTTTCTCTACCGCAGATGCTTTGGACAAAGACATGCCATTATTTTGAGACTAAATTCAGGGCTAGTCTTACCATCTCGGTTTCTTGAGGCGTTGCTCCTACAACTTCCAGCTGATCTTGGTTTTCTTGAAGCTTTGCAAGGAATGGATTGATGCGCTCTCCCTTCTGCATCCTCGTAGATCAAACCTTCTCCTGCAAGAGCATATTTCACTGCTCAGAAGATCATTTATAGAGCATCTCCAAGGAATCCCACATCTCTTTGGAAGTCCCTTTTCCATCGATGTGACATACTACTTGATCCCTCACTCTGTTGATGATCAAATGCTTTGCCTTTTCCATATCCTTCTTGTACTGCTTCTGTTGATCTGCATCTGCAGGGAATACTACCACACTATTGATGAAGGGCTTGAGCTCATGCTCATCTAGTAGAAATTTGATTCTTGCCTGCCACATCACATAGTTGGAGGCTCCCTACAACTGACCTTGATCACACAACCCATTATTTTCCATATCACCCAACCAACTATTGAATGCATCCTCTAACCCTCTGCGCAGCTAGATCTACGCACTCCCTGCATGAGTGAGAAAAATATATCTCGATCTCTGTTGCTTCTACATGAGAAATCAAAATTTCTTGGGCAAGAAATTCTCTGAGGTCAGAATTCCCTCAGTATGCTTCTTCTTCCTTCTTCTTGCACTTCTTGCACCATCAACTGTTGCGGAAAAAATATTGTATCCCACCAGAAAATTTCTATGTGCTAAATCTGTTGCTATGATGCTCCCTCTACCATTAACAAATCATGAAATGGAAAGTCCTACCTCTCTGTCAACTCACTTAGAGAGAGACTTCCTCATAATGTTTCCCCTTCCTAGCCCGGACTGCGCAATACCTTGGGAATTCGATTTGCTCCCTACACAACTATTCGATCTCCCTCTTTCTCTTCAATGTTGAACTCTTCCGGTACACTCTACTACTTCAGCTCCACTCTGATACCATGTAAAAATTCCACCATGGAAACACCTGCTGCAGCAAACTGATATTATTTCTCCTACTTGTTAAATTATACAAGTTATTTACTGTGTTCTACAAGTAAATACTGAAGCAAATAAAACTGCAACCTTCACTAAATAAATAAAAGGCAGAAGACAAGTACCAAGCAAGAAGAAAATCAAACACACATATGACATTGTTGTTTTTGGACTATTGTCCTCGGAAAAAACCTAATACGGGAAAATTGACACAACATATGAGGGTTTGTATTATTAAGAAGTAGCTATAAATACAATCTAGGATAGCTTACTGACCATCCATACAAAGAAAATAGCTGACACAAAATTAGTGAGAAAATTTTCTCACACTAACACTTGAGATCCGACACTGACCCAACCCTGAACTGACAAGCCCCGCGCTACCTCTGCATTCCCTCTGTGTAGCCTTTGTGTAGATTTGCGTCACTCTGGTTGGGTACTGCGACACTCCCTTCGGCCAGTGTTTTTGTTGGTTGGATGCTGATCTTCTGCCCCTCCGGTCTCACACCCCGACACTCTGGCACTATATTTGACTGATCCTCAGCAAAATTTCAGATCTCTTTTGAGTTTCAGCGCTGCCTCTACATGGCTTTGTGCTACCCAACATATGATCCGGGTGGACATTGGTGGCCACCCTCCTATTCCACTTGGGGCCCCACCATTGTCTCTTTCATTTTTTCAGTTTCGGCACATCTTACTATTTTCAACAGTTTTTCGGGTCTTGAACTTTCGGAGCCGTTTTGAGGCCCTAAATGACGTTTTTTTGGAAAAACAGGGAATAGCATGGTCCATAGACTAATATTTCTCACATCAACAACTGTAGTCCTCAGATAGATCTTTCTAACGGGGGATGGTGCATGTCAAACATTGATCGTATGCCAAAGTTACATCCCCAGGAAGTTGAAACACCAATTTACCCAAACGGGGCCCATAGTTTTGGTGCTTCATCTCCTAGGGTTAGGGTTTTGGATGTTTAGGGTTTTCCATTATTTCTAAATAATAAATAGGCCCTCGAGCCTCATTATAACATAGTTCAGAGGCTTGTAGCTGCCACATCTCTTCTCAGAGATAAGCTACCAATGCCCTAGCTAGTTTATTTCCATTATGTCTGTAAGCAAATTTCAGTTCTTTGAAATTAATGAAATGAAGAGTTATTTCCATTGCATCTTTGTATTTATGGTTATATGTGTATTATGTTGCGTTCCTGTTGTTAGCCATCAGTAATAATTTTATCATAGAAAATGATGGCTAAAATAGGTCTGGAGCCTTCAAGAGATTATTTTCATAAGAAATTACTCATTCTCGAAGTCTGTTGTTCCCTAATAGTGTTGTTCCTTAAGTACTGTTCCTTAGCAGTGCTCTTCCTTAAGTACTGTTCCTTAGCAGTGCTGTTCCTTAGTGTTGTTCCCTTTAGAAAATTTGTTGTTCCCAAACAAAAATCTTCCTAAAAAAGCCCCATTTTCATCATTTCATTTCCTCCATTTCCCTCCCCATATCATTCATCTTCCTTGAAAGAAAACCCCTTTTGTCCTTCTCATTTTTACCCTCATATTCCTCAAAAAACCTTCAAAACCCCTTTTAAACTCATAAAAAATACTTTGTTATGGTTTAACAGACCTTATTCTACCTATCGGAACTTCGAAAACCCCTGAAAACCTTCTTTTGGCATAAAAAATCCCTTCTATTAACAAACAGGCTTTAGCCCTTTTTGGCTTAACCCCAGCCTTTTCTCCGTCATATGACTAAGCCCTGTGACCAGGCGCTAAGCACTCATCGCATCGCAACCTTTATATCGCATCGGCCTTTATTTCGTTTCCTCCCCCATTCCTTTGTTCCCCCGCTGATGCGATAGGCCCCTATTCTCCACCACCCTTGGTCACATATTCCACCATGCGACCATACCTCAGCGCCTATGCCTTAGCCCCATCGCGCATCGGCATTTCCCTTTTCTTTTTCCCTTTACCTTTTTTATATCGATCTCATAATGCGATAAGCCCTTCTTTCTTTTGCTCCTAGTCACTTATTCCTCCACGAACCTTTCCTCCAACCCTTCTCTTGCCTTCCTTCTCCTTCGCACTACTCTTTCTCATAACCAATCTCAACTGTCAATCTCATTAGATAGAACGGTAGCTGCCACCTCCCCTCCCTTCCTTTGATCACCCGACTAATACATATCCATCCATCCCCACCGTCGATTCTTTTTATCCGACGGTCCTTGTTTTATCCGATCAAAACGATCCATCTCTAATCCATCACACCTCCTCTCCCAAACATTTCTTGACACTTGGTTTCCACTTTCTTTCTCCGCCGCGCACCTTTCCCATCACGCTCTTTCCCCCACTGTTGGATCTGCCCCGCTTGATCCAACGGTCTACATTACATTTTGCGTGATTTTTCTGTCCAGGGTTTAACCTCCCAAAGCCGCGCAAGACCGCTGGTTTCGTAAGGGATAGGTATCGCGGAATGGTTGGATCGTGTTCCCTCCAGGAAAAACCATTTACCACCCGATTCGAATGCGAAAACTGCCAGTGGTATTTCTAAAAACCTCCAAGCTATATTTCGTGCCAAATATGGTTTTTAAACCAGATTTTTGCGGTTTTCTCCATAAAACCCTTATGTGCATTCATTTTCTCCTCACTGCTCTTTCCGCTTCCGCTCGATGTCTGTAAACAGCTTGTCCGAATACACACAGGGCTTATAACATGTTTTGTGGTTTTTTTCAGGTTCCATGGCAGTTTAAGGGCCGAAAAACTTCCCACATTCCATAAAGGGACGGGGGCTAGAAGGTGATGACTTTCACAGTCCAAACAGAGGCCAACTAATGAAGAAAGCGACTGCCATGGTTTCATTTCATGGCTTGATCAGTGCTTATGAGCACGGGTTATACAATCAAACCCCTGACGCACCAGAAGAAACCTTGCACACCACGAAACAAAGAAAAGTCCGTGAAGTAAGAGTAGAGTCCAAAGAAATAGAGATTAAATGTTGAAGGATGAAGACTAAAGTTAGAGATCAGAGATTAGAGGACTTAACTCTGCGGTTTAACAGTTTGTATATAAAGGGAAAAAGATAATATAATGCATCAAACAGGATTAAGGCAAAATCAGAGCCTTAGCACAGAGGATTAAAGCCTAATCAGGGTTTTAAAAGGCATGAGGGATTAATGAATAAAACAGTTATTGAAAAGAAAAGAAGATAAAGGCAGAAAAACAGAGTATCAAGGTATAAAGAGGTAGACATAAGATTTAAAGGATTAATTAGTAGATCAAGGCTAAAAAGGTCTTAAAACACATTTTTATGATAGAGTCAAGACAAAGCAAGTTTAAATACAACCTCAGATACATCAAAGGTGCAGTTATTCACTTGATAAAACTAACTGCCACCTATGACCTGCTTTCTGTCCCAAGGGGCAAATTGATAGTTATTACACAAAGAGATATTTTAAAAGCTGTCAGACAGTTATTGTAAAGACAGAAAAGGGCCTTAAAGTCAATCTTTTCAGCTATTTCATCCTTAGGAAGTAAATATAGATTTATTACATAGAGGAGTAGTTGAGAGATATTCCTACCTTATGCCTTGCATGGTTTTTAAGGATAGGAGTGCATTTATTATGTCATTAATAACATTTTTGAACCCTAGATAGTTCCACCTCCTCAATTACAGTATAAATACTACTGTGGAACTCATTTGTAGGGGTTGGTTGCTGACATTTGAACCCTTGGCAGTTGTACATAGTTTGGTTGAACATTAAGAAGAAATTGAAGTTTTGGAAGACAGATGATGTTTTGACATGTTTTGTTAATGAGAAGGCTCTATCACTAGATCCTGAGCATGACTGTTGGTGATGTATTCCGATCTGTTATTGTTATTTCCTGTTTTCCACTTTGTTCCATCATTCCATACTTACAGTAGAGTGAAAAGTTTAGGCTAAGAAATGTCTCCTAGAAGCACCTTAGACCTGTTTTCTCTTCACTGTTTTCATGTTTTCATCTGCTGAAGGTTTTATTGAGTAGTTTGACTGCTTTCCAAACCCTTAAGCTTGTTTATTTAGAAATAGTTCAAACAGTTGGTCCCAAGAATGATTTATGGTTTTCCCTGCTTACTTGTTGCCACTTGAAAAGTGTTTCTGAAGTCTCCCTTTAAAGTACCATTGTTTACAGTTTGCCAAAGAGGTCTGTTTTGATCATACCCTTTGTTCTGGCTCAGATAATTGTTTTGAAGGTCTTTATAATTGCAGTCTTAGATGTTTAGGAGTTCCCTCTTCTATGAATGTAGTTATTGTGAATCTTATATGTTTTCTAAGTCTTTGAAGGTGAAATATTTGGATGAAATAGAGCGTTCCTCGACTCCTAGATTTCATTGGAGCAATTTGTCTTGATATTGTTATTTGCTGAAGTGTGGTTTCTAGAATTTATGGTTAGCCCTGTCTATGGAATGCCTCTTCATGTTCAGATAATGTTTTAAGTCCCTTTGTTGAGGAGTACATATAATTAAGGATTCTTAACTGCCCTTAGTTCTACTTCTCCTTCTAAACCCTTAATGTCCATGCCATTTCATCCACCAAACCCAAGATCCACTGGCCAAGTTAGATTTGCACTTTGATATCCCATATCCATTGATTGAGCTTGTTATAACTTCTTCTTGACTCCATTGCCCAATGGCTCTGATATTTCCCCTTTCTATCTATGCTTCCTAGATAATTCATGTTCAACCAACCAAACCCAAACAAACAAACTTGCACTTAATAACTAGCCTAAAATCAACCCTTTTACAAGAAAACAAGTCACATCTTTGAAAATATATTGAGAGATCCCTCTCTGAGACTAGGAGGGCTAGATTCTAGAGCTCCAAAGACTGGTTTATATGTTGCCTTGTCATTTAGTATGCCAATCTGCTAAATCACAGGACCCCAACTTTCTGGTGATCACGGTGGGACATCTGAGTTCATAGTTGCTTAGTAAGCCCTTATAGACTCATTAGTCCTTCAAACAATCAAAGAAACTCAGAAAAAACCCCAAAAAAATTTCATATTGGTTCATAATAAACATTGGTGGTGGGCCATAGAATATTTTACCTCTAAAAGAGCTAAAAATTTCCACCTGGCGACTCCACTAGCCTCCAGTTGGCATTTTACTTCACTAGTCCTTGTAAACTCCCCTAGGAATGCATTGAGAAATCCCAATCATGCTGATGGTGGACAACAAGAGTTCAAATCTTCCACCTGGTGACTTCACAACCCTCAATGGACCTAAAGACTCCACTGGAAGAAGACTCTGAACTGGTTGAAAAGATGCAGTGACCTCCTTTTTGTTTTACAAACACGGATCCAAGTATAGATAAAGAAGCAAAATTAGACACATTATTGGATATAATTAGCAAAATGATGTACATACTTGATAAAATATTAGATAGGCATGAGGTTGATACAGATGTTCATTATCCAGAGCAACCTATGTCTTTCCCTGATCAAACACAAACTCAACCACTACAAGATATAAAAAACAAACAAAATATGTATGATGAGCAAGATTACAAAGGGAACAATGAGGAAGATTGTCAAGAAGGTATTGATTGCCTACCTATACCTTGTGTTTTACTGTTAAAAGAGCTTTATGAACAAGCTGTAAACATAAACAAGGAACAATACCCTGAGGAAACAGTCAGCCATCTTGAACCCACAAAATCTGAAATAGGAGATGAGACAACACAACTAGAGTCTCTGCCTTTATGTTATAACTCATTTTAGATTATTAAAGAAGAATGGCATCTTGACAAACTATTAGAAACAACTCATGAATCCCATGTTAAAATTGACTATCACAAAGATCAAGAGGAGTTATTTGAGAGTGAAAAAGATTAGGAAATAGAAGAAAATCCTCAGGATCCAACTGAAAACACAAGTATGCATTCACTTTTCCTTCTAGGTGAGGCTCAAGAAGACATCCTGCCTCAAAATCAGCCTTCATAAGAAAAAGAGGACTATTGTTTTTCTGTCCAAAGCAAAAAGAAAATTCCTTCTCTTCTGACAGAAAAAGAGATTGATCAAATGTTAAACAAACAGTCAGCCCTCCAAACTTCATTTGAACAAAACACTTCTGCTCATATACCTACTGAACCTTGTTGTCTTGAACCAAAAAATGAACTTGTAGATTAGCTTAAAGAAAAGAAAACTGATAACCCAATATGCTTGATTGGTGAGATTGTTTATATTAATAATTTTCCAATTTTTGATCAGTCTGATGATGATGATGAACTTCAAGTAAAACTAATCATGCAGGGCAACCAACAGTTGATTGGTGTCATGAAATTCACTATCATCATCTTGAAAGCAACAATCAACTGATCCAATTCATTAGAAATAACTTTCACATAATTGGGAATCAACAATTTATCAGTTGTGATGATAAGGTTGAGAATAAAGAGGATTTTCTTGAGCAGGATAAAGATAAGGAGCCTTCTCCTAAAAGGGTTGAGGTAATAAAAGATACCCCTGCTCAAGAATACGATGATCTCTTCAAAAAGTACAATCCACTAAATTAGAGCATACCAAGACTACAAGAGGACAACACTGCAATATATGATGAGTCCTCCAGTTCATATAATAATGAAGATGAGGAAGAAGTTCTTTCTCAAAAGAGTGTTAAGCTTGATCCAGTGGAGGAAAAAAAAAGCTTGGTTGAAACCTATCTTCCAAATATTCACAACCATGTATTATTTCAAGACCCCTTTGCTCATTTCCTGAAGATATTTGAAGAAGGGATAAAGGTTGTTAGAAGCAGTGTATTACCAAAAGCAAGAAGATTTTTTAGCACTGCTGCTAAAAAGCAAGTGAGATGGGGGTGGCCCTTTTGTTTATCTAGCATACTCAAAGAGATGAGCAAAGACCAGTCATGGAACAATCTGATTGACTGGATGTATTGGAAAAGAGAGTATTTCAGCTAAATATGTAAATATTTCAAAGTTAGATTAAGGTAGGTAGGAATGTCAATAAAACTCAGCCTGTGAGCATTTAGTTAGTTTTTTTGTTTCCTGCTTTAAATTTGAAAAAGACAAAAAGATAAAAACAATAGAAAAGGAGAAAAAGAGGGCAGATATAAAAGAAGAAAGGTACAACCCCATACCAAAAAGAAAGGAAAAATCTAAAAGTGTGCAAGCTTAAATGCCACTACCAAAAATAACACTGCTATTTTAGTCATACAACCTAATCATGACTAAGATAGATTTCAATTTACTGCTGATAGGTTAGTGAAGAAGATTTGCCAAAATGTTTCATCTTGGCTTATCAGTAAACTAGATTAGGATAGAAAAACAGAGGTTCAAACAAGCTTAAATCTTGAACCTATAAGAATGATGAAGAATGGCTCTAATTAGACCAAATCTTGAGCCAAAGAAAGAAGAAAAATGATGACTCAAAACAGATCAAAATCTGAGTCATAAGAAGAATGAAGGATGTTTATAATTTTCAGATCTTAAGCCTTCAGAATTTTGTTTTGAAACTCTACAAATAAAGTCTATGTGCAGTTTGTACATACAACCATAGACACAACAACAAATCAGACTGCTTAATCATGGTTTGGTTGTGTTTTAAATTTTATGTTTTAGAATATAGAGAATAAAATCTGTCAGACAGTTTAATCTTGGCAAATAGTAGCTTAGGTAGTGTTGTGACCACCAACAACCCCCCTTTTTATTTTAGTATTAGTAATAATACTGAATAAATGGGGACCCTTAGTTAAAAATCCAAGAAACAATTAGGATTTGTTTGCCTTAGAAAATAAAACTTTCTATCATAAAATTAAGAAATCCCTTAGAAAGAATATTTAGAAACACTTAAGTTTATGATAGATTTTAATAAAATTGCTCTTGAAACAATATAGCGCATCCATAACAAAAATAGTATATATAAAAAGCCTTGATCGCAGATCGCATAGCGCAGAAAATAGAAATGATTAACGAATATCTTTTGCGCTCCTATTTATTAAGCGCTTTTGCGATTTTGTGCTTTTGCGATGATTTTAGTTTGCGATTTTGCGCTTTTCGTAATTCTGCGAATTTGCGATGTGCGCTTTTGTGATATGCGCTTTGCGCTATTGCGCAATTCCCGTTTTTTGCGCTATTTTTATGACTGTGATAATTTCATTTTTGCGAAATTGCGATATTGCGATATTGCGCAGCAAATCGCAGATCGCAATGTCGCAGATTCATGCATACGCGCTATCCCGAGGCAATCTTTCCCAGATGTCAAATCCGTTATGCGCTTTAATGATTATATTAAATGATTGGATTGATTATTAATGTGAAAAGAGATTGTGTTTAGATTAGAAGTCATTTCACAATTTAAATATTATATTTCATTTGCCTCCATATTCAAAACAGTCTCATCACCTTTCTTATATCATTACTCTCATTTATTCGTAAAACGCAAGCACGAAGGAGCGGATTACTATACAAAGCTTCCAATATACACTATGGGTAAGAAGGAGAAGAGCTCAAGTTCTGAGAACAAAGAAATGGCTTCGCTATACGCAGATACCGCCTGTAACAAGGATGCGGGTATATCCACTTGGGAAGGAATGTAAAGTCTGTTAGAAGATGAAAACCCTGTGGTGTTAAAAGTTGCAGCTACAGCATGATCAAAGGATACGTCTGAAGCAACTCTTAGAGACTTGGCTTGCTCATTTCTACATAGAATAGCAGCAAGACCAAGGATTCTCCCATATACAGACATGGTGAGATGGGTACTGGACAGTGCTGATATTTCAGACAGACAATTCAAGACTCCGTCTGAAGAGCTAATTGGGTCATTCACCATAGAAGATGTGAGATTAATGTATAAGCTGCCAGAGCCAGAGGCGACTTACAATAAGCAATTCATGGAAGAATTTGCCAAAGAACATCCAAATTTGGCAGAAACCACAAAG
Source organism: Pinus albicaulis (assembly GCA_034641835.2). Lineage (NCBI taxonomy): Eukaryota > Viridiplantae > Streptophyta > Pinopsida > Pinales > Pinaceae > Pinus > Pinus albicaulis. The sequence goes on along the minus strand of CM076570.1, from coordinate 1,214,361,356 downwards.
GAGTGGACCAAAAGAAGCGAACCATTGAAGAGGAACAAACAAGGTATGTATAGCACTGGTTCGCTTACCTCTCCTTACTGTTTTACTGCTGCCATGTTATGCAGGCTTTTTGGAAAGCCTGACATAAATATGATTTTACCCGAATGGCTTCCCTTGTTAAATGCAGCTGTTAATTCTACAATTGTAGATTGGGCCAAAATCCTATCTGATAATCTCACCATTGCTATTCTTCAATACCGGTCTAAACGAAATTTTTCCCAGCGGGTTTATCCACCTTTTTATTTGTCTGCTTATGTTATGGACGCCATCTGCTATGTCTCTAAATTCCCTATAATGGGCTGGAAATGGACTATCCAAGACCCTTTGCCCATTCATGTGCATCATAAAGAACTGTGGGAGTCTAAGTTTGTCCCCCATTTTTACCAAATTTTCCATGGAATAATGTTGCCATTGTACAGAACCTTGTATAATAAGGATGCCCCAAGGTTATCTTCAGAAACAGAGGTTGATATTCTCCCCGTCGCGAGATGGTTTGGAGAAGAATTGTTCACCTATATTAGGGTTTTTGGAATTTATGCTTCTCCCCATGTGTTACCCCTATATGTTCCTGATAGACTTGTAGCTCGGGAAATTGCTTATCAGACCTGTGGCCAGGGAGGCATGACAAAAGATTTAAAAGAGAAGAAAAAGGGTATTTGGCCACAATTTCCCGTAAAATGTGGAACATTTACACTGTTTGATATTGGTCATGCATTTCAAGAGATAGGCAACATTACATGCCTACAGTTGTTCAAATTCTCAAGAAGGTTATATGACCCAAATGATATTGTTAAGAATTTTACCAATGCAATCAAAGTAAGGGAATTTTCCGGGGAACAGGATCTTTTTGATGATATGTTCCAAGCAAGAAATTCATTCAAAGAAGTTTTGAATTCAGCTAAAGCACAGCTATCTCCAGAGGATTTTCAGGAATTCAAGCTGTACAGAGAAAGGAGACTAATTCCTATTCCTTTGGATAATCTACGCTTAGAGCCCGCAAGGGAGCAAACTCCTAGTGTTAGTCTTAACGGCAGTTCAAGTACAGGTAAATCCAAATCAAAATCTGACAGAGATTCTGAACACTCCAATAAGTCTAAAGAAAAGGAAGATAAAATGGAATAATCCATTAAAGATTCTGCACAATCTAAAGAGCTTACTCAACAGCAAATTTTGACTTCTCAACAAACAAATCCTCCTCCACCCAATGTACAGCAACAACCAGTCACCATTGAGTTAGATAAAGAATGGGAAACCTTTAATCAATTGATTAATATAGAAGGACAGAATGTACAGACCCCTGTCCAGACAATCAAAGTTTTGAACGCAGGAACAATCAGCAAAGCCGCAGCAACAGAACACATACCAATCACACCCTCCTCTGAAATTGTACTTAATGTAGAGGACATCCCTCCTCTGGATGTATTTGATAGCCCAAAATACAAAGCAGTAGTTAAAAGACAAAGGAAAAAGAGAAAAATAGAAAGTGCAATTGCTACTGAACCAGAACAAGTAGATGTTTTATGGAAAGATCCTGCCACAGAGCCTACTCGTAATCTCACTAAATTATCTCAAATAACAGGAGCTTATGCTTATGCAACCATTGATAAAGCGGTTGAGATACAGCTTTTGTTGGATGAAAAAGAAGAACAGGTAAAGGCCCTACAACAGCAATTGCAACAGGTACAGGCCAATAAGGAAGCACAATTAAAACTTGAAGAGTTGCAACAACAACTTCAAGAAATCCAAGAACAGCATAAGGATGATCCCAAGCTTCCAGAATTCATTTCAGAAACCATCTCTTTGAATAATCAACTACTGCAACAAGAAGAAGTTTTATGTCAAAAGATATTACAATGGAATTCTTTATGCCAAGAAAGTGATAAAATCACAAGTCATGCCGTAGATTTACGAAATGATTATGATTTGATTAATGAAAAGATAAATGATTATCTACCATGGCAAAAGACAGAAGAAGGCAGAAAAATTGGTGCACCCATCATTAATGAGAACCATAAAGAAATATTGTTTAATAATTGGGATGCACAAATCAGAAGGGCAGAAAGGGCAGCAGAAGAGGCATCTACAGCGGCAAACACTCTCACTGATTGTGTAAATGACAATTTACACAAATCTAACTTGATTTCTGAAACTGTTCCAGGTTATCTCCCACAGGAAAATCAATTGCAAGCAGAATGGAGGCAAAAGGCAGAAGAAAGAGCAAAATCCATCCAAGGGCTGACAAGATTAAATTGGGACTCATACTGGATGTACTTGGTAAAGCCACACAGTCAGCACAGTGCACTCAATTGTATCATCAATGCTACAGAGAAGATTTCTCCTACGCTTGCTGACTCTGTCTTCTCAGGACAGTTGAATTCAGAAGTCGGTCAACCGCATCTTCTCAAAAAAATGCTAGATGCCTGCAAGATCAAATATCAAGTTCATAGCTAGATAGATTTAGTTTTAATTTCACTGTATTTTAGCCTAGGAAAAGGACGGTCATTGAACCGAATCCTTATTTTTTGTAATAAACTATTTTTAGAGTTAGTTAAGTAGTATTTAAACCCCTCTCATGCATTTAGAGAGAGGTCCTGGATCTTAATATTTTTGGACTTGGAGATTGCATTTCTGTACTCCATTGTCTTATATATTTTTTGAAAAGGATCACATCTGGTGATTTTCATGCGAAATTATCTTTGAAGTGTTGCATTTCTTTACCTTTGGAATTTGGTTTTGCATTATAGTTACTGGATAGAATATCAGATTGCATCTGAAATTCATCAAGATGAGCAAGGTATTTCTATCTGTTTACTGTTGATTTCTTTTGTTCTATGATATTCGTCTTAAGATTGCTATCATTTATATGTATATTTGTTTTCACAACGCTTCCTTTTATATATCATTTCTGAGTATAATTGAAACGTTATTCTTCATAATTACATGTAGATGGTATACAATGATGAATGCAATATGCTATTATAACTCTGTTTAATTTCTTAAACAGAGTTATCTCTATTTGTTTCTGCACATTTCAATTTGATTAATAATACATTTTCATGGTTATTGTTGAATTGGAACAATCTTAAGTTGTATTCACATATTATTACCCGGGTTAGTATTAGAATTTCTTTATCAGTATTTAGCTTAGATTAGATAGTTTTATTTCAGTTAATTTAGTCTCATTTCCACCTATCCAATCCAATCCAACCCACTTAGTTACAAGGAAACTGGTCCTTTAAATCCAGTCGGAGACACCATTCCAAACGGAAAAGGAGCTGTCTTAAGGTCCCGACCGGGTGGTTTTCCCCGATGTTTGAAGCAGAGATTTTCTAGGCTTCAATAGGTAGAGAATTTATGAGTTCAACTGTTCAATCTGAACTCATGGAAGGAATAAGGGTAGATTTAGATTATCTTTTCCCTTTACCTAGTAGAGTCAAGACAAGAAAATCTCAATCGGAATAAGCAAGTTCAACCTCTAATATCCAAATACATGTTTCCGAAATCCCTTCTCAACAAAGTACAGTCGTTTCCATATCATCTCCACAAACATCTTCTCCTCAATCCTCATCAGTCTCAACATCATCCATTCCAACAACTTCTATCCAAACATCACCAGTTTCTTCTATCCATCCAATAGTCATCCCAATAATGGCACAGAGACCATGGTCTACTCCAGGAGCAGTCAACATGGCTGCACCTTTACTTGATTTACCAGACAATCCTGGAAAATGGCTTCCAAAGTTTAGCCTAGATCTTAACATTCCAGCTGAAGAACATATCAATAACTTTATGCTGGCTATTAATTTGAATGGAGTCACATAGGAGGATGTTGTAGTTAGACTATTTCCTTATACTCTTCAAGGAACAGCAGGATCATGGTACTTCTCATTACCATTAGGGTCCATAACTAGTTGGGACATTTTTGCAGATCATTTTTTAACCAAATTTGGAGATGACCGATCGATTGCAACTTTACTCAATGATCTCTCAAATTTGAAAATAGAACCCAAGGAACCAATTAAGGAGTTTAACTCCCGATTCAATAAGCTCTTGAATAAAATTCCCACCGATTCCAAGCCAAGTGAACAAGTTAGAATTGAATGGTACATAACTGCCTTACCCTCAAACATAGCTATTTTCGTAGACAGAGCTGCAAAGCCTACATTAGCTGAAAGTATGAAAGAAGCTATTGGAAAAACGTATCACTTCTCTGGAAAAGAAAAATGCTATTGAGGAAAGGAAATCAAAGAAGGTCAGCTTCAAAGACGATTCAAAGAAAAAGACCAAAGATCCATATGACATGGAAGGTTTACAGAAAGTTCTTAAAACCATGTCAAATGAAATGGTTGAAATAAAAAAAAAAGTAGCTAAAACTTCTACCAAGAAACCATTCCGGAATTTCAGAAGGAACCAAGTTGAATCTAAACCTCCTAATTCAATCTCTAATGTAGAATCAGAGGAAGAAGAAGAAGAATATGATACATCTGTAGTATCAGATCAAGAAGACGAGAATGAAGAAATAGTTGAATTGAATGGAATGTGGGATTTTATTCTCCCTAATTCTGGTAGTAAAGAAGCTATGCCTGTAAGTACTAGAAGTAAATCTACAGCAGAACCAGTGCAAACAGTTCCAAAAAAGAAAATTACAACTCCGAGTACCAAAGACAAACCCATTGTGAAGAAGACTTCTCCATTACCTACTCAAAACCAGCCATCATCTTCTAATCTGCCTACACCAACAACAAACACTTTGGTAGTATCAGACCCTATGGAATACAACATTGTTGAGGACATGAAAAAGATCAAAGCTAACATTTCCTTACATGAACTCAGCAAATTAAAACACCAGCAAAAGTTGCTATTAAAAGAATTAAATGCTACACCAATCGCTCCTTTACCAAGCGGTGTAGTTGCAAAAGCAGCAAGAGGAACTGGTAAGCCACCAGATAAGGTAGATGCTACTGATACTGTACTCATTGGGGAAAAGTCAAATTCTCAAACTCCTCCTTTTCTTTTGACTTATGAGATGTACAATAAAAATCTGCATAATTGTTTGATTGATTCCGAAGCTTCCTCTAATATAATGCCTACTTCTGTCTGTGCTAAATTGAATATTGAACCACAAAAATCAGCAGTTCATATCGTTCAGTTGGATCACTCTAAAGTTCAAGTGGTAGGAGAAATCAATTCAGTTACAATCAGATTAGCTTCAGATCCTAGGATTGTCCAAAGAATTGATATTTTGATTGCTGATATTCCTGAATTCTATGGATTAGTTTTAAGTAGGGACTGGTCTGCGAAACTCAATGGTTATATCTCGACTGATTATTCTCATATGTGGCTTCCCTACAAAGGGAAACCAAATCAAATCAAAATTGAACGAGAAAAACATATGATGCATACTGTCACTGAATTTGAACAGCCTAATGAACCTGTAGCATTCAACAACAATATTCTTGGAGGTTATTCTGTTGAATCATTTCTTGGAAACTTCAAAGCACCCCAATCACCTTTTTCTGTTGATACTTTTGTTTCTCAAGTAGAAAATTTTTCACAATCTGATTCTTCCAGAATTGTAAATATTTAAGATGTAATTGTAGATAAGCCAATAGATAAATCTTTATTTTGGTCATTATATTTTGATGGATCAAAGTCTAGTGATGACGCTGGAGCTGGATGCATATTGATTGATCCAAATGGAGAGAAAACCATGCTGTCATGCAGATTAGAATTTGAGTGTACTAACAATACTGCAGAATATGAAGCCTTGGTTCAAGGACTTTATAAAGCTATAGGGTTAGATGTTAAATACTTGAAAGTCTTTGGTGATTCCGAAATTGTAATTAAACAAGTTAGGAATACTATTCATTTCCTTTCAGGACATCTTAAACACTATCAAACCCTAGTGCAAGATCTTACCACTCATTTTTTAGCATTCAATATTTCTCCTATTCCTAGGAATCATAATACATCAGCTGACTTATTAGCTAATGTTGCATCTAAACTCCTACCTGCTGAAGATTACAGTCCTGATAGGTTTTCTGTAGAATTGATTTTTCGTCCATCTGTCCCAGACAATGTCACAAATTGGAGAGTTTTCTATCATGATCAAGATATTTTAAATTTCACGACTTCAGAGAAATCATATGATGACCAAATTATTGATGAAGAAAATCATGATTTACAAATTGCTTCAAAAGATAATGAAAATCCCATTCCGAAATCTGTTGTTAAATTGGAGGACTTATATGATATTAAGGATAGATTCAAGAAAGTTGTTAATACAAAACTTCAAAGTTCCACTTTGAAGTTTGAATTAGTAAATCTTGGTTCTGATTCTAAACCTCAAAACATTAATTTAGGACTCAATTTAACACCAGAGGAAAGGAGTGCATTCATTAAACTGCTGAACAAGTATAAAAAAGTTTTTACTTGGAATTGTGATGATCTAAAAACGTATGATACTTCGGTTATTCAACACACGATTCCAATGCTTCCTGATGCTAAACCTGTTCAACAGAAGTTGAGAAAGATCCATCCAAATCTCGAGAGTCAAATCAAATCAGAACTCAATAAACTTCTGAAAGCCAAAATCATTTTTCCAGTCAGGCACTCTAATTAGGTTTCCAATATGGTACATGTAAGGAAGAAGAATGGTGATATAAGAATCTGTATTGATTTCAGAAATTTAAACAAGGCATGTTTAAAAGAAAATTTCACATTGCCAACCATGGAACAGATACTTCAAAAGGTAGCTGGTTCGGAACTTATGTCTTTTCTCGATGGATTTTCAGGATATAATCAAGTTTTAGTTCACCCAGATGACAGATTGAAAACAACTTTCAGAACAAAATGGGGAACTTATGCTTATCAGAAAATGCCTTTTGGTCTAATAAATGCAAGAGCAACTTTCCAAAGAGCCATGGACATAACATTTAAAGGTCTGATCAATAAATCAGTTGTTGTTTATCTTGATGACATAATAGTATTTTCAAAAAAGAGAGCCAATCATCTAAATGACTTAAAGCAAATATTTGAAAGATGTAGAAGGTTTGGTATTTCCTTAAATCCAAAGAAATCTTTCTTTTCTTTAGACAAAGGAAAGCTCTTAGGATTTTTTGTGTCAAAAGATGGTATATATATTGATCCAGATAGAGTGAAAGAAATTTCTGATATTTCCTTACCACATAACAAAAAATCCATGCAATCATTTCTTGGACAGATCAATTTTGTAAAAAGATTCATTCGTGATTTTTCTTTAATTGTTTTACCTATGAAAAATATGATCAAGAAGAATTCAATATTCAAATGGACGCATAAAGAAAAAGAAGCTTTTGGTTCAATCAAACAAGCTATCATTAATGCACCAGCATTGAATACCCTGGATTTTTCTAAAGATTTTACTTTGTATACCGCCACCCAAATATCCGGAAGACATGACACTGCCCAGCTGATCAGAAATGAACCATCACCACCTGCAAGAGCTGAGCTATTTATCACATGAAAACAGCTTTTTGTTATTAAGACACCAATCAAACATTTCAAGATTTTTCTTAAAACCACATACAAAATTACTGTCCTTCTCCTCTCAGTGAGGCAATTATTAATTCAGAGAGAAGTAGGAGAAAAGAGAGCAAACTGGGTAACAGCCTTGCAAGAATATGATGTTGATATTAAACCAGCTAAGATTGTTAGAGGACAAGGTTTTTGCAGATTATTGGCAGGAGCTCATAACATACCAGAAGATAAAGATTCAAATCAAGATATTCAAGTAAGTCAGATAAGTGTTACAGATGCTGAATCTCAGCATGCTGATCTCATATATTACTTGAAGAATGGGTATGCTCCTTCTAACCTCAGTTATAAGAGAAAACGCGCTTTAAGATTAAAGGCTGATAGATATGAGATCATTGATAATGTGTTATTTAGAAAAAATTATGATTCAATTTTATTAAGATGTCTTGAAAAGACTGAAGCTGAAAAGGTTTTGCAGGAACTACATGATGGACCAGCAGGAGGTCATTTTGGAGGTGATACCACACCATAAAATAACGTAACAATATCGTCTACCTTTTAAAGATACGATGACGCGAAGGAAGCAAGCCAAATCATTAAATCGTTAGATAAAGACAAAGTAAACCAGCTTTTCCTTTGCAACCAGTGACTATTGAGCAACCATTTGAACAATGGGGGCTTGAAATTATTGGTGAGATAATACCTCATTCTTCCAAACAACACAAGTACATCCTTACTGCAACTGATTACTTTACAAAATGGGTAGAGGCAATCCCATTGAAGGTAGCCAATTCTGATGCAATTATTGATTTCATAGATCAATTCATCATAACCAGGTTTGGTGTACCTCAAGCTCTTGTCTTTGATAATGCATCTTACTTCTCTGGAAATAGTTTAATTGAATTTGCAGTCAAAAAAGGTTTTAAATTAAAATATTCAGCAAATTATTATCCACAAGGTAATGGTTTGGCTGAATCCACTAATAAAAACCTTATCAAAATCATTAAAAGAACCGTTCATCAAAATCAAAAGAATTGGCACAAATCTTTAATCTTTGCGTTATGGGCTGATCGTATTACTGAGAAAGCTTTGATAGGGACTTCACCTTTCAATCTGGTTTATGGAAAAGAAGATGTGATACCATCAAATTTAACTCTTCCATCATTAGCCCTAGTGCATTTTATTGAAGAAAACCCTTCATCATCTATTCAAATGAGATATGATCAAATCCTTAAACTAGAAGAAGATAGGGATAAAGCAAAAATTACTCATGAAAAACATCAACAGCTTGTAAAATCCTCTTTTGATGCAAGTTCTACCAGCTCGAAAATTTTGTCGATTGGTGATATCGTTTTGAAATGGGATAAAGCTCATGAAGAAAAAGGTAAACATACTAAATTTCAGAAAATGTGGCTTGGACCATTTCAGATCGTTGAAAAGATAGGCTAAAATACATTCATACTCCAAGATCTAACAGGTAAGAGAGAATCTCTTCCTGTAAATGGGCTTATCTTGAAGAAATTCTTTTCATAAGGAGGTAACCCCTTCTTAAACTGTACATATTCCTTTTTGCAGAATTTTGATTGTTTTGTTTTCGTAAATAAAGGTTGTTTATGAGTCTCTGATTGACTGTTTACTATTTAAGAAAATTTCTTCGGAGAAATATTGTAAATATTTATTTTGTGTAAACAATAATTTTTAAAGTAATGATCACAGTTTTTGAATAGTTTAAAATAAGATGTTAAACCTTGAAAAGATTATTTCAATCATTTACATGATCTTTTGAAAACTTGAGGAAAATATAAATCATCATAAGTTTATCAAGCAGAAAAAGGTCATCTATCAAAGTAAAGATTTTTTCAAAGTTTTGGAACTCAAAAAACTCTGAAAATTGTCATCCATTGATTCTTAAGGATAAAACTATTTCACCCCATCCATTTAAGTTGTGAATTTTTAGAATGTACTTCTAAGAAATTATATGAAAATTTTAAGAGATAAGAGGTCTGATTATGAGCCGACTTACTATGTTCATAAGGAGTAATAAAACTGACATTACCAATACTGCATACCAAAACAGGGTAATGGCTTATAAATATAAGACAAGGGGTCTCATCACGAGCCAGCTTGTTCAGTTTAATTATAACTAGTGAATGGCATTGTTATCAACTGGCCACCAAACCAGAACAATGGCTCTTAAAATAAAAAAATAAATAAAAGACAAAAACATGAGATAATAAGTCTTATGAATTTATCTTTTAAAAAGTCACAATTTTAATTGGATGGAACAATGAATGGTTAATGGTTTAAAGGTAACCCTGTCGAGACTATAAACGTTTGCTGGCAGCAGAGGCAATACCTATGGCAATAGAGTATATTATAAAACCAAAACTTGGAGAGATCCACGTACTTTATCATTAACACCAGTCAAAGCTTGAGATAACCCAAAATGTTTTTATTTTTCTTAAGGAATTAGAAAGAAATTATGAAATGATTTTTATTCCCCTTTCATAGTTACATTTTATTTGAATTATCCTAAAATAGTTTTCATCATCTTTAAAAATTTTTACTTACTAAAGATAGAATGTTCATTTTATTTTTTCAGAGATAACTGTTTCTTCCAGTGAATCGCCAATTGTTGTGACCACCAACAACCCCCCTTTTTATTTTAGTATTAGTAATAATACTGAATAAATGGGGACCCTTAGTTAAAAATCCAAGAAACAATTAGGATTTGTTTGCCTTAGAAAATAAAACTTTCTATCATAAACCTATAAGAAATCCCTTAGAAAGAATATTTAGAAACACTTAAATTTATGATAGATTATAATAAAATTGCTCTTGAAACAATATAGCGCATCCATAGCAAAAATAGTATATATAAAAACGCATTAATCGCAGATCGCATAGCGCAGAAAACAGAAATGATTAACGAATATCTTTTGCGCTCTTATTCATTATGCGCTTTTGCGATTTTGCGCTTTCGCGATGATTTTGCTCATATTTTACGCTGTAATTTCGTTAATTAGCATAAAACAGATTTAAAGCAATATCATATAATTTCATTTTTTGCGCTATTTTTATGACTGTGATAATTTCATTTTTGCGATATTGCGATATTGCGCAGCAAATCGCAGATCGCAATGTCGCAGATTCATGCATACGCGCTATCCCGAGGCAATCTTTCCCAGATGTCAAATCCGTTATGCGCTTTAATGATTATATTAAATGATTGGATTGATTATTAATGTGAAAAGAGATTGTGTTTAGATTAGAAGTCGTTTCACAATTTAAATATTATATTTCATTCGCCTCCATATTCAAAACAATCTCATCACCTTTCTTATATCATTACTCTCATTTATTCGTAAAACGCAGGCACGAAGGAGCGGATTACTATACAAAGCTTCCAATATACACTATGGGTAAGAAGGAGAAGAGCTCAAGTTCTGAGAACAAAGAAATGGCTTCACTATACACAGATACCGCCTGTAACAAGGATGCAGGTATATCCACTTGGGAAGGAATGTAAAGTCTGTTAGAAGATGAAAACCCTGTGGTGTTAAAAGTTGCAGCTACAGCAGGATCAAAGGATACGTCTGAAGCAACTCTTAGAGACTTGGCTTGCTCATTTCTACATAGAATAGCAGCAAGACCAAGGATTCTCCCATATACAGACATGGTGAGATGGGTAGGACAGTGCTGATATTTCAGACAGACAATTCAAGACTCCGTCTGAAGAGCTAATTCGGTCATTCACCATAGAAGATGTAGATTAATGTATAAGCTGCCAGAGCCACAGGCGACTTACAATAAGAAATTCATGGAAGAATTTGCCAAAGAACATCCAAATTTGGCAGAAACCACAAAGGAGTGGACCAAAAAAAGCGAACCATTGAAGAGGAACAAACAAGGTATGTATAGCACTGGTTCGCTTACCTCTCCTTACTGTTTTACTGCTGCCATGTTATGCAGGCTTTTTGGAAAGCCTGACATAAATATGATTTTACCCGAATGGCTTCCCTTGTTAAATGCGGCTGTTAATTCTACAATTGTAGATTGGGCCAAAATCCTATCTGATAATCTCACCACTGCTATTCTTCAATACCGGTCTAAACGAAATGTTTCCTAGCGGGTTTATCCGCCTTTTTATTTGTCTGCTTATGTTATGGACGCCATCTGCTATGTCTCTAAATTCCCTATAATGGGCTGGAAATGGACTATCCAAGACCCTTTGCCCATTCATGTGCATCATAAAGAACTGTGGGAGTCTAAGTTTGTCCCCCATTTTTACCAAATTTGCCATGGAATAATGTTGCCATTGTACAGAACCTTGTATAATAAGGATGCCCCAAGGCTATCTTCAGAAACAGAGGTTGATATTCTCCCCGTCGCGAGATGGTTTGGAGAAGAATTTTTCACCTATATTAGGGTTTTTGGAAGTTATGCTTCTCCCCATGTGCTACCCCTATATGTTCCTGATAGACTTGTAGCTTGGGAAATTGCTTATCAGACCTGTGGCCAGGGAGGCATGACAAAAGATTTAAAAGAGAAGTCTAATATAGGCCGTCACACTTCGGTAAGAAATAAGACATTTACACCGTTTGATATTGGTCAGCATTTTAAGAGACAGGCAACATTGCGCGTTTCCGCGCTGTTCAAATTCTCAAGAAGGTTATATGACCAAAATGATATTGTTAAGAATTTTACCAATGCAATTAAAGTAAAGGAATTTGTCACGGAGCCGGATCTTTTTGATGATATGTTCCAAGCAAGAAATTCATTCAAAGAAGTGTTGAATTCAGCCCGAGCACAGCTATCCCCACCAGACTTCCAGGAATTCAAACTTTACAGAGAAAGGAGACTAATTCCTATTCCTTTGGATAATCTACGCTTAGAGCCCGCAAGGGAGTAAACTCCTAGTGTTAGTCTTAACGGCAGTTCAAGTACAAGTAAATCCAAATCAAAATCTGACAGAGATTCTGAACTCTCCAATAAGTCTAAAGAAAAGGAAGATAAAATGGAATAATCCATTAAAGATTCTGCACAATCAAATGAACTTTCTCAACAGCAAATTTTGACTCCTCAACAGACAATTCCTCCTCCAACCAATGTACAGCAACAACCAGTCACCATTGAGTTAGATAAAGAATGGGAGACCTTTAATCAATTGATTAATATAGAAGGACAGAATGTACAGACCCCTGTCCAGACAATCAAAGTTTTGAACGCAGGAACAAGCAGCAAAGCCGCAGTAACAGAGCACATACCAATCACACCCTCCTCTGAAATCGTACTTAATGTAGAGGACATCCCTCCTCTGGATGTATTTTATAGCCCAAAATACAAAGCAGTAGTTAAAAGACAATGGAAAAAGAGAAAAATAGAAAGTGCAATTGCTACTGAACCAGAACAAGTAGATGTTTTATGGAAAGATCCTGCCACAGAGCCTACTCGTAATCTCACTAAATTATCTCAAATAACAGGAGCTTATGCTTCTGCAACCATTGATAAAGCAGTTGAGATACAGCTTTTTTTGGATGAAAAAGAAGAACAGGTAAAGGCCCTACAACAGCAATTGCAACAGGTACAGGCCAATAAGGAAGCACAATTAAAACTTGAAGAGTTGTAACAACAACTTCAAGGAATCCAAGAACAACATAAGGATGATCCTAAGCTTCCAGAATTCATTTCAGAAACCATCTCTTTGAATAATAAACTACTGCAACAAGAAGAAGTTTTCTGTCAAAAGATATTGCAATGGAATTCTTTATGCCAAGAAAGTGATAAAATCACAAGTCATGCCGTAGATTTACGAAATGATTATGATTTGATTAATGAAAAGATCAATGATTATCTAGCATGGCAAAAGACAGAAGAAGGCAGAAAAGCTGGTGCACCCATCATTAACGAGAACCATAAAGAAATACTGTTTAATAATTGGGATGCACAAATCAGAAGGGCAGAAAAGGCAGCAGAGGAGGCGGCTATAGCGGCAAACACTCTCACTGATTGTATAAATGACAATTTACATAAAGCCAATTTGATCCCAGAAATTGTTCCAGGTTATCTCCCACAGACAAATCAATTGCAAGAAGAATGGAGGCAAAAGGCAGAAGAAAGAGCAAAATCCATCCAAGGGTTGACAAGATTGAATTGGGACTCATACTAGATGTACTTGGTGAAGCCACACAGTCAGCACAGTGCACTCAATTGTATCATCAATGCTACAGAGAAGATTTCTCCTACGCTTGCCGACTCTGTCTTTTTAGGACAGCTGAATTCTGAAGTCGGTCAACCGCATCTTCTCAAAACTATGCTAGATGCCTGCAAGAGCAAAGATCAAGTTCATAGTTAGATAGATTTAGTTTTAATTTCACTGTATTTTAGCCTAGGAAAAGGACGGTCATTGAACCGAATCCTTAATTTTTGTAATAAACTATTTTTAGAGTTAGTTAAGTAGTATTTAAACCCCTCTCATGCATTTAGAGAGGGGTCCTTGATCTTAATATTTTTGGACTTGGAGATTGCATTTCTGTACTCCATTGTCTTATATATTTTTTAAAAAGGATCACATCTGGTGATTTTCATGCGGAATTATCTTTGAAGTGTTGCATTTCTGTACCTTGGAATTTGATTTTGCATTAGAGTTACTGGATAGAATATCAGATTGCATTTGAAAGTCTTCAAGATGAGCAAGGTATTTCTATCTGTTCACTGTTGATCTCTTTTGTCTTATGATATTCATTTTAAAATTGCTATCATTTATATGTATATTTGTTTTCACAACGCTTCTTTTTATATATCATTTCTGAGTATAATTGAAACGTTATTTTTCATAGTTACATATAAATGGTATACAATGATGAATGCAATATGCTAATATAACTCTGTTTAATTTCTTAAACAGAGTTATCTTTATTTGTTTCTGCACATTTCAATTTGATTAATAATACATTTTCATGGTTATTATTGAATTGAAACAATCTTAAGTTGTATTCACATATTATTACCCGGGTTAGTATTAGAATTTCTTTATCAGTATTTAGCTTAGATTAGATAGTTTTATTTCAGTTAATTTAGTCTCATTTCCACCTATCCAATCCAATCCAACCCACTTAGTTACAAGGAAACTGGTCCTTTAAATCCAGTCGGAGCCACCATTCCAAACGGAAAAGGAGCTGTCTTAAGGTCCCGACCGGGTGGTTTTCCCCGATGTTTGAAGCAGAGATTTTCTAGGCTTCAACAGGTAGAGAATTTATGAGTTCAACTGTTCAATCTGAAGTCATGGAAGGAATAAGGGTAGATTTAGATTATCTTTTCCTATTTTCAAAAGAATAAAATGTTGATGACAAAGGTCTGCAAGTCCAAATGCACCTTATGAAGAAAAAAATGTTAGGAAATGTAGGCTGTGTAGGTAGAAAGATTGGGAGGAATTTGTTTGCTGATATGAAATATTGATCATATTTTCTAAACGGCAAGGCCACAGAAGAAGTAGGTTGTCAATGGATCAAGGCACAAGTATGCATTCTAGAGATAAAATATGAAGTTCTTGACACCTCCAAGGAGCTGCCATCTCCAAGTGGAGCCGCTGTTAGCCATCAGTAATAATTTTGTCATAGAAAATGATGGCTAAAATAGGTCTGGAGCCTTCAAGAGATTATTTTCATAAGAAATTACTCATTCTTGAAGTCTGCTGTTCCCTAATAGTGTTTTTCCTTAAGTATTGTTCCTTAGTAATGTTGTTCCTTAAGTACTGTTCCTTAGTGCTGTTCCCTTCATAAAATATGTTGTTCCCAAACAAAACTGTTCCTAAAAAAGCCCCATTTTCATCATTTCATTTCCTCCATTACCCCCCCATATCATTCATCTTCCTTGAAAAAAAACCCCCTTTTTTCCTTCTCATTTTTACCCTCATATTCCTCAAAAAACCTTCAAAACCCCTTTTAAACTCATAAAAAATCCTTTAAAAAAAAAAAAAGGGTTTAAAAGCCCTTATTCTACCTATCGAAACTTTGAAAACCCCTGAAAACCTTCTTTTGGCATAAAAATTCCCTTCTATTAACAAACAGGCTTTAGCCCTTTTCAGCTTAGCCCCATCCTTTTCTCCGTCATATGACTAAGCCCTGTGATCGGGCGCTAAGCACTCATCGCATCGCAACCTTTATATCGCATTGGCCTTTATTTCGTTTCCTCCCCCATTCCTTTGTTCCCTCACCGATGTGATAGGCCCCTATTCTCCTCTGCCCCTGGTCACATATTCCACCATGCGCCCATACCTCAGCGCCTATGCCTTAGCCCCATCGTGCATCGGCATTTCCCTTTACCTTTTTTATACCAATCTCCCGATGCGATAAGCCCTTCTTTATTTTTCTCCTGGTCACTTATTCCTCCATGAAACCTTTCCTCCAGCCCTTCTCTTTCCTTCCTTCTCCTCCGCACTATGCTTTCTCATAACCAATCTCAACTGTCGATCTCATTAGATCGAACAGTAGCTGCCACCTCCCCTTCCTTCCTTTGATCACCCGACTAATACATATCCATCCATCCCCATCGTCGATTCTTTTTATTCGACGGTCCTCGTTTTATCCGATCAAAATGACCATCTCTAACCCATCGCACCTCCTCTCCCAACCATTGCTTGACACCTGGCTTCCACTTTCTTTCTCCGCCGCACACCTTTCCCACCGCGCTCTTTCCCCCACCGTTGGATCTGCCCTGCTTGATTCAATGGTCTACATTACATCTCATGTGATTTTTTCCGTCCGGGGTTTAACCTCCCAAAGCCGCGTGGGACCGCTGGTTTCGTAAGGGACAGGTGCCGCGGAATGGTTGGATCACATTCCCTTTGGGAAAAACTATTTACCGCCTGAGTCGAATGCGAAAATCGTCAGTGGTATTTCTAAAAACCTCCAAGCTATATTTCACGCCAAATATGGTTTTTAAACGAGATTTTCATGATTTTCTCCATAAAACCCTTCTGCGCATTCATTTTCTCCTCACTGCTATTTCCACTTACGCCTGACCTCTGTAAACATCTTGTCTGAATACACGTAGGGTTTATAACATGTTTTTTGGTTTTTTGCAGGTTCCATGTCAGTTTTAAGGGCCGAAAACCTTCACATAGTCCATAAAGGGATGGGGGCCAGAAGGTGATGACTTTCACAGTCCAAACAGAGGCCAAGTAATGAAGAAAGCGACTGCCATGGTTTCATTTCATGGCTTGATCAATGCTTATGAGCACGGGTTATACAATCAAACCCTCGGCGCACCTAAAGAAACCTTGCACACGACGAAACAAAGAAAAGTCAGTGAAGTAAGAGTAGAGGCCAAAGAAACATAGATTAAAGGTTGAAGGATGAAGAATAAAGTCGGAGATCGAAGATTAGAGGATTTAAATTTGCGGTTTAACAATTTAAAGCAGTCTATAAAGGGAAAAAGACAATATAATGCATCAAAAAGGCTTAAGGCAAAATTAGAGCATTAGCACAGATGATTAAAGCCTAATCAGGGTTTTAAAAGGCATGAGATTTTTGAATAAAACAGTTATTGAAAAGAAAAGAAGATAAAGGCAGAAAAACAGAGTATCAAGGTATAAAGAGGTAGATAGAAGATTTAAAGGATTAATTAGTAGATCAAGGCTAAAAAGGTCTTCAAACACAGTTTTATGATAAAGTCAAGACAAAGCAAGCTTAAAGACAGCCTCGGATACATCAAAGGAGCAGTTATTCACTTGATAAAACTAACTGCCACCTATGGCCTGCTTTTTGTCCCAAGGGGAAAATTGATAGTTATTACACAAAGAGATATTTTAAAAGCTATCAGACAGTTATTGTAAAGACAGAAAAGAGCCTTAAAGTCAATATTTTCAGCTGTTTCATCCTCAGGAAGTAAAGATAGATTTATTACACAGAGGAGTAGTTGAGAGATATTCCTACCTTATGCCTTGCATGGTTTTTAAGGATAGGAGTGCATTTATTATGTCATTAATAACATTTTTGAACCCTAGATAGTTCCACCTCCTCAATTATAGTTTAAATACTACTGTGGAACTCATTTGTAGGGGTTGGTTGCTAACATTAAAACCCTTGGCAGTTGTACATAGTTTGGTTGAACATTAAGAAGAAATTGAAGTTTTGGAAGATAGATGATGTTTTGACATGTTTTGTTAATGAGAAGGCTTTATCAGTGGATCCCTGAGCATGAATGTTAGTGATGTATTCTGATCTGTTATTATTATTTCCTGTTTTCCACTTTGTTCCATCATTCCATACTTACAATAGAGTGAAAAATTTAGGCTAAGAAATGTCTCCTAGAAGCACGTTAGAACTGTTTGTTCTTCACTGTTTTCATGTTTTCATTTGCTGAAGGTTTTATTGAGTAGTTTGACTGCTTTCCAAACCCTTAAGCTTGTTTATTTTAGAAATAGTTCAAACAGTTGGTCCCAAGAATGATTTATGGTTTTCCCTGCTTACTTGTTCCCACTTGAAAACTGTTTCTGAAGTCTCCCTTTAAAGTACCATTGTTTACAATCTGCCAAAGAGGTCTGTTTTGATCATACCCTTTGTTCTGGCTTAGATAATTATTTTGAAGGTCTTTATAATTGCAGTCTTAGATGTTTTGGAGTTCCCTCTTCTATGAATGTAGTTATTGTGAATCTTATATGTTTTCTAAGTCTTTGAAGGTCAAATCTTTGGATGAAATAGAGCGTTCCTTGACTCCTAGATTTCATTGGAACAGTTTGTCTTGATATTGTTATTTGCTGAAGTGTGGTTTCTAGAATTTATGGTTAGTCCTGTCTATGGAATGCCTCTTCATGTTCAGATAATTTTTTAAGTCCCTTTGTTGAGGAGTACATATAATCAAGGATTCTTAACTGCCCTTAGTTCTACTTCTCCTTCTAAACCCTTAATGTCCATGCCATTTCATCCACCAAACCCAAGATCCACTGGCCAAGTTAGATTTGCCCTTTGATATCCGATATCCATTGATTGAGCTTGTTATAACTTCTTCTTGACTCCATTGCCCAATGGCTCTAATATTTCCCCTTTCTATCTATGCTTCCTAGATAATTCATGTTCAACCAACCGAACCCAAAAAAACAAACTTGCACTTAATAACTAGCCTAAAATCAACCCTTTTACAAGAAAACAAGTCACATCTTTGCAAATATATTGAGAGATCCCTCTCTGAGACTAGGAGGACTAGATCCTAGAGCTCTAAATACTAGTTTATATGTTGCCTTATCATTTATTATGCCAATCTGCTAAATCACATAACCCCAACACCTGCCTAAAACTGGATCAGTGGTATCAGAGTGATATGTTTTTTCTCGATCCTTCTTTGCATGTCCCGAACGAGGTTGGGGTATAAGGAGTTAGGGCTCGGTTTGGTTGAACCTTTGCAAGATCAGCCTCGAAAACCCTGACGGTTGCCCATCGGGGACGAAAAGAAATATGAGGGAGCAGGATATCCTATAAAAATATTGCTCGAGGAGGCCCTCGAAAAACAAAGGAACGCGATGATGGATAACTTTGCCCAGATCCTTCAACGACTACCCACTGGCGGCGCATCTGCATCCATCAGCCACTCTGGAGAAGCGACTCCCTTTAAGGTACAAGTAAACTTTGACAATCCCATATTCGAGGGTCAAATAGATAGATGGTTGAATCTATTAGAAGGATATTTCTTAGTTCTTGGCTTTTTTGACTGGGAGAAGATTTTTTTTTCACTCCTCAAAGCTACCTCCCATGTCAAGGACTGGTGGGAAACCTACTGTGCGAAAAAGGACGAGACAAAACCCTCTTTGTTCTTAGCTGTACCCACTTGGAATTCTTTCCGAGAGGCCATCAAGGAACAATAATATCCCGTGGGGAGTTATGAGGATAAGTACATACAATGGACCACGTTGCGGCAACAAAAGGATCAAGATGTGCATGAGCTAATGAATTTGTTCGATACCCTATGCACAAAGTTGGGTATCAAATATTTGGAGAAAAATTTGGTGCTAAAGTATCGTAGTTTTCTGCACATATACATTCAAGAGGAAATGGAGTTCCTCGACATCTCCTCGCTTGGTACGACATACCGGTATGCTGCCAAGATTGAGCAAAAATTCAAACAAAAGAAGCGATAATTTGGATCTACGAATCAAAAGCAAGGGAAAGGTGCCCCCAAACAGCATAACAAAGGACAAAGCCAAGGCATGGCGGCCCAAGACAACCAGCCAAAGCCGCAAGCAAAGAAAAACACCACGAAGCCAAAGAAGGACATGGGAAAGTGGTATGAGTTCCATAAGAGCTCCACTCACAACACAGGCGAGTGTCGGGCCAAGCAGTCACTAGTGGCTGAGATGAGGACTTCTGAATTAGACACATGCTCTGAATTTGAATTAGAACCTGACAAGGGGAATGACAAAGGCAAATAGATTATTGATGCGGAGCCCAATGCCATTTTTACCGCTGCGAAGATCTAGAAGGAGGAACCAGAAGATCTAGAGGAGGAGGAGCGTCTCTTCCACTCCCAGATGTGGGCAAAGGGTTCCCCACTACAGTTCATTGTCGAAAATGGGAGCTAAAAGAACCTCATTTCAACAGACGTCGTGAAGTGGTTGGGCTTGTCGACCACAACACACCCACAACCATACACCATCGGGTGGCTTCACCAAGGATAGGATCTCTGCGTCAGCCAGCAGTGCTTCCTTCCCTACAGCATCAAGCCCTTCAGGTATGAGGTATTATGTGACATGGCTCCTCTTGATGTTTGTGATGTATTATTATGCCAACCATACTTGTGGAAGCGACATGCTATGTATGAGTCAAAGACTCACGCTGTTATTGTTACTATGGGAAATAAGATGTACATGATACCAGAGGTACCACCGCCTGTCGCTATCTCTATGGTTACTAAAAAACAATGCAGTAAGCTCATTTCAAAAACTAGGAAATATGTTTTTTCTGATGATCCACCCCCCAGGCAAGAAGAAGACTATGGCCACGACCTCTAGACAGGGCTCCTCTACATGACAACAGCAAATGGACAAAGTTGTGGAGGAATATGGGGACATTTTCACCTCACCCATAGGGGTGCCTCTGCACTGTCAGGTCAAGCACCCCATTGTTCTGACCCCAGGTGTGCCACTACCTAATGGACCGATCTATCGACACTCTGTTTTGGAGAATGATGAAATCAAGAAGCAGATTCAGGAGCTACTGCAGAAAGGTCACATCCGGCTAAGTTCATCGCCTTGTGGGAGCCCAATCGTGTTGGTACAGAAGAAGGATGAGACTTGGAGACTTTGTATTGACTATCGTGCATTGAACAAGATCAATTTCCGGAATAGGTACCCGATCTCATGGATTGATGACCTTGTGGACCAACTCAAAGGGGCGAAATATTTCAACAAGATTGACTTGAAGTTTGGGTATCACCAGGTACCAATCAAACCCTCCGATGTGTGGAAGATTGCCTTCAAAGCCAAGGAGGGCATTTTCGAATGGCTGGTCATGCCTTTCGGGTTGATGAATGCTCTCGCAACCTTCATGAGGTTGATGGATGACATCTTGCGGTCATTCACCAACTCATTTGTAGTGGTGTACTTGGATGACATTCTGATCTTCAACGAGACTTGGGAAGAGCACCTCCACCACATCCAACAGGTCCTCCAAACACTGCAGCAACACAAGTTGTGTGCTAATTTGGAGAAGTGCACTTTTGGCATGAGCCAAGTTTAATATCTCTGATACATTACTGATGAAAGGGGGGGTGCATGTGGATCCAACCAAGATCCAAGTCATTCGGGATTGTCCAGCCCTAACCACTCTAACAGAGCTTCACAACTTTCTGGGTCTTGCTAATTTCTACCACAGGTTCGTGTTGGGAATCTCTCATATCACTTGGCCCTTGAGTCAAGTCAACAAGGGAGGAGCGAAATAAAAATGATTTTTGGTTGGAATCTCAACAGAAGGCATTCGTAGAATTGAAACATCGCCTCTGTTTTTCCCCGTTGCTCACATTACAAGACTTGCAACAACCATTTGAGATCGAGACAGATGCCTCTGACTACGCTATTGGGAGAGTTCTTACTTAACAGGGGCATCTAGTGGCATATCATAGTGAGACATTGTTTGACATAGTCCGCAAGTATCCCACTTATGACAAAGAAATGTATTCCATCGTGCAAGCTTGTCAACAATGGAATCATTACATTTTGGGGAAGGAAACAATCATCCACACAAACCACCGACCTCTGCAGTTCATACAGACACAAGGGAAGTTGTAGAACGATCGCCATCAGAAGTGGTCCACATATCTGCAACAATTTCATTTGAAAATCAAGTACAAGAAGGGTAGCACCAATAATGTTACAGACTGCCTCATCCGACCACTGATTGTGGCGCTAACCACCGTTCTCAACTCTTGTGGGCACAAGACTTCTGATTGGCCGCTTCTCTACAAGAGTGATTCAGAATTCAGCCACACATACAAGGCACTCTTGGGGGGTACGCAAGTTCCAAATTTTCACCTCCAAGATGCACTGTTATGTCACCTGGGAAACCTTTATGTTCCTTCAAGTGAGTGTGCCAATATGATATGGGAAGCACACTATAGTCAAGTCGCTGGGCATTTTTGGGTCAAGAAAATAGTGGCAATATTGTAGAAGTATTTCTATTGGCCGAACCTTTGACAAGATGTCGAGAAGTACATCAGATCCTGCATTGCTTGCTCCATTTCCAAACCGACCATTAAGAAGCAAGGCCTCTATACTCCACTACCTACCCCTAGTTGACCTTGGGAATCCATCTCCATGGATTAGATGTCGTGCCTTCCTTCTACTAAGCATGGAAATGACTGTGTTTTCGTGGTCATCGACAGATTCTCGAAGATGGCCATTATGGCAGCCTGTAAGAAGAATATCACAGCAGAAGCCACTCCTAAAATCTTCTTTGAACGAGTATAGGTGTACTTTGGGATCCCACAGTCTATCATCCCATATCAGGACAACAAGTTCCTCAATACATTTTGGTCCAGTCTCTAGTCAATGCTGGACACCAAGCTCACCAAGTCAACAGCTTTCCATCCCCAAACTAATGGCCAGACAGAGGTCGTCAACAGGATGATTGTACACATTCTACGCATGTACAATTCAAAGAATCCACGCACATGGGATGAGATCCTCCCCTATGTACAACACAGTTATAACTGGGCTCTCCATATCTCAATTGGCCATAACCCCTTTCAGGTGGGCTTGGGATTCCAACCACTATGTCCCATTGATGTAGCCATGCCATTTGCGGCTACTTAGGCCGATTCAGCTTATGTCCAGTCTGAAGATGATAAAAAGAAAAACTTCATCGAGCGCATTCAGCACATTCACCAACATGTTCATGACATATTGGACAAAACCAATGCTAAGTACAAGAAACGACATGATCAACATCTAGTGCCACACAACTTCTAGGTGGGCGACAATGTGTGGCTACATTTGCAGGAGCGCCTCACTGGACCCCACCACAAGGTTCGCTCGCTCCGATATGGACCGTACACCATCACCAAGGTTGTAGGGAACAATTCCTTAGAGCTCAGTATTCCACCATTTCTTGGTCTGCACCTAGCATTCAATGTGGACCGCCTTCGTCCCTACTTCCCACCTCTACTTGACACCTCTGACATTGCAGAACAACTCACACCAACAGATTTAAACCCAGACTGCATGGAACACGCCACCACAAATTGTATCGTGGACATGAAAATCAAGAACACTCGCCAACATAATATCCAAATGTATCGGGTTGTCAAAGCTGGCCAACTCCTGCACCAAGGCAAGTGGTTCACCAAGAACCAAGTTCAGCAGAAGTTTCCTCATCTCATGGAGGAAATCAATGTAATGGGGACCATTGCTTCCTAAGGGGGGAGGAATGATCCAGGTGGATATTGGTGGCCACCTGCCTATTCCACTTGGGGCCCCACCATTGTCTCTTTCAATTTTTCAGTTCCAGCACAACTTACTTTTTTTGGCAGTCTTTCGGGTCTTAAACTTCTGGAGCTGTTTTCAGGCCCTAAATGACATTTTTTGGGAAAACCGGGAGCAACATGGATCTCTAGACTAATGCTACTCACATCAAAAGTTGTAGTCCTTAGATATATATTTCCAACGAGGTATGGTGCGTGTCAAACATAGATCGTATGCCAAAGTTACGTCCCTGGAAAGTTGAAACACCAATTTACCCAAATGGAGCCCATAGTTTTGGTGATTCATCTCCTAGGGTTAGGGTTTTGGATGTTTAGGGTTTTCGATTGTTTCTAAATAATAAATAGGCTCTTAAGCCTCATTGTAACACAGTTCAGAGGCCTGTAGTTGCCACATATCTTCTAAGAGATAAGCTACCAACACCTTAGCTAGTTTATTTCCATTTTGTCTGTAAGCGAATTTCAGTTCTTTGATATTAATGAAATGAAGTGTTATTTCCACTGCATCTTTGTATTTATGGTTATATGTGTATTCTGTTGTGTTCTTGCCTAAATCTGGATTAGTGTAGCCCCTACGTTTCCTCTTCTACATCCTCTTCTCTGCCTTCTTTGCGATGTATTCCTGGTTGAGGAAAAATCTCCAACTGTAACTATCTTTGCCCCTAGCTACAAGAATCAACTTGATGATCTCTCTGGGTCCTCTGTGCTGCTCACTTGAGAAATCAATCTCTAGACTCTCTCTCAATATGTTTTCCAAATGCCCATTGAAGTCCTTCTTATAATCTTCTAGTTGAGAATCAACGACCCAAATTAGATTCTAATCAGTGGCTCAGATCATATTGATTTGATCTTTGTATTTTTCTAGAAGATTCACAGCTAGTTCTATTAATTATCTTTAATTAATTTAATTCCCCAAGTTCAGACTTAGGCTCTCATTAAAAATAATTAATTATTTTAATAAAACCTTATTCAGGAGGAATTTCGCAAAACACTTTATAAGTATTTTGGAATACATGTGTGGAAGCCTCCCTGCAAAATTTGAGACTTAGAGCACATCTAATGCTACTAGAAATCAACAAACAATACTAGCTAATCCACGCCATAACAATACTAGTTAATCCATGATCAAATCAAAAGCATAACATAATATCATCTCTCCACAATACTAATGTGAATACCAACTAAGAGGTGTAATTTTAACAAATTACACCTTGAATAAAGCATACTAAGGATACCAACCAAGAATCCAAGAAGCAAAAAAGCCATACATTAGAAATCTCATTGAAAACCTTCCAAAATTTACTACCAAAAACATTGAATTATTGCATATTTAGTAATGGTATGAAGAAGATATTGGAGTCGGTTCTTGAGCACTAGATCTCGGAGGATTTGTGAGGTCACCATAGGCAGAGTCACTCACAAGAAAGGGCCCTATGCATGGGACAAACGAGAACCCAAATTGTCCAAACAAAACCTTTGATTTTGGAGCATGCATTTGATATCTGCCTAAGAGGAGAATACATTGTAATTTTCCACCTACTTCCCTTTGAAAACCAACTGCAATAGAGTTAAAATTTGCATATTTAAATCAAGACAATTTAGAAAATGCAGATTCCGACTCATGGATTTTCCAAGGCCGGGGATGCATTTCCATTTCATATCTTCACCCACCAATTCAAAATTTGAATGATATAAATGATATCCTCCATTTTGAATTTATAGTACTTGAATTTCTTTCCTCACCTCAGGAGGAACTACATTAAAGAGGGTAGCCACTGAAACACATGCAAAGGGACAAAACCTCTTAAGCCCCAAAGTAGAATTGCCTCCTCCACCTCGAATGCTATTCATCCTCTGCCTAGCACAAAGGTAACACTTGGGAAAATTATTGATGGACCTATGACCTATAAAAAACCAGGAAGGAGGACTTGACACAACACCCATAACACCAGACCTAAGAACCAATATATCATCATGGAATTGCTAAGTTAAAGGTTTCAAATTCACCAAGTTATCAAACTCCTCACAGTCCAGAAACATGACCCACCAAACTCTACAATGCCTTGGAACAAAGGAAGACTTACCTTTGCACTGACTCAATTTTGAAAAGCAGATACAAAGCACTAATAGGGTAGTGCCATGAACTAACAAGCGACCCAAAAAAAGTTGAATGAAACTCAACAAGGAAAACTTACTTGTACTCCAAACAACAAACACTATATACCTTAGGAACTGACTGAAGTTAAGATTGAAAGACGCCTAACAATAAATATAAATGCTCAGGGACTGGGGAATTAACCACAAAACAAAAAAATGTAGAAGATGAGAGGATCGGCTAAAACTAAGACGCAAGATGAGGAACTGAAATACTATATAATAAACAAGCCACATCTTGCTCAAACAAAGTTATCAATCAAACGAGAAAATTACTGATTACTCGTTTTTTTGAGATAGCAAAAAAAGAACTTGATTTTAAAAAGTGGTGATGCAGAATCACCCTTTTTTTTAGCATATTTTTGGGACTTTAAATTTTCTTATGATTTTTTTTTAAATGTCACAATTTGCATGTCGATTTTGAAAGTGGTGATTTCAAATCACCTATTTTTTTTCGAGCATATTTTTGGAACTTTAAATTTTCTTTGATTTTCTGTTTCTTATTTAATGTTAGATTTTCATGTCAATTTTGAAAAACGGTGATACAAAATCACTTTTTTTTGGAGCATATTTTTGACACTTCAATTTTTATTTATTTATCAAGTATGAACATTTATTTAAAAATGTTAGTGATTTTTGTGCTAATTTTGAAAAGTGTTGATGCTACATCAACCCTCTTTGTTTAGAGTGATGATTTTCATGTTGATAATAAAACATAGAAATAAATAAATAAATAAATGACAAAAACATGTGTTAAAAAAAAAAAAAAATTAAAGAAAACAAATTTGAAAAAAAACACATCAAACTCATATATATATATATATATATATGTGTGAGAAAAACTATTATTATTTTTTTAATTAAAAAAATTAAGAAAGAAAAAAAAACATTTTTAAAATTAAAAAAAATAAAAAAAAAATAAAAAAAATATAAGTAAATAAAGTAAAAATATTAAATAAAAATAAAATAAAAATAATTTAAAAATATAAATTAAATTAAAAAAACTAATTAAAAATGAAAGTATTATTATTATTATTATGTTTTTAAAGTATTAAAAAAAAGTCCCATATATATTTTAAATTTTAATTATATTATTATTATTATTTTTAATAAATTATCATTCTATTTTTTTTTAAATAATTTTGTTTTCTATTTTTTAAAGTTGTTTTTTTTAAAATGATTTCTTTTAATTATTTTTTATTGTTTTTTTTTTTTTAAATTATTATTTTTATTTTATTTAAATAGATTTAAAGTTTTGTTTTGTTTTTTTTCTCTTTTCTTTTGAGAATTTGTTTTTTTAATGTTTTTTGGTTTTTAATTATTATTTTCAATGTTAAATCTAAGACTCCTGTGATCCATAATGTATAATGTAGATAAATGTCTTTTGGTTAATTTTATTTTTTTTAAATTATATTTAATGTTTTTAAAATAAATTTTAAGTGGCTTTTTCTTCCCATTTATTTATTTTTTATATTTTTTAAAAGATTTTTTTTTATTAATTATTTCTTTTAATTTTTGTTTTTAATTTTTTTAATTGTGTTTTTTTAATGTTTTTTTTTAGTTTTTTCTTTTATAAATGATTTTTTTAAACTATTTCTTTTAAGGTTGTTGTTGTTGTTTATTTATTTATTTTTTATTTATTTTTATAATTGTTTTTGTTGTGTTTGTTTGTTTATTTGTTTTTTTTTTCTTAAATTCATCTCACCAATATGTTTTATGTTTGTTTTTTGACATGTATTTTTGTTTTTGTTTTTGTTTTTTTTTTCTTAATTTTGAATTTTATAAGTTGATTTTGTTTTTTTTTATACATTTTTTTAATGTTGCCATTTTTTGTCTTGTTTTTTTTTTATATATATATTTCTTATATTGTATTTTTTTTGGCCATGTTTATATTTTATTTACTAATTATTATTATTATTATTATTATATCGTCAATATATTTGATTGGATATATATGTCAAAATAAAAATTAGGTTGATGGTGTACTTTTTAGGAGTTCGATAGAAACAATTTTTTTTTTTTTTTTTGTTGCATAATCTTTAATATGTTTACTAGTTTCGATTTATTAAATTCAAAAGAAATACAATTTTATTATTATTATATATGAAAATAACATTAATATATATATATTTCTCAATAATGAAAAGTAGTTCTAAAAAAATAATTTGCAAATTTTAAAATCTTAAAAATTATTTAAATATAAAATATTGACACAAATTTCCAAAAAAAAATAAATGTTTTAATAGAGAGTATCAAAAACTCAAAAATCATATATAAATTCATTAAATTCATATGTTTTGTAAAGTTGTTCATTCATCATAACCAAAGTGTTTCATAAATAGTGATTTCAATATATTATAAGAAAAAACATTATATTTAATAAATTGTTATTAATATGACAAGTTTAAAATAAAAATCAATTAATATAAATTAAATGGTAATATTTTTTTAAAATAATATTAACACCATGGGTGAAAATTGTTGGAATTTTAAGGATGTTCATAAAGGTGATATTTTATCTTTAATGCCATCCTTGGAATTTTAAAACTTTTAAGAGACCATGGCTAAAAATTGTTGGAATTTTAAGACTTTTGATATTTTATCTTTAATTTCATGTTTATCGTTGAAATTTTAAGGTTTTTCAGAGTCATGATATTTTATTTTTAATGACATTATTAAAAATTGTTGACAATTTACCCCAAAAAGAAAAAGGTGTTATTCTAGCATCAACACTTTTCGTTTTCAAAGTGTTTCTTGGACAAAAAAAATTGGCAATGTTATTCCAACATAGACATTTTTCATTTTCAGGGTGTTTTTTGCACACAAAAATTGGCGACGTTATTCTAGCATCAACACTTTTCATTTTCAGGTTTTTTTTGCACATAAACAATTGGCGACACCGTTCTAGCATCAACATTTTTCGTTTTCACACTGTTTTTTGCACAAAAAAAATTGGTGACGTTATTCTAACATCAACACTTTTCATTTTCAGGCTATTTTTTGCACATAAAAATTTGACTTGTACTTCCATTTTTAAAAAATGTTGAAAATTTACTCCAAAAAAAGAAGGTTATTCTAGAATACAACTTTTTGTTTTCGGGTTGTTTTTTATGGTTTTTTTAATTTTTTTGTTAGAGTTATCGTTTTGAGGTAATAGTTCTCGTTTGATCTGTAACTTCGTTCTCATAGACAGATTAATAAAAATGTGGTTGCACCCATTAAAGCAAATATCGTCACCTATAAAAGTCTTCAACAACAAAACTGTGAACCAAGAAAACAACAAAACATCAAAACAACTAAGAAACAACCACTGAAGGTGCTAGAGGCCTTCCCTCACCACCACTCACACTAACCATTCCATATGCCAAAACCCACCAAGGCAATGC
The DNA here is from genome assembly GCA_034641835.2 of Pinus albicaulis. Classification (NCBI taxonomy): domain Eukaryota; kingdom Viridiplantae; phylum Streptophyta; class Pinopsida; order Pinales; family Pinaceae; genus Pinus; species Pinus albicaulis. The sequence goes on along the minus strand of CM076570.1, from coordinate 1,214,332,296 downwards.
CATTTAATGAAGAAGTCTTCACCCGTAACACTACATATATCCACTAGTTGACATTGCAAACCACTTGAGCATATTAATTGAGTCAATACACTTAGGAGGAGGAGGGCGCCTCCAACAAATCCATCATATCAGGAATAACACCCAGAAATAAAAGTTCATATTAAGATACTAATGTCATAAATAATATAATAGATATAATCTTTAAAAAAACCATATAAATTTGATAAATATTTAAACACTAGTTTCTAATTATAAATTTTTTTTATATTAATTATCAATTTTGTTAATTTTACAATTATATATATACATAATATAATAAATATTCATATCAAAGTATTGATTTCAAAAATAATACTAACACTTTCTACCTATAATTTTTTATACATTGATAATTGTATTAATTATTCAATTTTGTTATATATATATAATCATTTTAAAAATTAAAAAATAACTACGGAACTAAAATTTAATATTAATGTTTTAAACACACATATATATATAAATTTGTACTTCATTTTGAGTTTTAAATGTAATGTTTTTTTTTTTTTTAATAGGATATAGTTGTGATTCCTTATCCTATTAAATTTATATTATACGTGTTTTTCTTATAGTTTAAATGTAATTAAGTTTAATTATTATTTTATTAAATTATCTTAATTCTAGATCTATCCATTATTCATAGGGATCAAATCTATTTCTTAAGGTGTAAATTTCTATTAGAGTGAAAACAAATTGATTCTTCTTAGATCAAGGGATCAAATCTATTTCTTGAAGTGTAAATCTCTATTAGAGTGAAAAAAATTGAAGACAAATTGATTCTTCTTAGATCATGAGGGATCAAATCTATTTCTTAAAGTGTAAATCTCTGTTAGAGTGAAAAAAAAATGATCTCTATGTAGATCCAAAGTTATGATGAAACTAAGCTAGTTTAATAATAGCCTTTAAATAGGCTACATTGGAAAATAATACCATGGGGAAAAATCATGATTTAAGAATACCATGAGAAAAACCATGAATTGGAAACTTTTATGTTCTTTATTTTATTTTCAATATAAGAAAATTTTGATTTTATTTTAAATTTAAATTTAAATTTAATTTGTTTTAATTTATTTATTTTCACTAAGTTAAAATGTTAAATATTATATCTCTATCTTATTAAGTTGGAGAGGGCCTCTCAACTCAATAAATATTTTTTAATTTAAATATTCTAATTTAAAAAACTAACTAAAATTAAAATTGTAAATTGAAATTTCAAAGTAAGTCAGATTTAAAAAACTAAAAAAAATTCTAAACACTGTTAAATTCTTAGTAAAACCTATAGTTGAAAGTTTTGCTTATTATTTGAGAAATTCCAATAATCTTCTACTAATATAAAATGAAAATGAATTTAAACTTATTTAAATAATTTATATTTTTATTGATATATATATTTTTTTTAAATTTAAAATTGATTAAAAAAAATAACACCTACAATTACTATATAGTTTTATTAAACAGATCTTATTGTAGAATTACCATTTGAATCACAAAAATCATTTATATCTTTTTTTAATAAATAAAACCCATAAAATATGTTTTTATGTTTGTTTATATGGTTGACTAATTTATTTAAATTATTTGTAAGTTAAATGAAATCATACGTTTGTGGAATTATTTTATCTTTTATGATGATGATGATGATGGTTATCAAACTTTGGTCTATCAGACCTAAAGAACCGAATTATTTAGTTTGTTTTAAATTTGTACTGCTATGCTCAAAGAGCTTGGAGAGAAGTGTCTCCAACTCACTATAATTTTGACATGTTAAAAGGCTAGGAAGGTCGGTATTGCAACAAAGATTATGAAATTGAGATCTAATGTGAGTGTATGCAGAGCGAGGAAGTGATTTTCATCTTCAATGTTCATATTCTCACAGAGATATTGCAAATCCTTTCCACTTTCCACCCAGTGTTCATATTCTCACAGAGCTGGCATATCCTTTTTGCCCATGGTGTTTTACGAACTGGGCAACTAAGTGTTTCACTATGGAGCTCCTGAGAGTTCATTCTTATCTTGGCTATATTAATTTTTTTCTTTGAGCTAGTTAAAACATAGAGATACTTTTGATTTTCTAGAGTAGGGTTAGAATAAGGTTGATAACCTCCTTAATATATAATCAATATATTATTGACTACAATTTTTCTTAGATTAATTTAATTTATTTTAAGATAAGTATAATAATTTTTTATATTAATTCATATAAATTATTATGACATAAATGTAATATTTTTTTTATATTAATTTAAAATTTATATTTAAATTATTTAGTTTATATCATTATTAATAATTGAATTTTGAAAATAATAGGTAGTTAAATGTTAATAATTTACCATTGATAATTAAAGGGTTTATATATAAATTAAGAATTAAATGATCCATATATAAATTATAAAAATTAAATTGATTTATAATTGTTTAATAGAGTAAATTATTATTTTTAAAATTTTAAATTATTTTTTCATATTTATTACTTAATTGATTTAGCTTATTTATTATAATAATATATTTTGAAAAATCTATCTACAATTAAAAATTAAGGATTTAAATTATATAAATAATTAATTGTTATAATATCATTATTGATATATGGTGTGTAAATTATAAAAAATTGAATAATTTGTAGTTAGATTTGATGAGTTTTTATAATTAAAATGTTCCATTATTTTTATATATGTATTACAAATCTTATTAAAATTTTCAAAATTTTAATTTTCATATAAATAAACAAAAATTAAAAATTGGTTAAATTTAGGGATTTGTACTTTAAACCTATGTTGTTTTACAGAATCTATCATAAAACATAAGATAATTATATCTCGTCATATTTATGCTATAAAGCATCACTATTTGAAAACAACTTTCCTAAATGCCACTTGTACTATCATGAATCATTGATTTTGATGTTAGATGATTAAAAAAATTTCTACCTTTAAATTAAATACCTTTATTAATAAGTTACAGAAATAATCTTTGGATTTTCAGTTGCATCTTTAGAGTTAGTGGAAAACCATGAACCAAAGAAACTGCGTAACTTCGTAAAGAAGCATGGCCCTCGAAGCAACTGGATCGCTTTGCCTCGCAAAGCAGGTATGATATTATATATACACGCAATATCCATTCACCCTTTCTAGAATTTAGGTTCTGTTTTTCCATTTGTAATAAGCTCTTATGTTCTGTGTTACAATGTTAGTTTGTTAATAAAATAGGCCTCTCAGATGAAATGTCTCTCACGTGTTGATTTTTTTCAAAATTTTCTTCTTTCTATTAAGAATTGAGTTAGCAAGTGACAGCATCTAGACGGGCATGGTTTGACGAAGCATTTAGGGATGGATCCCGGAAAAACTGAAAAATTCTTGTGTTTTAGAATGCAGAAAATTCTCTGGATTATTAATTAGATAATCTATATATCTAAAATATAGAAAGTGGAATGATTTGTAATAATTTGGTATAACAAACAATTTTAATTATTTTTACGCCGAAGGTGTTCTTACTATGAGCTTTGCTGGGATGAACAGTGCTCCCAGCGAATCTCTGTGCTTCACCTATCGCCCTTCCACCCTCTCAAAATTCGACACCTGGCGGTTGTTAAATGATTTTTCTTTCATTATTAATATAGAAATTGGAATGATAATCCATGAGCCAACTATATCTCACCATATTGAAATTATTATTAATAATTGAATTTACAAGATGGATAAAAAATCAAGTATCAATGATTTACCATTATTAATTAAATAATCTATATATCTAAATTATAGAAAGTGGAATGATTTGTAATAGTTAGGTACAACAAATTATTTTAATTATTTTTATATCTATTATTTAAATGATTTTTCTTTCATTGTTAATATAAAACTGGAATGATATGTAATCGTTTGGTACAACAAACTATTTTTAATTATTTATATATATATTATTTAAATGATTTTTTAATCTATTATTTAAATGATTTTTCTTTTATTGTTAATATAGAAATTGGAATGATATGTAGTCGTTTGCTACAACAAATTATTTTTAATTATTATTATTATAATTATTTATATTTATTATTTAAGTAATTTTTCTTTCATTGTTATACTAATTTATTTTGAAAAACCTACGTACAAAATATTCAAATGATCTACAGTTTGATTTGATATTGACTGTTTATAATTAAAATGTTTCATTAATTTTGGATATGTATGAAAATTTTTGTAAAAAAAATTGTTTTTTATTTAGACAACCACAAGTTAAAAACTAGCCAAATATAAGGATTTGTACTTCAAACCAATTATTTTTTAGCTTCACAAAATCTATCATAAACCATAAGCCACTTATATCTCACAATTACTATGCTACATCTCATCAACTTATATCTCCCAATTATTATGCTACATCTTATCAATCTAGGAACTTACATTCCAAAACCACCTACTATACTGCATTTCGTCAACTTATATCTCCCCATTATTATGAGCTACATCTTATCAATTTGAAAACTTACATTCCAAAACCAACTTCTCAATTGGAATTTTTTTTGATGTTGATAATCCCTTCCAAATCACCTGTCTTAAGACATTGCTGAGATTTATTCTCAACACACAACACCGCATTGAAAACTCCCTTTCTACAACTGTTTGAACCTTTTTAATATAAAATATAGATATATACCAGCCTAGATCCATCTTAACTACGGATATATCAAGCACCGAGAGGGATCAAATCTCTCGAGGTGCAAACATTTTCTCAAGTTTTGCACTCAAAAAAGAGGTTTGCACCTTGAGAGATTTGATCCCTTTCAACACTTGATAGATCCGTAGTTAAGATGAATCTAGGCTAATTTGAGTTGTGTGCGACCAAGGAAAATCTATCGATAATATGAGGAACATATGATTAATTTTATCAATAATATGTAAATACATCTAATATTAATATGACCATTTTAAATATACTAAATATGTTTGATATTTATCGATCCATTTTAATTTTAAATTTCCTTAGTTACCAAAGTGAGATGATAAATATTGTAAAATAACTTTAATGATGAAAAATGATGAAATAAATTTTTTGAATGCAGAGTGACAATGTAATAATATTGAATGATAGAAAATGTGAATAATAAGAATGTAGTCAATTACAAATAGCCTTCATTGTGATCAATCTCAAACTATTTTCTTCTACTATTCTTATTGCCACCCTTGTTAGTTTTGTCATATTTCCATATCGATTATATGAAAAAGATATTAGAAATCATAAATCATAAACGATTTAAATATTTAGCTCGAGATGTTGTAGTAAATACCATACCTTGTCTCTCTTGCTCTCCAATATTATTAGGTTTAATTACTATAACACAAAAATCGTTCTACATTGTCAATAATTTTTTGTGCTTACACTGAAATCAATGTACACTATTAATTCAATGACTTTAAAACTAATGTACCCTCATACATCCAATTACATCCAATCAGAAATTAACATATACATTGAAATCAATGCATCTAATGCAAGAAATCAAATAATATTAGAAAACAACATCTACATAGATATAATGCATCTAATGCAAGTAATCAAATAGGATTAAAAATCAACATCTACACTCAAATCAATGCATCTAGTGCAAGTAAGAAAACAAGATTAGAAACCAACATATACACTAAAATCAATGCATCTAGTGCAAGCAATCAAATATGATTATAAATCACCATCTAAACTAAAATGAATGCATTTAGTGCAAGCAATCAAATAGGATTAGAAATCATTTATATTGAAATAAATTCATATAGTGTAAGCAATCAAATAGAATTATAAATCAACATCTACATTTCAATTAATGCATTTAGTGCAAGAAATCAAATAGGATTAGAAATCACCATCTACACTGAAATCAATGCATTTAGTGCAACAAATCAAATAGAATTAGAAATCATCTACATTGAAATCAATGCATCTAGTGCAAGTAATCAAATATCATTAGAAATCAAAATCTACACTAAAATCAATGCATCTAGTGCAAGAAATCAAATAGGATTAGAAATCACTATCTACACTGAAATCAATGCATCTATTGTAAGAAATATTCTTCCCTCTCCCCACCCTTCATATATATCTATATGTCCCTCCATCTCTCCTCCTTTGTCTCTTTATCTCAACCCCATAAACACAAACACTCTCTCACTCCATATTTATCAATCTCTTTGTCCCTCCCTCCTTGTTTCCATCTATCTCTTCTTTCTCTTCACCTTCCATCTATATCTCTATCTCCCTTTGTCTCTCTATATCAACCCCAAAACATACACTCTCTTTCTCCAATCTATCTATCTATCACTCCCTCCTCTCTCTCTCTCCCCCTTCCCTCCCTCTCCCCTGCTTCTATCTCTCTTCCCTCCTGCTATCCTCTCTCGCTCTCCCTCCATCTTCCTTATCACTCCTTATCTCTCTTTCTCTCTCTCTCTCTCTCTCTCTACAGCTTTAACCCTCTATGTATTTCTTCTTACCTCCCTCTCTCTCCCCCTCCATCTCCATCTCTCTTTCCCTACCTCTCTCTACTCTTTCTCTTCCTTTATCTCCCACCTCTCTCTCTCTCTCTCTTCACCTTCTAACTTTGTCACTATATGCCTCTCTCTTTCCTTCTCTCCAACTCTTCTTCTTTGTCTCTTCATCTCACCCCCAAACATACACACAAGTCTCTCCATATCTCCCTTGTCACTCCATCTCTCTCTCCACTTGTTACTGTTTATGTCTTTCTTCTTCCCTCCCTCTCTCCCCATCCATCTCCATCTCTCCATCCATCTCTCTCTCCCTATCCAGCTCCATCTATCCCTCCTTCTCTCCCCCTCCAACTCCATCTCTCTATCCCTTCCTCTCTCCTCCCCTCTCTTTTCCTTCCTCTCTATCCCTTTCTCTCCTACCTCCCTCTCTCTTCCCCCATCTCTCTCTCTCTCTCTCTCTCTCTCTCTGTCTCTCTCCTCCATCACTCTCTTCCTCTCTCTCATCCTTCCTCTGTCTCCCTTTATAGCCTCCCTCCCTCTATATTCACCCCCCTCTCTCTCTCTGCCCTCAAATCCTCCCTCTTCCCCCATCACTCTATCTCTCTCTCCAACTATGTTACTATATCACTCCCTTTCTTATTCTCTCTCCTCTCCCCCCTTGTCTCCATAACTCTGTCCATGTCTCTTTATCTCACCCCTAAACATACACACACTCTCTCTCTTCACTTCTCACAATCTATATCTTTCTTCTTCTCTCCCCCTCCAACTCTGTCTCTCAATCCCTCCCTCTCTCCTCCTCTCATCCTTAATCGCTCTCCCTTTCTCTCCTCTCTCTCTCTCTCTCTCTCTACCCTCCAATACTTTCTCCTTCTCCCTCTCTCTCTCCTTCTCTTTCTCTCCCTCTCCCTCTCTTACCCTTCTCTACCTCTCTCTATCCTCTCCCCCCCTCTCTCTCGCTCTCTCTTCATTCCTCCTCTCCCCTCATCTCTCCCTTGTCAATCACTCTATTTCTCCACTTATATCATATGTCTTCCCTCCCATATATCGAGAGTTAATATATATATAACAAAATTAATATTGTATCAATATAAAGTTTTTAAATTTAATAATTTTAATATTATAATATATTAATATCAATATTATCTTTAGTAATAATAATAACAATAATAGTAATAGTAATATTAATATTTTAATGTTAATGTTAGGGTTAATAATGTTTTTTTTTTCATGGTATTATTATTAATTTGGTCCATGGTATTTGGTCCATAGGCATAAAATATAATTAGATGTTGATTTCTACTCCTATTTGATATATTTTTATTTATTTACCTTACCTTTTTATACTTCTTTTATAAATATGGTATTCAACCCATGGTATTAATAATAATGTGTCCCATGGTATTTGGCCGATAGGCTTCACCTAAATAAAACTTCTTTTTGAGTTTTTGTAAATATAAAAATAGGTTGTATTTATTTATCATACCTATTTTATTTTTTATTTTGGCTTCCGACTTACTTACACTTACTTAGACATCAGGGTCATACTGGGTTGTAGAATGCGCCTTTGGCAGCAATGATTTTTTTGATGCTTATAAAGATGTTTTCTAGCCTTACTTTTCACTATTGTTGAACCTTCATAATTCATATTCTCCATATTATGCTTCTTGAACCTTCATAATACAGAGTCTCCATATTATGCTTCTTGGTTTCCTGTTGGTCTATTTGTTATGTCCCTTCGAAGTGCAGGTCCCCATGGATAAGATCAACCTGTGGTGGGGTTACGTCTTTAGTGTTTAAATGGAATACAAGATAAACTTTGGATTAACGTTCTTCGTTTTTTCAATGGTGCTTGTTCTCGCTAGACGGACTATTGTTCTTCTACCTGTTGATTATCTACAAAGGGCTCGTTCCAATTGACAAGGTCAACCTCAAGTTGGGTTATTAGAAATCATAAATCATAAACGATTTAAATATTTAGCTTGAGATGTTGTAGTAAACACCATATCTCGTCTCTCTTGCTCTCCAATATTCTGAGGTTTAATTACTATAACACAAAAATCGTTCTACATTGTCAATAACTTTTTGTGCTTACACTAAAATAAATGAACACTATTAATTCAATAACTTTAAAACTAATGTACCCTCATACATCCAATTACATCAAATCAGAAATCAACATATACACTGAAATCAATGCATCTAATGCAAGAAACCAAATAAGATTAGAAAACAACATCTACATAGATATAATGCATCTAATGCAAGTAATCAAATAGGATTAAAAATCAACATCTACACTCAAATCAATGCATCTAGTGCAAGTAAGAAAACAAGATTAGAAACCAACATATACACTAAAATCAATGCATCTAGTGCAAGCAATCAAATAAGATTATAAATCACCATCTACACTAAAATGAATGCATTTAGTGCAAGCAATCAAATAGGATTAGAAATCATTTATATTGAAATAAATGCATATAGTGTAAGCAATCAAATAGAATTATAAATCAACATCTACACTTAAATTAATGCATCTAGTGCAAGCAATCAAATAGGATTAGAAATCACCATCTACACTGAAATCAATGCATTTAGTGCAAAAAATCAAATAGAATTAGAAATCATCTACATTGAAATCAATGCATATAGTGAAAGTAATCAAATATCATTAGAAATCAAAATCTACACTAAAATCAATGCATCTAGTGCAAGAAATCAAATAGGATTAGAAATCACTATCTACATTGAAATCAATGCATCTATTGTAAGAAATATTCTTCCCTCTCCCCACCCTCCATATATATATATATATATATATGTCCCTCCATCTCTCCTGCTTTGTCTCTTTATCTCACCCCCACAAACACAAACACTCTCTCACTCCATATTTATCATTCTCTTTGTCCCTCCCTCCCTGTTTCCATCTATCTCTTCTTTCTCTTCACCTTCCATCTATATCTTTATCTCCCTTTGTTTCTCTATATCAACCCCAAAACATACACTCTCTTTCTCCAATCTATCTATCTATCACTCCCTCCTCTCCCTCCCTCTCTCTCTCTTCCCCTTCCCTCCCTCTGCCCTGCTTCTATCTCTCTTCCCTCCTTCTATCCTCTCTCGCTCTCCCTCCATATTCCTTATCACTCCTTATCTCTCTCTCTCTCTCTACAACTTTAACTCTCTATGTCTTTCTTCTTACCTCCCTCTCTCTCCCCCTCCATCTCCATCTCTCTTTCCCTACCTCTCTCTACTCTTTCTCTTCCTTTATCTCCCATCTCTCTCTCTCTCTCTCTCTCTTCACCTTCTAACTTTGTCACTATATGCCTCTCTCTTTCCTTCTCTCCAAATCTTCTTCTTTGTCTCTTTATCTCACCCCCAAACATACACACGAGTCTCTCCATATCTCCCTTGTCACTCCATCTCTCTCTCCACTTGTTGTTGTCTATGTCTTTCTTCTTCCCTCCCTCTCTCCCCATCCAGCTCCATCTCTCTCTCCCTATCCAGCTCCATCTATCCCTCCCTCTCTCCCCCTCCAACTCCATCTCTTTATCCCTCGCTCCCTCCTCCCCTCTCTTTTCCTTCCTCTCTATCCCTTGCTCTCCTACCTCCCTCTCTCTTCCCCCATCACTCACTCTCTGTCTCTCTCTCTCCCCCATCACTCTCTTCCTCTCTCTCATCCTTCCTCTCTCTCCCTTTATCGCCTCCCTCCCTCTATATTCACCCCCCCCTCTCTCTCTGCCCTCAAATCCTCTCTCTTCCCCCATCACTCTATCTCTCACTCCAACTATGTTACTATATTACTCCCTTTCTTATTCTCTCTCCTTCTCTCCCCCATTGTCTCCATAACTCTATCTATGTCTCTTTATCTCACCCCTAAACATACACACTCTCTCTCTCTTCACTTCTCACAGTCTATATCTTTCTTCTTCTCTCCCCCCTCCAACTCCGTCTCTCAATCCCTCCCTCTCTCTTCCTCTCATCCTTAATCACTCTCCCTTTCTCTCCTTTCTCTCTCTCTCTCTCTCTCTCTCTCACTACCCTCCAATCCTTTCTCCTTCTCCCTCTCTCTCTCCTTCTCTTTCTCTCCCTCTCTTACCCTTCTCTACCTCTCTCTATCCTCTCCCTCTCTCTCTCTCTCTTCATTCCTCCTCTCCCCTCATCTCTCCCTTGTCAATCGCTCTATTTCTCCACTTCTATCATATGTCTTCCCTCCCATATATCTAGAGTTAATATATATATATATATATATATATATATATATATATATATATAGTATTAATATAAAAATTTTAAATTTAATAATTATAATATTATAATATATTAATATCAATATTATCTTTAGTAATAATAATAACAATAATAGTAATAGTAATATTAATATTTTAATGTTAATGTTAGGGTTAATAATGTTTTTTTTTTCCATGGTATTATTGTTAATTTGGTCCATAGGCATAAAATATAATTAGATGTTGATTTCTACTCCTATTTGATATATTTTTATTTATTTACCTTACCTTTTTATACTTCTTTTGTAAATATGGTATTCAACCCATGGTATTAATAATAATGTGTCCCATGGTATTTGGTCCATAGGCTTCACCTAAATAAAACTTCTTTTTGAGTTTTTGTAAATATAAAGAGGTTTATGGAGTAAATATATAAATAGGTTTTATTTATTTACCATACCTATTTTTTAAATTTTGGCTTCAGACTTACACATCGGGGTCATACTGGGTTGTAGAATATGCCTCTAGCAGCAATGATTTTTTTTGATGCTTATAAAGATTTTTTCTAGCCTTACTTTTCACTATTGTTGAACCTTCATAATTCAGATTCTCCATATTATGCTTCTTGAACCTTCATAATACTGTTGAACCTTCATAATTCAGATTCTCCATATTATGCTTCTTGAACCTTCATAATACAGATTCTCCATATTATGCTTCTTGGTTTCCTGTAGAAGTGTTCTAACCAATTTAAGACACAACATGCCAAAAGAGGAGACAGAGTATTGTTGGGCTATTTGTTATGTCCCTTCGGAGTGCAGGTCCCCATGGATAAGATCAACCTATGGTGGGGTTACGTCTTTAGTGTTTAAATGGAATACAAGATAAACTTTGGATTAACGTTCTTCGTTTTTTCAATGGTGCTTATTCTCGCTAGACGGACTATTGTTCTTCTACCTGTTGATTATCTACAAAGGGCTGGTTCCAATTGACAAGGTCAACCTCCAGTTGGGTTATTTCTTGAGTGGTTAAACGGACTGCAGGATAAGCTTTCGACTGAAATTGTGCCATTTTCCAATGGTGCCTTCGTATTAAATCACCAAAAGAGAGACTATTATTGTTCTCTCTGTCAATTCCCTACGAAGTGCAGGTCCTCATTGACAAGATCAACCTCTAGTGTAGTTACTTCAGTTACTTCATTAGTGTTTAAATAGAGTACAGGATAAACTTTGAACTGAAATCCTCTGCTTTTCCTGGTCCCCATTGACAAGATCAACCTCTAGTGTAGTTACTTCAGTTACTTCATTAGTGTTTAAACAGAGTACAGGATAAACTTTGAACTAAAATCCTCCGCTTTTCCTATGCTGCTTGGGTATTACATTCCTGTACCAAAGATGTGCAATTATGAAAACCTTCTATTCATTTCTACAAGGGTGTGAAATAATTTCAATAAATAGAACTTTCTACAAGGGTGCATTAAACATTTGATGAACTAGCCAAGCATTTGGAAAGAATTTGACTCATTTATCATTTTGTTCCATGGCAAATATCCTCCTAAAAAAGGGCCACTTTGTCAGCTAGAAGAGTATAATGCCATCTCAATGTAATTGCATTTGCACAGAGAAAAACAAAATATTAAATGAAACCGATGATACATTGCAATCAGAAGCAATTTAATCAGTATCAGAAGTGTCTATAAGAGTCAATATTTCTCTTTAATTCTGTAGTTACAAAGTCTCCAGTATCAATCAACTTAATAACGACGATGTAAAATCCTGTCATCCAACTTACTTACTCTTCTTCTTCTTGTGTCCCTTCGGCCTTTTCTTTTTCTTTTGCTTGCTCTTTGATACAGTGACTTGGGCAGTGCTGTCGATCACAGCTTTCTGTTTCTGGCTGTCATCTACAATCAAGCTGTCATCTATTATCAAAACAAACACGGGCTTTAGTCTCTCCTTGCTTTCCTGCAATTTCAGGGAGGTGGGATCGATGACATCATTTATAAGCCATTCAATGTTACAATCTTCGTGCTTCGGATACCTGCAAATATGGGAACAGTGAATTTTACAGCTTCGGAGTAATATTATACCTTGACTATTTATCTAGCCATCCTACATGTTTTTTTATTTTTTTTAAAGTTGGCACAAAAATAATTCATTGATGAAAAAAGTGTTTGCAGCAGATAACTGGCATCATATGGAAGTTTACAAAATTCGTAATCAGTTGTAACTTCTTAATCTGAACCATTTAGAATCCATTGGATATTTTTCCTGCTCACAGAACTTGAATTTATCCTCTTTACATGTCGTAAGTGAAGAGTGAAAAATACAATACAGCATTTCTGCAATAGCTTCTAAAGATTGGAGAATACATATAAAATAAAAATTAACAACCCGCATTCATGGAGGTCTTAAACTAAAATAATATAACATCTTTTAAAGCCAAGGGTGGCAGTGAAATTATAAAAGTAATTAAACAACATAAAGGATCAGTCAAATTGTTTTTTGGTAAGCTAGGTTCACTGGGTCCCAGTGAATTGACAATCACGGATAACTTTGGCACAAAGAATGTCTTAATAATAAATTTTATTTTATTTTTAACTGTTCTGCACACACTGGACTAATTGGATACTATTTACTGAATATTGTCTGCAACCAACCAATTATAAGTAATGTATAAACAATCTCCATCAATCATATGTAAAAGTACTTATACGGAATTTCAGGTTATTGGTTATTGAAGCTTAGTGGTGGGAAAATTAGATTAAGATGAAATGAATAAATATTTGGAATAATGTTTACATTACTTAGTAAGATTGTGTTGTCGAGCATTATTTATATGTTTTGTAATTTGGTTTTGATATATAGAATACCAATTAATTTGTGAGTAATCTGTGTATATCAATTAATTTGTGAGTAATCCGTGTATAATATCTGCTTCTCTATTTTTCTTGTTGGTATCATAGCCAACTCTAGCTTAACTCCCTTCAGAAAATGCGAGGAAGATGGAAAATAAATGAGGGGATGCTTGTACATTAGTAAAATTAAATTAGATTAGTTAAAGTAAAATAGATTACTGTGTGTATTGTTTAGTTGTACTTGTGGGCGGAATCGTTGTGCCCAGTGAGAGAGAGAACCAATCTGGTGTGAGTGGAGCAGCGAAGGGATACGATCAGTTCGTGGTGAACCTGACGTGACGTCAAAGTGAAGGACGACTTACTTTGTCTTCTCCAGCAGCAAATATAACGGCAGCACCCTCTCGGTGTTGGGGATTAATCGAAAGCCGTAGTCTAAAAAGTAATAATGGCTCAGAATCCAGCAGAGATTTTGAAAAAATTTAGCAAAGATTTTATCAGAATTTTGTTTATAGTTGTTAAATTTCAGTATTTTGAGTGTTCTAAGAGTTTTTTGTAATGCTGAATTTATTTTCATTAACAAAAATAAATTCCAAACATTACAACTAACTCATTTTTAAAATTTTACTAAACCAAATTCCAACAAAAACCTGCCATCCAAACTATTCTGTTGCCTAAATAAACAACTTCTTAATCAAAACAATGCGCTGCCCCAGCAATCGGAAGCAAACAAAACGTCATTTCAATCCCGTAGCATTAAAAATTACAGGACAAGAAGACGGTGGATGCGCACTGGTGCAATGTTGTTTTGACATCTACGTGGACCAGCACCCGAATGTAAGACTTGTAATTCTAGAGATTTTCTTTTAAATATTAATTGTTTGTCGAGGGAGACAAGATTCTGCACATGTAGATGTTGTCATTACCCGGTTCATGGTTATGTATCTCCAGCTTCACGTGGTTATGTATCTTCCAGCTTCACGTGCCTGTTCTCGCTTTTGGAGCATTTGCGTGTTCTCATGCACGAAATATGTGTATGGCTCCCGACCTTTTGTCGGTATTCATTCCAGCACCTGCCCTGAGAGTTTCTTGGTTTTCAACAGAAATATTTCAGCGACGCTATGATCGTCTGCTTGGCAGAATTGTGAAAACGTAACCTTTGCATCAACTCGAATGCAAGCCACCAAGGAGCTACCAAATTTAATGATTCGTTTAAGTCAAAATGTGACGTGGAAATCTTGGGAGGAAATTCAGAATTTTTAAAACAGTGGGTGGTGGCGTTATTTGACAAATACTACTGGTGAATATATTGTAAAAAAACTAATTATTGAATAGATTAGTATAATTTAAAATAGCGGTTCTCGGTGCAAAGAGAACAATATGTTAATTTGATTGTGTGACTTTCTTTTATGCTGATGAGTTTTGTTGTGTTTCTAGTTTCAAGAGCATCCGGTGCACGTTGCAGGTTTTGTGATGAAATTTATGTGTGTGAAAATGTTAAGTTGTTAGATCAATTTTTGAATGTTTAATGTTTAGATGTTTTTTTAGCAATTTACGTATAGCGGAAAGTGAAATATCTGATAGATGGTGATTGGTGCATAGGATGGTTCATTACTTCACAGTTCTTATAAAAAATTCTTTCGGTGATAATCACATCTAATCAAATTTTGTCGATGCGTTTCGAACCAGCGAGTGTGGTTCATTATTAGGTCAGGACAAGATGAAGAAATCTGATCTAGGAACCAATTTAAATAGATGAGGGAATGCTCCAACTAGCCATTATGGTTCATTACTTCACAGTTTTTATCGTGGAAGCCGCGACAAGCAGAGATGTCAATGTTGTTGATGTTACAGAGTTCATTAAAGATGGTCAGAGGCGATTATGTCTTAAATGAGTTGAATGGGAAGCTGAAAAGAACGTTGTCTGGGAGACTTCAGAGTGGGCAAAGTGCCCAGCGAGAAAGATGTGACATGTTAATTGTAATTTGTCATTTTTATATTAATCTTTGTTATAATGTAAAGTAAGCATTAAAAGAGGCACTTGGAAATTAGGATAACCCTTACATTAATAAATAATAAATAAATAGAATTGGATTATTGGTTGTTGAAGATTTTCTCAACAACCAATTCCTTTGTTTGAAATTTGTTGAATCTCATAAGCACTATTTATGTGCCTTATAATTTAACTTTAATATATAAAATAAAAATTAATTTGTAAATAATCTATATAAAATATCTATACCTCTTTTTTCTTGTTAAATCTCTTCTTTTAAAATGTGAACGTTCATCCCATCTATCAGTGCCTTCTTAATGATAACTAATAGAAATCGAGACTTACTATATCTACATAAAAATATCATATCATATTCAGCTGACAACAATCTATCAGTGCCTCCTTAATGATAACTAATAGAAATCGAGACTTACTATATCTATATAAAAATTTCATATCATATTCAGCTGACAACAGCAACACTATTAGAAACGTATTTTCTTCTCATATTCGGTTGATAGTAGCAACGCAATCAAAAACACATTTCCTTAAAATCATACTCGACTAATAGCAGCTACATTATTAAACACTGTTTGGAAGAACATTTTATTTAGTATTCGGCTGATAATGGCGACAGTATTTCCTGAAAAAGTGTAGACAAGTTCTGTGGTCGAAACACCTCACAGAAATGTCATCTTCACTAAGGGTGAAAGAAGATTAACTGATGGGGTCTCTGAAGGTAATTCTAACTTTGGAGGATTAAGCGGTGTGCATGTCACTGAAGGTAATTCTAACTTTAAAGATCAATATCATTTATAGGCATGTTCTATTATTTATGTTAGCATATTAACATAAAGATATTTAGCATAAATTAAGGGGTGTATTAATTAGATTTAGACTAGGCAGTTGAGAAAAAAAAATTATTATCCTTTTCACGTTGATTGAGATTCTTTATGAACCACAAGTAATACCTCACTATGGGATGGAGGATGCCGTGTTTAACTTGATGCTCAAAAATAAAATATTAAAAAGTATGTATAAACATTTATGATTTTTGGGCATTTTTAGTAATTTTATAGAAAACAGATTAACAAGACTATAACTAGAATAGGATTTTTGAGTATGTTGTCAATTGGGTCTAGCTTGAGTGGTTGGGAGAAATAATTGTTATTTTTTTTGTTGCACATCCAACTTGTGATTGACAGATGTCAAAGAGGTTGAAATCATCATCGAAAAATGGCCTTTTCATGGGGTCGAATAACCCTCCATTAAAAAGTATGTATAAACATTTATGATTTTTGGGCATTTTTTAGTAATTACATGTTAATTTCATAGAAAACAGATTAACATGACTATAACTAGAATAGGATTTTTGAGTATGTTGTCAATTGGGTCTAGCTTGAGTGGTTGGGAGAAATAATTGTTATTCTTTTTGTTGCACATCCAACTTGTGATTGACAGATGTCAAAGAGGTCGAAATCATCATCAATATATAGCCTTTTCATGGGGTTGAATAACCCTCCACAGGGCTGACTTGGTGATGGAGGTCTTTTTGACTTTCTTGACTCAAAATAATTTTTCCTCTAATTATACAAATGCCAATGCCCAAGAAAGGTATTATACATATGATAAAGAAATTTTTTTGACTTAAGTAATGTTAAAATATATAACTACTTCCCCCATGCAGAGTTAGACAAGCAGTTAAGTGAATTATTTGAGTTGAGTTATAGATAGATTTGGCGAGTGAGTTAGAGAGTGATTTAAGTGAGTTGATCAAGTTCAGTTATGTGAGAGTGTGTGCATGTCAATTTAGGTTAAATACCCTTCACTGGGTTTATTGTATTCAGATTATGATTTAGAGTGATTGAGATTAATTGAAGAACCACAACTCATTGTTTTGTGTGTGAAATACTTGTGTTATTGTGTGATTGAATCCTCTGCCTATCCAAAAAATTGGTATCAGAGCTGAAGAAGGATCAGAATGATGCAAGAGCATCCAAGCCAATTTTTCATTATTTAATTATGTAATAAGGGGGGTGAGATATTTTAATTATTTTATTAATTAAATTGTTTATTTTTAATGTTGAATCAGAAGTGTCCTCAGACACATACTTTATTGATAATGAAAAAATATTACATAAAAAATTGCAGGATTTTACAGACGTAAATTCTCATTCTCACACTACACTCACATTACACAATGAAATTAGGAAACAATCCTATTTATAAGCTCTATGTTCTAACTTAATCTAGTTATGGATCACGTGGAAAATAAACAAGTGTCCATTTACAATAAATGAGTTTCTAACCACTCTACTAACTTCACTCCTAACTTAGAGCCTAGATAACGACTCTTTTCTAGAGTCCTAATTTTTATTAACAAATTTCTATTTCTAAATATCTCTTAATATTTATTAAATATTCTAATTTAATAAATATATTTATCCTAGCTTTACATTATTCAATTTATGTATTTTTGGATTTATAATTGCCTTTATGAAATAGGCTAACATTCCCCCCTTCAAGGATAAATCCAAAAAGAAGAACGAGGAACCATCTTCCAAGTTCTCAAGCTGATGCTGAAAAAATCTTCAATCTTAAGAGAACATGAATCAGCTGTATGTTTGATTCATCTCTGAATGTTGCTTGACAACGCCATCAAGTGCCAAGTTGCAAAAGGATCCATCTATCCTTTGCCTGAAATCAGCATCCAAATTTTTGTTCAAGGCCCACTGGCTGATGATGTCAAAAAAAACTTACTGTTGCTTTTGTTATGTTGAAAACTGTTCACTGCTTCTGTGTTGTCGACTGCCCACTGGAAAATTTGTTGATGCCCACTAGCTGTTGAAGATGCCCACTAGCTGTTTTTGCTGGTTTTGTCGAGACTTTCAGTCTGACAACCACTGTCAATCTCATTGACATTTCCCCCCCTTTGTCAGCTGAAAGGAGAGACACTTCTCTGTAAAATATTCCTAAACTCCCCCCCTTCAGGTGTAGGAGTTTCACACTGTTGTACTCCCCCATTCAACTGCATGAGAGTACCATCATCTATTCACTGTTGGCTGCACTATGTGTGATTGGATTCGATTGTAGAACTGAAGCAGTCTTTTAACTGTGGATGACCATTCCCAAGGGTCAATCCATTCATAATGTATCTTCAATCTTGCTGATTTGTGTTGATTGTGACATTTTTCTGAGGAATGATTGGACTTGCCACAATGGCGACAGGGATGGAGATCAAAACACTGATCTTCCATATGACTGGTTCTCTGACAATGAGAACATTTTGGTGTGACCTCAACTTCAGGTTGTGTGGAATTCTCTTTTTCGGCAACTTTGGGTTGCGTGCATTGCTGGTTGTCTGCAACTGTCTCTGAATGTGTTGAGGGGATCTGTTCAAGAAATCCCGCACTGACGAACTGAATGGGCTTGGAATAATCGGGAATATGTAAGTTTGCGTCATCTTGGACATATCCTAAGCTTCGTCGATTCTTGTTATTTTGAATTTCTTCCCAGGACCTGATGATGGGCTTGGAAGAAATTTGAACTGGAACAATTTCATCACTTGAAGCTGTTTGAATGAATGACTTATCATTTGGATGGTTCAAAGAATTATCATCTGGATGGTTCAAAGACTTGAAAGTATCATTATTTTCTTGCAATTCAATCCTTTGAAGTTGCGACTCGAGCTGAAGAAACTCAATAGTTTCATGTGTTTGTTGTAGATGCTGTGAAAGATCAGCAAGAGTGTCTTTGCTGACGTGCACCATGTCTTCATCATTGGAGATGATCAAACTGTGAAGAATGTTTAACAACTGAATATGTTGCACCATCTGAACTTGCGCACTTGAAAACAGGCTCTCTTGAATGTGGCTTGAATGGCACTCTGGAATTCACGCTCGCTTGATGACGATCGCGTTTGTTGAAACGCTTACTTGACTTACTTGATGATTTTACGCTCACTTCAATGAATAACCATGCTCGCTTGATGACGATCGCATTTGCTTGTACGCTCACTTGACTGAATAACCACGCTCGCTTGATGTCGATGTCAACTTGGTTGATTGATGTCACAGTTGAACTTGTTTGGTTGCTTTGGATGGTCGCTGCAATAAACTTCACTCTGGCTCGCTTGATGTGTTGATTTTTGCACTGAATTGATGCAAATTGGTTGAATGAATAATCACGCTCGCCTGCAGGAGATGTAAACTTGTCGCTTGTTTGAAAAAACTCATGCACTCAATTGATTTTGTGTAAAGGAAGGGTGTCGAACACTGTCAACAATGCACCCATGAAAGCTTACAATGATTCACTTTAAAATAATGAATTCACTTGTCTTCTTAAAAATTCATTAACAATGAATTTTTAATGATTAACATAACATAGTGAATTTGATTACAAGTTCTGAAAAGAATGTATAACAACGTTGATGTAGACTTTTGAGTGCGCAAGTACATGAACTTGATTAAGTGAATTGGCTTGTTGATTTAAAATGCTGATGTAATCTTCAATTTGTGTTGTAGTGTTGATCTTGCAGCTATGTGTTGTGCTTGCTGATGTATGCGATATTAAATGAAATCATTGATGTGTCACAACTAGACACAAATAAAAAACAACAACATGAAGCCATAAAAAACATGCGCCATCAAACACACATAGTGTACCTTAGATCCCCTTATTCAATTTCGGGCGGATCTAGGACACATCAACACCAAAAAAAAATGATATCTTTATTAATCACTGAGTACATCATCTGAAGCAATAATAATGCCAAGCTGGAAACCCTTTGAAACAACGCGCCTTCAAAGTCTGAATGGATAGTGACACGAGCTCTCTCAAAGTAAAACAATACTTTGAATTACAATAAAGTCTTTCCCTTATCACTCCAGATACAAAATATGCACCTTATTACTACAAAAATTACAAAAAACATCACTCTTATGACAAAATCAATGACAATCTTCAACAATCTGAACCAGCGTATGACTGAAATCTTGCGTCCAACGTACTCACTAACTTCAACATGCCTTCAATTCATGATTGATGGCTTTCGAATTTCCATTTAAACTCTTGGCAATCTATATGGCGTTTTCATTTCAAATTGTGCGCTTTCTTTAACATCTGCAACCAAACTCGCACTCTCCACTGCTATGCATATGAAAATGCATCTCCAAATCTTTGGCCAAATAAGACTCTTAAGTCTGGGAAATTTCACACTCTTTGCGGAAGCTAATAACATCTGTTCAAAAAATTTTATGGCTTATGAAAACCATACTTCAATACAACCAAAAGTCAATTATTTCATGCGGAAGCTTTAGAACTGAACTTCAATCAATGATATGAAACCATTAAACCAAAACTTCAAATCGCATTTGGAATCCAACTCACAAGTTTTATACCCAAATTTCAATATTGAATGATTGACATTAAATAAGTATTGACCTTGACTTCTCTGACCATTCAAAGTTGATTTGGTTCTAAACCATATAATTTTGGGTCAACAATGCACATTATTCATTTATGCAAAGGTTTCTCTAAAATTCAATACTTTTCACCATAGCATAAGAGAAATTGTTATCATAGCATTAAACTTTAGACCAAAGCATTTATACTCCTTAATCGAAATTATGACTTTACCTTCAATGACTTCAAAGTGACAAATATAAATATTTTCCAAGTCATATTTACCTCAAAGCGCCTTCCCAATGGTGATGAGACACATCATTCTTGCATCCAAAGACTTTCCCTCCATTGCAAATTTTATTAACTGTTGTTTTTGCATCGCTTGCTAATGCTGCATTGAACACTGAAGAAGTAATTTGACTGGTTAAAACACTGGTTAAAACGCTTGTCTTCACTGCTGGTTAAAATGCTGTTTTCACTGCTTTGAACGTTGGCTCAGTTCAAACGCTGGCTTTTATTCAAACTCTGATTAGACATGCAAAATCGATGCTTCATGCCACAAATGAACGCTGGAAGATTGCGAATGAACGCTGCAGATTCTAAATGCTTTCAAGTGAAATTCAATGCCAATTAAAACACCAAAAATGAACGCTGGAACGCTGGTTCATATCCGTTCAATGCTGGAACGCTGGTTCATATCTGTTCAACGCTGGAATCAATCAAATCTGATGCCACAAAAAAAACGCTATGAACCAGATTTCAATTGCAAATTGCAAATCAATCTTCTAATTGCAGATTTCAATTGCAGATCAATCTTTCAATTGTTGATTGCAAAATCAATCTTTCAGTTGCAGATTACCAATTGCAGATTTCAAAATCGATCTTGGGCACTTTTGCAGGACGCTGGTTCAAAGTGCTGGTTTCAAAATGAAAGAGCAGAAGTCGATGCCAAAAAACGTTGTTGATGCATAATCCACTTCAGAAAACGCAGAACGCTGGTTATTGAATGCTAGTTATGGGCTGAATGTACAATGCTGTTTGAACGCAGGTTTGAAAGTTTGAAGCGCTGTTTGAATGCTTCAAAATAATTTAAGACGCTATTTGATTCTATTACATATGACCCCACATGAAAGGACTTTTAAACATTAAAAAAATACACATGAAAGTGCAGAAGCGTTGGCACGCTGTTTTGAATGAATTGCAGAATCGATTTGAATGTTTTGAAAGGATTTTAAAAAGAATTAAAATATACATCGTTGTTTCTTTTTTTGTTTTTATTCACTCAAACAATTTGAAAAAGTCACACAGATTTGCATTTTTTGAAATAGACAAATTTCGTACCACACATGCCGGATTCAACAACATCTCTGGAGCTCCACACAGATTATAGGATCATTCACACTCGCCTGCACACCAGCTCTTAGAAAATCTCCTTTGCGCTGACAACAACATCTCTGCTTAGTGATTCACAGCATGCCTTCAAGGATTGGCCTTGAGTTAATCGACAACACACACAGGCCTCTGATCACAGGCTCTGATACCACATGTTGAATCAGAAGTGTCCTCAGACACATACTTTATTGATAATGGAAAAAGATTACATAAAAAATTGCAGGAGTTTACAGACGTAAACTCTCATTCTCACACTACACTCACATTACACAATGAAATTAGGAAACAATCCTATTTATAAGCTCTATGTTCTAACTTAATCTAGTTATGGATCACTTGGAAAATAAACAAGTGTCCATTTACAATAAATGAGTTTCTAACCACTCTACTAACTTCACTCCTAACTTAGAGCCTAGAGAACGACTATTTTCTAGAGTCCTAATTTTTATTAACAAATTTCTATTTCTAAATATCTCTTAATATTTATTAAATATTCTAATTTAATAAATATATTTATCCTAACTTTACATTATTTAATTTATGTATTTTTGGATTTATAATTGCCTTTATGAAATAGGGTAACATTTAATAAATTAGGAGAAAAATGTAAAGGTGAGGATTATTATATATATATTCTTTAATAATTAAAGGATATGAGTGGAATGGAATTAGGTAGAGAATCTAGGGAGTAGGAATTACATATATGAGACTTTGTTGAGTCCAAAACTAGAATAAATATAAATTAGATTTAAGTTGAGATTTGTGTAGAGGAATTTATAGAGTGAAATAAATTCATTGTTTATGTATATATAGGAGGGTTTTGTGAGGATGAAAGACAAAGAGTAGTGAGGAGTACACTAAAGTGAGAGATGGTTTGAAGGGCCAAGAGCCAAGAGGCCGCCCAATGTAATATTTGGCCAAAGAGTTTTTTATGTTTTTATATCAATATTTCATTTGAATGGCTCTCCTTCCTTCATATGTATTTTTTGTCTGAATATTTTTATGGTTTTAATGAAGAATTATTGAGAGTTTTCATGCTGAGTGAAGGAGTGTGTGTTTTATATGCTCGAATCTGTTGGACAACATAATCCCTGCATCACAGAAAATCCGTGGGCGAGCAAATCTAGAGACAAAGGCCAAAAGCAGAAGGCTGTCAAATTAAAAAAAAAAAAAAAATTTACACGTGGAGGTCCGCACGTTTGCAGAGAAGAAAAAGCGGAGGTCCACAACTTCTCCTAATAAAACCTGCAAAGATTTCGAAAACCTTACGATTTAAAAAATAAATCAGGTTTAGTCTGCGATTTACTCACATCAAAAGTGCGAAGTCGGGTTTTATGATTAAAATTTGACAGCGTGAGAAGGACCGCCGTGAGTGAGTACATAACAAAAGTCAACACAGAACGAGTGTTAGATTTTAAAAGGGAGTACATATTTTTTTTACCAAGGAAGGCTTACCTTGTGATTTAAAACGATTTTGATAACCCACTTGAATTTTAAAAGGATCTTTTAAAATTGCACAACATAAGTTTTAAGTTCTTAAAGGAGCAGTTGAGAACTTCAAGGGTTTTATTTATAAGTATTTTTTAAAGATTTTTTTTATATAAAGTTTTATATAAAGATTCTTTATATTAAAAAAAAAATCAAAGGGTTTTTTATAAAGTTTTTTTGTAAACTTTTATTAAAAAAAGAAGAAGAAGAGAGATTTAGGGTTTTTTATCATAGAAGAAGATTGATTTTTTGAGGCAAGATGGTCACATCAAGTTGTCAGCCACAACTTCCATCTTTCACTGGGAAAGTTTATATGTGTGGGCTATTAAAATGGAGACTATGATAAAAGCACATGATGTATGGGATCATGTCAAGTTTGGGCTTGCAAAACCTCAGAACGACGCAGAAGAACGAGCCCTCAATGATGCAGAGAGAGAGCAATGGAAGAAAGACAAGTGGAAGAATGCACAAGCGTTGCTTCTTATCCAGTAGGGAGTGGACCAAGCACATGTTCCTAAGCAAATAAGAGGCAAATTAGATGATCAAAGTGAAACACATGTATATTTACTAGCTATAGTGAGCAGTCAAAAGCTTACAAATTGTATAACCCTGTCACCAAGAAGACAATCATTAGTAGAGATGTTGTGTTCAAAGAACAAGAGTCATGGAATGAGACTGTAGACATACTAACCGATGCACAAACACCGTTGATGGAGGAGGATGATGTAGAAGAATAGGAGCAACAAGAGCCAAGAGAGCAGACACCAAACAGAGTCACACCAGCAAGGACTCCAAGATTTTAAGAGCAGCATGGATCTTCAAGCAAATCAACAGACCAGAATTATCCAAGCAGTGAATCAGGTAATGAATCAAGCAATGGTAAGAAAAATATGAGAAGTTTGAAAGATATTTATGATGATTTGGATGTTAGTTCAAATTTTGCATTGTTGGTATTCCAACCTTCTTCGTTTGAAGAAGCAATCAGAGATGAAAATTGTGTGCAATCCATGGATGAAGAGATGAATTCAATTGAAAAGAATGATATATGGGATTTGGTTGATTTACCAAACGATAAAAATCTCATTGGTGTGAGGTGGGTGTACAAGACAAAGGTGAACGAGAAAGGTGAGATGACAGATTTAAATCACGACTTGTAGCAAAAGGATTCTCGCAGCAACCGAGAATAGACTTTGGGGAAACATTTTCTCCTGTAGCTAGATTGGATACTGTAAGAGTAGTTCTAGCGACAACAGCTTAGAACAAGTGGAAAGTATACCAGATGGATGTCAAATCAACCTTCTTGAATGGAATTCTAGAAGGAGAAATTTATGTGTAGCAACCTCCAGGATATGAAGTTGAAGGTAAAGAAGATAAAGTTTATAGGTTGAAGAAAGCGCTCTATGGACTTAAGCAAGCACCCAGAGCATGGTATAGCAGAATTGACAGTTACATGATCAAGAATGGATTTTGCAGAAGAAGCATTGAGCCTACCTTATACACAAAGGTAATGAGCATGGATAGATTTTGATAGTTTGCTTATATGTTAATGACATGATTTTTACAAGTGATCTTGAGTTAGATGAATTTAAAGCAGTCATGATGAAAGAATTTGAGATGATAGATCTTGGTCTCATGAAATATTTTCTTGGCATTGAAGTTAAGCAATCTGAAAAATGAATCTTTATTTGTCAAAATAAGTATGCTAGAGATTTATTGAAAAGATTCAGGATGGATAATTGCAAACCTGAACGTACACCAATTGCAACAGATATAAATTTAAGAAAGGATGATGAAGGAGCAGATGTCAATCCAAATCTATTCAAAATATTGGTTGGCAGCCTCATGTATCTCACAGCGACAAGACCAGATATTATGCATGGAGTGAGTTTGATTTCCAGATTTATGGAGACTCCAAAAGAAACACATTGGAGTGTTGGAAAAAGAATTTTGAGATACATAGCAGGAATGAGAGATTATGACATTATGTATTCAAGTACAGAAAAGAAAGAATTGATTGGATATACAGATAGTGATTTTGTAGGAAGTTTGGATGATCAGAAGAGCACATCCCATTATGTTTTTCATATTGGTTCAGGAGTGATAGCATGGGCATCTAAAAAGCAGCCTATTGTGACACTATCATCAACAGAAGCAGAATATGTAGCAGCAACTTCAGCAACATGTCAAGCAATATGGTTAAGAAGAGTATTGGATGGACTCAAGCAGAAACAACAAGGATCAACAGTGATATACTGTGACAACACATCAACAATTGCACTATCCAAGAATAGTGTGTTTCATCAAAAGAGAAAGCATATTGATACTAGATATCACTTTATTAGAGAACTTGCGAGCAATGGAGAAGTTCACTTGAAGCCTTGTAAATCGAGTGATCAATTGGCTGATATCTTTACAAAGCCATTAGCAGTAGATTTGTTTGATTTTCACAAAAGAAACTTGGGTGTTGTAAGCCTAGCTGAGACATAGACCAACATGCATGTTTGAGTTGTCATGAGTTATGTTTTAGTTTAGAGGTCGTAATTAAGCGGGAGTGTTAAAATATATAATTACTTCCCGCATGCAGAGTTAGACAAACAGTTAAGTGAATTAGTTGAGTTGAGTTATAGATAGATTTGGTGAGTGAGTTAGAGAGCGAATTAAGTGAGTTGATCAAGTTCAGTTATGTGAGAGTGTGTGCATGTCAATTTAGGTTAAATAACCTTCACCGGGTTCATTGTATTCATATTATGATTTAGAGTGATTGAGATTAATTGAAGAGCCACAAATCATTTTTTGTGTGTGTGAAATACTTGTGTTATTGTGTGATTGAATCCTCTGCCTATCCAACAAGTAAACCGTAGAAGCATGAAGAACATGCTTGCCCTAGTTGATAAAAAAAGAGAGCATGAAACCCATGCTTCAGAAATAATTTTCTTTTCCTTCTTTTTCACTTTTACAATAAATATATAATGATATGAGTACAATAACAATTATGAAGACGAAGCATAGTTACATTTTCAACACTTCCCACCTAAATTATATTCTTGCTAGTGACATGTTGATATGGCCTTGAACCTTGAGGAACACATTTACCATGGTACCATTTTCAAAATGAGGGGAAGTGCCTAAGGGTTTCCACGTATATATATTTCAATTTTTTTGTCAATTAGTTGTAGCTCAAGTGACTGGATGGAATGGTTGTTTTCCTCCCAACCAGGTTCAATTCCCACAAGTGACATGTTGAGGTTATGATAAATCCTTGAGCTTTAGAAAAATCCAATTTACTCTAGGTAGCATCATCAAAATGAGGAGAAGTGTTTGATGGGCCCCACTGGAAAAAATGATTAAGGGGTGTTTTTTGTATTTCTAGCTTTTAGATAAATCACATCAACAATGTTTGATGGTTGACGTTTCAAACCTACTAATGAGGTTCATCCTCAGGACTTAAGGATGAACCTCATTAGTGGGTTCGAAATGTCAACCATCAAATATTGCTGATGTGATTTATCCAAAAGCTAGCTGCAAAAATCATTATGGATCACAAAAGTCTGAGATCAATGATTAAGGGGTGTGTTTAAACTAGTGATATCAGAACCAGATCGAATCATTCTGAACTAGCCAATCTGACTGCATTTGAGGGAAAACTGATCGAAATTTCATGGAGTAGAAAAGGCCAGTTCAACATTGAACCAACCGGTTCTTATATAGAACCAGCCAGTTTGGTACTGAATTGGCCTTTTTTCATTGAACGAACCAATTTGGAACCAAGTTGGTCGGTTTTGTACATTGCTACCAAGGACCTTTTGGATGCAATTTTTTTTCAAAAAAAAAAAAATTATGATTGGGGAAGCCTAGTATTTGACCATATTTCCCTGGTAATGTTATACAATTAATGATAATGCTTAAGAATATCTTTCGTTTTCATCCTTTCACTTAAATTTTTAACATTCCCATTAATTGACTCAGGTTGTTTGAGAGTGGTTTTGACCACATTGGATTTCACATGGAGAAAGTATAATTTTAGATCCCTCTCAAAATCCAGTAGACTTAATAGTTTTCATGATTTGGGGTGTTGCAACATTTCCATTGGATTTTTCCATATACAGGGTGTGGAACTAGTATTTAATCAAGAGCACTAAGCGATCTAGGTACCTTAATGTTAGTGACATTGATTTTTGAACTCCTCTATCATGGCCCTATTAAAATGTACCCATTAGTCAAACAAAATCTTGTTTTGTAATGAGAAAAAACCTAAGTCACCTGACATGGGGACAAGATGGACACGCGGATTCGAGTGTCGGACACGGACATGGTGACCCCCCGGAACAAGTCATGTCTGGACACGTTATATATATATATATATGAAGATCTATGTTTGAATCAATGAATTTGTATGAATTTGTGTAAGAAATATCTAGTTTTTATAATATATATATATATAATTAGATATTTCTTACACAAATTCATACAAATTCATTGATTCAAACATAGATCTTAATCTAGATGTAAGTTTTACAAAGATACATGATACATCATACAATCATACAAAGTAATAGACATATTCATCAATGATCCAATAGGAGAAAGACAAGATATTGTAGTTTTCTCATTAAGTCATCAAAATCAAAATGTGTTACATAAGTACTAGGTAGTACAATGCCAATGGAAAATAGAAATAGCAAATACAAAACAACTACAAGTCTCCAAGACTACAAGCCTCAAGGCAGTGCTAAAGTCGGTAGCTCATGCTTCATGAGTCAACAAACATCATCATCATAATCACTGTCCTCATCATGATAATCATGCTCACCACTGCTCTCCTCTGCTGCATCCTCCTCCTCTGTATCCAATCTCATCTCTGCATCTGCTAGTATGGAGGATGACCCCTCTACTGTATCACCATCATCAAATATGACAGGCTCTAGCACTGGCTCATTGAGATCCAAGTTGGCCAATGCCAACTCAATACTGTTTTCCAAACCCATATCATGAAGAAAGACATCCCACATCTTTGTCTTTCCCTTCAACCAATCCTCCCTCTGCCTGTAAATAAGGAGAAGGTTGGTGTGCATATACACCATTGTCTCTGCCCTTGACTGCTCAAGCTTGCTCTTCTTCACATTATAAAAATTCCCATATGTGCTCCAATTCCTCTCGCAACAAGAGGATGAAGTCACCTGAGAGAGGAGCCTCATGGCTAACTGTTGTAGAGGAGGGCTTGTTGCCCCATGAGTTGCCCACCAAGAATAGAGCTTCTTAGCCCCCCTATCTCTAATCACGTCATAGCCTGCAAATCGCCTAGGGCCAGTGGAAAACTCTACAAAGGCATCCTCCACCTCATCAAGGGATGCCCTATCCTAAAAAATCCTCTTGAATGCATATTTTCTCCCTTGTGAGTTTTCACCATCCAAGTGAGGAGGGAATTTGCGGGAAGGTCCATCATTCAGCCAATCATGGTTGTAGTATTTTGGGTTCAAGGAGTGAGCCAAACAATGTAAAGGTGTGCAATTCTGTCCCATCTGTTACCAAGAATATCTTGTATGCTGGTGAAGAAGGCCTCTGGTGATGTCTCATACTCGGGGAACTGACTATGTAAAATAATGTTCCTCATAGACTCAATCATGGAAACCCATCCCTCATAAACCTCTCTTAGGATGGGTTGGTCTATATTTGCAAATCGAAGCAAGGAAATGATAGTGTTGTGTAACCAGCTCCAAAAATAGAAGAAAAGAGATGTGAACGCCTTAGAAATAAGCCACTTCGAGGGGGAAACCTCCAATACATTACATAAATGAACAATTCTTGGATGATACAATTTACAAAACCTCCTTTCTATATATAGGAGTCCATGGGGCCATCATGTAATCCTAGTGGGCCACAATGTAATCCTAGCCTACCTAACAATAATAATTTAAGGGCACAATAATAACAAAATGGGGGTTACAAGGGTACAATAATAACAATAAGGGGGTTACACTAACAACAATAAGGGACTAGACTAGTAATATAGGGACCTAACATGCCCCTCTCCTTCAAAAAAAGTGTTGTCCTCAACGCTTGAGTAGCTCTGGGTGCTTTTGTATAAAATTCTCATCCTCCCATGTAGAATCTTCAGTGGGTAAGTTCTTCCACTTGATGAGATACTCTGAAATTGATCGATTCCGTAGTTGTCGAGTTCTTGCTTCCATGACCGCTTCTGGTTCCAATATGATTTTTCCTTCCTCATCAAGTTCTGGCAATATTGTTTGAACTGGAAGATTTTCACCTATAACCTTCTTTAAGCATGAAACATGGAAAATCGGATGCACTCGTGAAGAAGCAGGAAGCTCCAATTTGTATGCCATAGTACCAATCTTTTGCAACACCTTGTAAGGACCATAGTACTTTGGCGATAATTTATTATCCTTCTTAGCTTGCTTGAGGGACATTTGTTTGTATGGTTGTAGCCGTAAAAATACCCAGTCTCCTACATCAAAACTTTTCTCGCTGCGATGTTGATCTGCCTGTTGTTTCATTCGATTTTGTGCCAAATTCAGGTTATCCTTTAAGAGTTGGAGAACTTCTTGCCGATGCTCGATGTGATCTTCGACTGCTTGAACCTTCGAATTTTCCCTTAAAGATGATGTGATCGATGGTGGATGATATCCATAAAGTGCCATAAATGGGGTCATTTTTGCTGCAGTATGGAAGGAATTGTTATACCACCATTCAGCAAGAGGTAACCACTTGACCCATTGTGTTTGTTTATTAGATACAAAACAACGAAGATATCCTTCCAAACATTTATTTACTATCTCC
The DNA here is from genome assembly GCA_034641835.2 of Pinus albicaulis. Taxonomy (NCBI): domain Eukaryota; kingdom Viridiplantae; phylum Streptophyta; class Pinopsida; order Pinales; family Pinaceae; genus Pinus; species Pinus albicaulis. The sequence continues at coordinate 1,214,301,633 of CM076570.1, read as the reverse complement.
GTTTGACCATCAGATTGAGGATGATAAGATGAGCTATGAGCTAATTGAGTACCCAAACAAGAAAATAACTCCGTCCAAAAATTTCCAGTAAAAATTGGATCTCTGTCGCTCACAATAACCCTTGGGCTTCCATGTAGCTTTTGAATTCTGTCCATAAATGTAGTAGCAACCGTACTTGCTTTAAATGGATGAGATAATGCACAAAAGTGTGCATACTTGGTAATTCTATCAACTACCACCATGATGACACTCTTTCCTTCGGACTTAGGTAAACCTGTGATAAAATCCATTGAAATCTCCTCCCAACGTTGACTTGAAATGGATAAAGGTTGTAGAAGTCCCGGGGTCTTAATTGTCTCCACTTTATTCTGCTGGCAAACCAAACATTCCGCCACAAACTTTTGAATATCAGATTTAAGGCCATCCTAAAAAAAATCTTTCTTCACCCTGTGGTAAGTTTTTAAAAATCCTGAGTGTCCTCCTAAAGGAGAAGTGTGCAATTCCAGAAGAATCTTTTGTTTTAGTTGGGAATTCTTACAAAGATATAAGCGATCTTTGTGCCATAAGGAATCATTTTTCCAACTAAATGTATCAGATGTACTAGGATCTTGCTGCAACTTTTGAATGAGTGTCCATACATCTTTGTCCTTCTTCCATTCATCTCTTGCTTCGGTTATCCAATCCGGTTGGATAATAGAAATGGCACAAAGCAATGCTTCCACCTCTTCATTCTTTCTTGAGAGTGCATCCGCAACAACATTAAGCTTTCCTTTTTTGTAGATTATTTCAAAGTCATAACCCAACATCTTTGTGACCCATTTTTGCTGCTCTTCTGATGATAGTCTTTGTTCCAAAAAGTGTTTAAGACTATCATGATCAGCTTTTACCTTGAAGTGTCTTCCCATTAGGTAAGTTCGCCATTTCTTTACTGCATGTAGTATTGCTAACATTTCCTTCTCATAAATAGGTTTCTGTAAATACTTTCCCTTGATTGGACGACTTTCAAAAGCAATGGGTCTTCCTTCCTGCATTAAAACTGCACCAATTCCATTTCCTGAGGCATCACATTCCACAATAAAGGTTTTTGTGAAGTCCGGCGTAGCTAAGACCGGTGCTAGGCACATTGCCTCTTTAAGATGTTCAAAGGCCTTAGTTGCTTCAGGAGTCCATGAAAATGCATCTTTCTTCAATAATGTTGTTAGAGGTGCCGCTATTCTCCCATAATTCTTAACAAACTTGCGATAATACCCTGTTAACTCGAGAAATCCTCGCAACTTCTTTATGGTTGTGGGGACTTTCCATTCCTTGATGGCTTTAATTTTGTTAGGGTCTACCTTAACACCCTTGTGAGATACAATATGACCCAGATATTCCACCTCTTGTACTCCAAAGAAACATTTGGATGTTTTTGCATATAATTGTTTCTCCTGCAATAGTTTGAGCACCCCGTCAACATGTTGAACATGATCCTTCCAAGACCTGTTGTAGATTAGTATATCATCAAAAAATACTAGCACAAATTTTTTAAGGAAGGGTTTGAAAATGGAATTCATCAACCCTTGAAATGTAGAAGGTGCATTGGTAAGGCCAAAAGGCATGACCAAAAATTCATAATGACCCTCATGAGTTCGAAATGTCGTTTTTGGAATATCTTCAGTCTTCATTCTAATTTGATGATATCCTGAACGAAGATCCAACTTGGTAAAATAAATTGCTCCATGTAATTCATCCAATAATTCATCAATCATAGGAATGGGAAATTTATCTTTAATGGTGAGCTTATTGAGCTCCCTATAATCCGGACACATTCGCTATGATCCATCCTTCTTGTGTACCAATACTACAGGAGCAGAGAAAGAACTTTGACTAGGTTGAATTATACCCGCCTCTAACATTTCTGCAATCATACGTTCAATTTCACTTTTTTGGAAGTAAGGATATCTATAAGGCCTGATGTTTGGAGGAACACTTCCTGGAATCAAATGAATAGCATGATCATGATCACGAATAGGTGGGAGTCCTTTGGGAGTTTCAAACACCTTGGAATGATTGTCCAAGACTTGTTGGAGATCTCCAGAAATAGATGATTTTGATGTCGGAACTTCTAGTGAGCATAATTGTGCAATTACGCCTCGTTGTTCTTTCTTTAGAAGCTTTGTCATGACATTAGAGCTTATTATCCTTCCCTGCTTCCCTTCAATACCCCGTAATTCGACTTCCTTTCCTTCTGAAAAAAATTTCAAGAAAAGTTCTTGAAAATTAAAAGCTACCGTCTCCAAAGATTGTAACCATTGTACTCCTAGTACAACATCAGCACCTCCCATAGGAATGGAAAGCATTGGACTAGTCAACACATATTCCCCCATGGTTAGCTTGATATTATGGCATTTTCCAGAGAAATTTATAGTTCCTCCATTTGCAACCATCACTTGACATTCTGGTGCCGGGTATAGGAAACAATTTAATTCCTTGGCTACCTTACAATGAATAAAATTATGGGTGCTACCTGAATCAATCAACACTATTACCTTTTTCTTCTTGATCTGTCCTACTATCTTGAGAGTTTGAGGAGTGGTAATTCCGGCCAGTGCATTACATGATATGGTCGGATTCATTTCTTCCTCTTCTATGGTTGGTTCCTGGTGTATATCCTCTTCTTTTTCATTTTCTTCTTCTTCTTCACAATCTATGTAAAATAATTTCTTTTCAGCACACTTATGACCTTTAGTGTATTTGCTATCACAACTGTAGCAAAGCCCTTTTGCTCTTTTTCTTCCAATTGTTGTGGTGTCAACCTTATAGGTTGTGGAAATCTAGGCGTAGAAACACTTCCTTCTTTATAGAATTGAGTGGTAGGCTTCCTTGTCGCCATAATTTTACATTCAACTTTTCTTGCCAACCTGAATGCCTTCTCCAATGAATCAGGTTCCAAAACACGAACTTCATGTTGGATGTTATCCTTTAGAGTACCTAAGAAGAGATCAATCATGTGTTCCTCTGGAATATTAGTTACCCTTATATTCAATTTTTGGAAGTCCTCAATGTGCTGCCCCACTAAACCCTTTTGTTTTAGATTTATCAATTGGCTAAAGAAGGTGTTGCTCTTTGTATCCTCATAATGTGCTATCATTTCCTCCGTAAAAATTGACCAAGTGACAATTTTTTTACGGAAGCAAAGCCATTGATACCATACAAATGTATTTTGTTCTAAATGTAAAGTTGCAATGCGTACCTTTTGTGTGTTTTGTACGTTATGGAGATCAAAATATTGCTCCATCCGTAGTATCCATGTTACAGGATCCTTTCCATCAAACTTCCTCATATCCATCTTTGGAATATGGTGGTTCTTCCCGCCAACATTAGAGTTTATGAAATCACAATTAAGATTTATTTTGTTCTCATCATGAGGTTCTTCTACTATCTTTTCACCATTAGGAAACCTTTCTTGTATAAACTTTGTCAAACCTTCCATGTCTGCTTTTAGAAAATTCTTCATGTTTTCCATTTTCTCATCGATCTTAGCTTCCATGTCATCAATCTTAGCTTCCATGCCCACTTCCATGCCCTCCATCTTAGCTTCCAAACCATTCATCTTAGCTTCCACGCCTTTCTTCAAACCATCCATCTTAGCTTCCATGCCTTTCTTCAAAACTTCCATTTCATTTTTTGTTGTTCTTTGCGAGAGCGAAATTTGTTGTTGCACTTGCTCTTGTAATTTTGATAGATCATGTTGCAATTCTTCTTCTTCATGAGTCATGGTAGAGCCTTTTGAAGGCTTAATGGGTGTTGAATTCTTTTTAGGTTCCATTTTAGAATCCAATACTAATATCTATTTTACAATATGCCCTTGCAATCAATTCAACTTGATTCTTCAAGACTTATGCAATTCGGAAAAAAAATACACACCTTTTACTTGCTTTTGAGGAGCTCGATATTGAAATTGTATTATCTCTGTGATTGAAGCTCTTCTATATTTGAAATTCAGTACTGAAGTAGCCCTCTAAATTCTCCTTTGAATGCCATAGGTCTGACCTGATTTGGATTCTCCAAGACAAAGTTGTGTCCAATCTCCCACAATGACCTAATTATGGACTGGTTTAGTAGAGCGAATTTGTACGACTTTCCACGTGTCACTGTTTCGTCCTTTGTTTCTGAAATTGATAGAAAATAAACTACAGTCTGTGTACTTGCGACCAATTTTTACGGCACTCCAATCCGATGCCCAGAGAGAGAGTTATTGAACTTTTCCCACGATCACCTCTTTGAGATGAAATTCGGGAGCCTGAAAAAGCACTACCTTCCACAGATCATATCTCCAAAAATGTTGTGAACCAAGCTCTGAAATGTTTTGACGAATTTCGTCAAGATTTGCAGCTTCGCACCATATGAATTTCAGATTCTGAACCTTCGTAGAAATTTTTTTATAGCGCAAATGTCACGATGACCTGTTTAGGAGCCTGAAAAAATACCTAACTTCCACAGATCATATCTCTGAAAATATTGCGAACCAAGCTCTGAAATTTTTAGAAACGCTTCCTCAAGATTTCAGCTTCGCACCCTAAAATTTTTAGCTTCTGAAGCTTCGTAGAAAAAAAGTTATAGCGAAAATACCATGATGACCTGTTTGGAGCAGCGAAACCCTAGAATCCCAAAGCTCTGATACCAAATGTTGTGTAACCAGCTCCAAAAATAGAAGAAAAGAGATGTGAACACCTTAGAAATAAGCCACTTCGAGGGGGCAACCTCCAATACATTACATAAATGAACAATTCTTGGATGATACAATTTACAAAACCTCCTTTCTATATATAGGATTCCATAGGGCCATAATGTAATCCTAGTGGGCCACAATGTAATCCTAGCCGACCTAACAATAATAATTTAAGGGCACAATAATAACAAAATGGGGGTTACAAGGGTACAATAATAACAATAAGGGGGTTACACTAACAACAATAAGGGACTATACTAGTAATATAGGGACCTAACATGGGCCAGTGATCTGAATAAGTAGATCTACCCTTTCCCACCAGACAACATCCAACATTGTGTCCTTCACTCTTTTTAAGGCTGCTTGATCTGTCTTTCTCCAAAAAGACCAAAACTCTGAAATAACCATGGCCCCAAGAGTTTTCTTGATCTCCCTCAACCTCTTCAACATGATGAATGAAGAGGAAAACCATGTATCTACAATCTTCAACAATGATAGATTGGTGTACTCCTTGTAGATAGTGAGGGCATTTGTATGGTTTTGTACAAAGTTGCAGATATGCCATGCATCCTCAATAATGATTCCAATCCAAAGCACATCAGAGGCAATAGATTTTAGTGCTAAGTTCAACGAATGGACAATGCAAGGTGTCCAAAATATTTGTGGATATTTAACTTCCACAATCATGTCAGCAGCCTTGCAAACAGGTGCATTATCTGTAATGATTTGCACACAAGAATCGACACCTACATCTTCAATAACTTTAATAAATAACTCACCCATATTTTGTGCATCCTTGTATTGTCCAAGTGCATCCACTGATTTCAATAAAACTAGACCATTCAAGGAAGACATCATGAAGTTGATGAGTGGGTGTCGTGTTGGATCTGTCCATCCATCAAAAACAATGCTAACCCTAGATGTTGGCCATGCTGATTTAATAGGCTCAAGAATTTTGTCCATCTCTTTCTTTGCCTTCATCAATGACATGGTTCTAAGTTTATCTGAACCAAGAGGCACATACCCTGCTGGAGTTGTTTGAGTTAGAGCTTGGCACATCTCAATAAATAGAGGTGAGCGTGCAACATTGAAGGATATGAACTTCTGATAGAAACAAAATGCAATGGTGAGATCAAGTTCTTCCCTCTTCTCTTTCTGGAAAATCTTGTCCACTAGACCAAGTGCAGTTGCCTTTATTTTTGCTGCTTGTGCCCCACTAGAACTCTCAAATGGGAACTTGTTATTGTTTTTCCTCAAGAATGGAAGGGGTCATCATTCTTGTTTTGTTTTGTTTTTGATGCCACATTTTCCACACCAACAAATGCATCTCTCTCCATTTCCTTCTTCTTTGCTAATGGCACATATGTACAACTTGAAATTCCACAACTTGGCAAAGCCAACAAATGATCTTTTACATGGTAATATGTGCTCATGAAATGGATGTGGCAAAAACTGCATTTCCAAGAAACCTTGCCTCCTCCCCTCACCTCGCTACCTGGTCCCTGGCTCTCTTGTCACATATTTCCACAATGGATATCTGGGGTCTTGTCCTTGAGTTTTTTTTCCTTGAACATTTGAAGCTGTTGTTGCAGACCCACTTCCAATAGATGGAATACTTTAAGACCCTGATGAAATAGGGACATGAGGAGCATCTCCAAAGGGGAAATTCTTCCCCTTTCTTTGCCCCTGCCTTGCTGCCCTTGATTAAGCCATGAATGCTGTAAAAAATAAACAAAAATGATCAAATTTGTAAAACATATGCACATGCAAACCAAATGCAAAAAAAATAGAGAGACAATGCACTTACCAGTTGCTTGAATATCCTTGAAAACACTCCCTTGCTCCTTGCTACTCCTTGTTCCTTACCTCTTGCTCCTTGCTACTCCTTGCTTCTTTCTCCTTGTTCAACTCACACACTAACAATTATGACAAACAAAGGAGAAAATTCGGAATTTAAAACCCCTTGGACACTTTTTCGCGCAATTCGATTCTGATAAATCAGGATTCGATCGTGTCCGTACAAGACACGATCGAGACTCGTTATGTCTTGTATGGATACGATCGGGACTCGTCGTGTCCTCTACGAACACTATCGGGACTCGTCATGTCCTGTACGGACACGATCGACTTTGGGCAGATGGACTTGAATCCCCATGAATCGTGTCCGATTCGTCAGATTCGGAAACGAAGGGGGGTAGGTATGAATCTGGTTTTAGAGGAAAAAACTTTTCTAGATAAATTATGGTAGCAATTGTTGAAACGTCCAACGTTTTGGGTGAACCCTTCACCCTTCACCCATATTTCCAATATCGCGAGAAAGAAAAACATTCAAACCTCCTTCAAACCCTAGACCATCCTCAGGAAAATTTGTAGGTTTGCTAAAGACAAATTTGATCCCATGCTTGGCCCTGGTGTTGGTAGTATGAGATCCCTTGTCCCTATGGGAAGTCTTACATAGGCCAAATCGCTAGATCCTTTAAGGCTTGTATCAAGGAGCACATGGTTGACAACATCCATAACCTAGTCTCCAAATCAGCCATTGCTGAGCACTCCCACAACACCAAGAATTTCATTTGCTTTGATAAAACGAGAATTTTCGCTTCCACTCTTTTCCACACTACCTGTTTAATCACGGAAGCCATTGAAATTGAAAAGAACCCTAACAATTTTAACTGAGAAGATGTCTTTAAGCTTAGTCAATCTTGGCGACCCACCATCCACTGTCTTTCTCACAAACCTTCCCCTCACTTTACCCACCCCTAAGCTTCCCCTCCCCCCTTTTCTCGTTTCTTTTAGGCCATTCCTTCCTCCTTTTTTTTTTCTTTTTTAATAATATTTATTATCAATAACAATTTTATCTTTGTTCATAGTTATTGTTATTATTAACTTTCATAAAATTATTTGATTATCATTAATAATATTAGTATTTTAATAATAATAATAATAGTTATTTTAATCATATTCACCTCTTCTCATTAATATGTTCTTATATCACTTATTCTAATATTAATTATTTTAATATCAAATAACTATAATTGAAATTATTGTAATATTATAGTTATAATTATAATTATTATAATAGATATATTATAAATAATAATATTTATTATTTTACATATTTCCTTATAACTCCTTTTTTTCAACAAAATTTGTTAATAAATATTATAATTATTAATTATCCATGAAGAGGGAGCTAGTCTTTGAATTCGAGATGAAGGATCTTGGACTCATGCACTACTTTTTAAGCCTCGAGATGTGGCAAAGTCCTGGTGAGATTTTTCTTTCACAAGGAAAATATGTCGTGAAGCTGTTGGAGAGATTTGGAATGACAAAATGCAATTTCCTGCCCACACTGATGGAAATGAATTTTAAGAAGCTATGTGAAGAAGCTGCAGGACCCGATTTGGTGAATCCATCCAAGTCTAGACAATTGATTGGGGCGTTGATGTTCTTAGTGAACACTCATCCAGACATATGCTATGTAGTGAACACGTTGAGTCAATTCATGACTGAGCCTCTCCATGCACATTGGGTTGTTGCCAAACAAATTTTGAGATATTTACATGGGACGATCACGCTTAGTTTGAGATATTCTGCTAGAGATGTTTGACAACATGGATACATCGATGATGACTAGGCAAGAAATGTTGTTGATATGAAGAACACTTATGGTTTTTTTTTTAGCCTTGGATATTCCATGATATCTTGGATGAGTAGGAAATAGAAGTCCATAGCTTTGAGTACTACGGATATAGAGTATATTGGCGCTAGCATGGTTAGATGTGAAGCAGTTTGGTTGAAGAAGCTCTTTGGAGAGCTATTTGAGTAGGTTCTGGACACCACAGTGATATATGGCAACAACAAGAGTGGGATCCAATTGGTAGAGAATCTTGTATTTCATGACAAGTCCAAGCAATTAGAGTTCAAATATCATTATATTTCAGGCATGGTGTAGAGAGGAGCCGTTAGACTCCATCACATATAGACAAATGAGCATATTGTATATATTCTAACCAAGGCTTTGCTAAAAGGGAAGTTTTTCGACTTTAGAGAGCAGCTTGGACTGATGGATGTGATCCCTTTATGATAAGGGGCTTCACTGATCGAGAACACTGAGCATAGCTCTTCCCGCCCTTTTTTGAGCTCCTAAGGCGGGAATTGAGAGTTGAGGGCTCCTGGGGTTGAGGGATCTCTGGACAATAGGATATATCCCCTATTCATTACCCATAGGGCGTGTGATCCTTGTCCGTTTTGACAAGTCAGGTATCTCCCCCTATCTTGGTCTAGCAAAGTATACCCTAGTTGGCATCATACCCACAAGTTGGGCTTCTTGGGATTGTCCCTCCCCGTCTGGACAACGGTTTGATGAGGCTTGGGGGTGTGTGATTCTTACCTTTGGTAAGTTGAGTATCATACCCAAGCTTGGATTACAACGCAGGTGTTCTACCACGTGACTCTTGAGGGTCATTGCTGGGAAGATCGATAGAAAATAGGATGGATGTGATCCTTACCTCTTATATAGCAAGTGGTATCTCGCCCATTGATTACATAATGAGATGGTTTTGATCCTTGGTTGGTAATTTGTATCTTTCCTATTGCTTGATGAGATGACTTGGGGTGACAGTGTCCCATAGGACCTTCCCCATTGTCATAAACATGAGGTGTGAATGTCCCATACGACCTTCCTTATTGTCCCAAGAGGGTGGTAGTTGTAGTTCCCCCATGATGATTCTTCTTTAGATTCGAGAATGTTTCAGTAGATAGAGTTGAGCATAGATGGAACATTACTTGATGACATGATACTTGCGATGATTACATTATGTTGTTGGAATTTCTCTCTAGCTAAGAGGAAGTATTAATTTGGTAGCTCAGTGACAAATTCCAACTGTTGGACTAGATTCCTCTTTCTGAGAGGACCAATTTTGACCTTTGAAGCACTGGATTTGGACAAGGGAAAATGTATTTTTGGTATGAAGCACACAATATAACATTTGTTCAGGTCGGCTTAGAGGATAAATTGTCCCTCCTTCAATGCCTATAAATAAAATTCAAGTGAGCCTCATTTGGACATCATCATCAAGCATTTTATTCTTTCTTCTTTGGTTTGGTTTGCATAGGTTTGAAGTTGGTTCGCGGATATTGGTTTGTACAGGTTTGAAATTGCAGGATCTAAAGCTCATACGTGTGGATTAGAGTTTTTGGTTTGTCGCTGCAGGGTTGTAACAAGAAATTTTCAAAAGGAGATGCATGCATACATGCCTATCTGTGTGGCCAAAATGCTTCAACAACACACATGAACGTGCAGCCAAGTCTTAGGGTTTTTGGTGATAGTTGATTACAATATGAATAGTTGACTGTAGGCTTGAATATTACTTTGATCAGTATTACTGTTGGGCTCATATGTTGGATATTGTTTGGTTGATTTCGCTGGATAATTTTTCGCTCATTGTACTCTCTGCTAAACATTTAATGACAATCTAGTAGAAGAAGAATTTCAAATGGTTTTCCCCCTTGTGGGGTTTTCCCCTAGTCTTTGACCAAATTATTATCTCTTGTTGATGTGTTCATTTTCTCCTATTGCCATTTCATTTAATATTCTATCTTCAGTTACTGAATTGCTTATTGGAAAAATTAATTTCTATTGAGAAGATTGCTAATTGAATAAGTGAATTGGGCTAAAGTAATTGAAACAACAAAGAACAATGGAAAATTAACACCCCCACCCTTCCAAGCCAAAATTTACACATGGTTGATTTGATGCATATCTAATTAATACATGAAGAATTCAATGAATGTGAGCATACAAGAGTTTGAATGTAATTTGTGTGAAGACTCAAAATATTAAAAATTAAAAAAAGCATCATTAATGAATTAAATGAAAATGTAAGTTTGAAAATCCAGGATACATTTTCATAAAGTGTCATGGTATAAACATAAATGGTCTACTAGATAAGTATTTGTATGGTGCAATAGGGTTCAACATATTTGTAGGAAGGACTTTAATGGACGCTGATACATGTTGATAACCCAAATTTGAGCAAACCAAAGCATGAAACTATTTTGAGTAGACCTCAAATGAATGTGTAAATGATTAGAACTCAAAGGGTGTATTTCATTGATGTGTGTGAAAGAAATGTCGAATGTTTGAGAATAACACCACGTGGTGACCAAGTTGGACCAAGACAAAAGCAAAAGTAACGATTAAAGATATAAACTTGGAGGTAGAATTTCATCAGCCCCAGGGGTGTGGCTTGTTGCCTAGCAAAAGCACTGCTAAGGCGTTTGTGTCGTTGTGCAGGTCATAGGTTCAAACCTCGACTTACCCGTGCGCCATGCTTGGGGGCAATGTGGTTGCACTTGGAGGTTATAGTGGCAGTCATCAGGGATGGAACCCATGTCACGCGAGTACGATACCTGACGAGTTACCGATTCCGCTAGTCATAAAAAAAGAAGAAGGTGGAAATTCATTAAATCAAATCGCCAAGGTTGTGAAAACAATCAGAAGCTTTGAAAGGTCATAGTTTTTCAATACGAAGGTCGAAATCAAGAAAGCTTTATGTCGTCGAAAGGCTCTTGGAGAGGTAAAGACAATGGGGTAATCGAAATCGATGTGCAAAGTCACTCAAGATTCAGCAATCAAAGCAATAAAAAGGTGATATTCCTAAAACATTATATGGGACTTGTTTCCAGGCCAACAAGGTTGTTTGTAGACACGAGGCGCATAAGTTGAGAATGAACTTTGTAGCATTAGATGCTTGTTGTCAATAGAGATGAGCCTCGTGATGAGAAGTGCTTGGCATTTGAATCCCAAACTTGGAAAGCATATCACCTGAGGAGTCTCCCTTAAAATGTGTATCTGTTTCTCTATATCAGACAACTTAGCCTCCAATGAAGCACTTTTCCCCAGTTCCAAATTTTTGGGTGTCACCATTTCAAAAATGTGTATTCGTTTCTCTATATCACACAACTTAGCCTCCAAGTGAAGCACTTTCCTCCAAGGTGTATAGATTTTAAGGGAGACTCCTAAGGTGATTATATATATAATTGCATCATGATAAAATCGATGAGGGTCCAAAGTAAAAGAAGGTAAAAATTAACAAACATCAGCAAAATTAAAAAATACAAAAATATACCATTTTTATTTAACATCCAAACAATCCACAACATCAAATAAATGCATTACCACATAAATGTGAAAAGAAAACTAATCTTAGTAAATGCTTAATAAGATGTCTAGTGCTACATCACACATCAACAATGAATCATGTCCCTTTAGCAACAAAATCTAGCAAGCCTTGTAGAGGGGTACCCTACAAGGAAAAAAATAGACTAAGTGACAACAATGGGGTAATGGCCCATTGCCACCATAGCTAAAACTGATTGCTTTTTATAGATTTTCACCAATGCGAGGAGTCCCAATATAAGATTACCTATAAGAGGTATTTCTAGGTTTATAGGTTTAAGGTGTCACAATAGGCTTCCAAAAGATTGTTCACCTTAGGTACAAGGCTTAAACAATGAGAGAAAGGCACTTCACATCCTTTAGGGAAGCCAAACAAGGTCGAGTTCCCTCCTTTATATAGGCTTCTCAAGGTGGACGTGACTCCTCAAAATAGATCAGCTTCTTAGCTACCAAACCTAGTTTGTCTTGAAGGGTATTTTGACACTCTGAAATGTTGAGATTTTGGGTAGCATCATATGTGCTCTAGCTCTGAAACTTTGTGGAGGGGCTAGAACACATGAGATCTCCAAGACCCAGAAATCGTTTGGAGAAATTCCACCCGGTGTAAAAGTTATTCAAATAATTAAATTTTTTAATGGGGACCCTAAGTCTAACTTAGGCAAATTGAAAAATTAAAGTGAATTAATTTACACATGTGGTGAGAATGTTCTAAGTGACGTGGATCAAGCTTTCTCTAATCTTAGCCGTTGATTAGTGATTAGATCATGACCATTGATTTTTCAACGAGAAAAGTATTAAAGGAAGGCTTGGGGTCAGTTGGAGAACACACACATAGTCTAAGAGATCGAATTCTTTTGACGGAGCAATGCTCGAACGAAGATGAGATCTGAGTGATTAAGAGAAGCAGTGAGGGGCAGATGTAGTGATTGGTTGGACGGCCAAGATTACAAAGTAGAGCAAGGGCAACAGAGACGCAGAGGAAGTAGTGCAACCATCAGAGGGTGTGACGTAGACCCTAGAGAGGGTGATGCAGGTCCACGCAGGGGCAGTGTAGAGCCTCCAAGGGACAGTCTTAAATTAGCAGGAGATCGTGGTTTCTAAGTAGACAAGACTGAAACTCGATTACAAGAGAAGTTGACCAGCACAGAGGAAGGGTGACGCAGTCCCTCAGTCAAGGCCATGCAAGCTTACACAGTGGTAGTGTAGAGACTGCACAGAGCTAGCAGGGGCTGTTGAGATTTTGGGGTAGCATCGGATGTGCTCTAGCTCCGAAATTTTGTGGAGGAGCTGGAGTACATGAGATCTCCAAGAACCAGAAAGCGTTTGGAGAAATTCCATCTGGTTTGATAGTTATTCAAATAATTAATCTTTTTAATTAAGGACCCTAAGTCTAACTTAGGAAAATGAAAAGATTAAAGTGAATCCAGTTAAACATGTGATGAGACTGTTCTAAGTGACATGGACCCTTCATTGTAGAATGCACCATCATAGTTTTGTTTGAATGTGTCACCTTTGAAGCCATTTTCAAATTTATTTCTAAATCACTTAATACCAAGTTAAAGATCAATTTGGTTGACAATGCACATTTCATTATAGAATACCCCCTCATAGTTTTGTTTGAATGTGTCATCTTTGAAGTAAGCTTCAACTTTATTTTTATGTCATTTAATAACAAGTTAAAGATTATTGTGGCAAGGCTCTATTTGTCATAACTTTGCAAAAACATGTTCTCTTTTGTTTGACCTTTTGATGCATTCTTCCCATGATTGGATAGGCACTAGTCCCTTATCCTTTATCACCCCATTATTTTGAATACACCTAATAACATGTTTTGTTGAGATGCCTCTTCACATCACCATGAACCTTCTCATCAGTCTTAACAATCCTATTTAGGGATATCTTTCTTGTGATAAAAAATAATTAGCCTAAGTTCAAAAAGAGAGTTATGGAGATGACAATGAGTGACTTTTAAAAATTTTCCTTAAGTTTTCCATTTGTACTTGGGACTTTAACACATATAAATGAAGATTCAATAAGTAACAATGTCTTATAACAATAAATACACAATTGACATTAAAACAAAAAAAATCTTGATATTAAAACAAAAATAAATTTTAGTAACTAGCAATATAATGAAACTTTCAATTTCATATCTATAGTATTTATATTTTTTTATAATTTTCTACTTATTTTGATAATATAAAATCGAAATTTAGAATTACATTAATGGCTACTTTGAACTTTTCAGCCTAAGCATTGTCTTAACCTCTTTTAATAAAAATGGATTCATTGTCTTAATCTCTTTAAATAAAAAATTGTTTATAGAATAATTTTTTAAGAATTTTCTGAAAATGAACTTTACAACTATAATACTCTTATTATGACCTTAAATGTATATTGCAAGACATTTACGAAACAACATATGAAACCATATCATAACCAAAACAAATTTTATTAGTGAACCAAACCCAGGTGTAACTTGATGCATAGGTCAAGATGATGGATGTCAAGAGAAGCTGTCCATGCTTGTCCTTGGCCGCGTAGGAAGCTTCATAATTGGCATGTTTCATCTCGTTCCCTGAGGCATACTCTCCGATGGATATATGAATTACACTAGGACTTAGTAAATCAAGCTGGATGCTAGCCTTTTAGTTCCACGGTGAGGAGGGATAATTCTAGACCCAAAACATGGGATTCGTTAGGATATATATAAGTTCCTGGTCCATATAATGCAAATGTCCTTGATATAAGTTTCTGTCAAATGCATTTTTGCAATATCCATTTGCGCAGAAAGGTAATCCCAATTAGTTGAAGTTTGGAGGATCGTGCATGTTCTTTTATAGCCGTGAGAAAACAAAGAGTTTTATTCGAAAATCTTCAAATCTTCAAATTTGGTTCTTTCTTCAAGTTTTTAATTAATATAATTTTCTTCTGCGTATGAAAGAGAAATCTCATAATTTAACACTGTAGATATTTTTAAAATTGTACAGATGTTCCATGAAAAACTCTGTGACACGGCTATTGTGTGCTTCGAAAAGGCCATGTATTCTCATTCAAAAATAGCCAAATGGGCAAAAGCTGCAAGTCTCCAACAATCTGGTCAGAGACTTCTTGAGGGCGACGCCGAAGCAGCGAAAAATTCATTGAGAGAAGCAGCTGAATGTTTTCTGTCTATCGAGAAACCAGACTTAGCTGCTGATTGCTTCGTTATTATGCGGGACTACAAAGAAGCTGGTAAGTGTACGTTACGTAATGGTGAATTTCAGAACTATAAGTGTTCTTAATCTATAGGCTTAATTGATTTCATTTTCACTTTATCCATAATATAATATGTTTCTATCATTTTTGATCAGTTGACAAACTAAAAACTATAACAATTTTTACATATACTAAAGCACATTAAAGGACAGTTTCTATCTTGGCTAGTGGGAAGTATCAGTTTGTTTGATGTCTTACAGTGTGGAAGGCATCCTCCATTTGCATAGGTTGATATGAAGTTTAGAATTTCAGGTTTTAGACATATTTTGTTCTCTTTCTAATGTGGTAAGAGTTGATATAACGAAAAATAAAGGTATCACATCCACATTTGAATGGGGTAGACCTGATGGATGGACAACAACTTAGATTTACATATTACAGATCTTACCTAGTAGGAATGATATAGTACATACGAGAGAGAAAAATATTGCATAGATAATAATATTTGCTGAGATTCTCTCAGATATAAGAACATATGTGAAAGCATGCGAGTTCTTAGGTAAGGAATACCACTTGAAATACAGCCAAGAGCAGTTGCCAAAAGTATTTCGCTAGCTTTTCCCTCAGCAAAGGAAGGGCCCAGTTATTGTATTTTCTCCAAGGATGTCATTTGCTGTAGTAAAACGGCACATGATAGATTTCCTTTAACTCTTCATTTTCTCCTTAGAAATTTTATGTTGGTGTAAATAGAATCAAAACCGACATGGTTTTTCAAATCTAGAATCTCTAGAAAGAAATTGTCACTTTCCATTAAATTTGTATTGCTGCTGAATCTTGTTGTAAAATTATGACATTGTTAGTTACAAGAAAAGAAACCATGGTTGCTTGGGAGTGGGAGCGGGAGCGCCATTTTCAAAAGCTCCTGGTCCAGAGTGTTTCAGGGAACGGTTTTTTTTAAATATATATATATATATATATATATATATATATTATTTTTTATATTTTGATGTATATATGTCAACAAAAACATGTAGAATGATGAATTAGTCATAAAAAACATAAAAACATAGATTGAATCATATAACATCAATCATCTAAAAGTTATAATCTTCATCAACCACGCCCACAAGTTGGAAACATACAACATATTGACTCTTGAGTCTCGCGAATCATCAATCAAGATTTCAAGCTTTCAAAATTCAATATATAAGATTTATCATCATTGATATATAACATTTATCATCATTGATTTCAAATTTCAATATATAACATTTATCATCATTGATATATATCATAATTTATTTATCATCATTGATTCATTGATCACCATATAACTTTCATGATGCATCATATTCATAATTCATAATGACTTATAAACTTATAAATGCCAATTTCAAAGTTTCACCTTTCAAATTCAAACTTTAAACTTAAATTGTCATTAAATATGAAAGAGTCAAGTTTCAACTGTTCAACAGTTATAAAAGATAAAAAATACCAGACAATAGAAAAGACTAGTAAACAACAAATTTATTTTATCTATTGGTTGGCCCCTTGCCACGCCCACAAGAAATGTCTAATTTGTGAGAACCACGAGGCAATGGTGGTCTTCTAGTACTCTCGGGAGTACCACATCCACGACCATGACTAGAAGGCAGAGGGCAACGTGAGGATGTAGGTGGATGCTGAATCTACAAAGGAACAATAGTTGGATATTGAGCACTGGCACTGGCACCCGCACTGCTACTGGATGGTGGGACTGGCCCTGTATGTGGTGGTGGCATGGCTGCTGATGCTTCATCATCATCCCTCAAAAGTTATGCTTCCAATTCTTCCGTATGTACAGTGTCGTCCTCCAGATCATCATCCTCTGGGTTGTTGTCCTAGACTTTATATGATTGATCCTCATATGCCCGATCACAGTAATGACTCAACAACCTCAAGTTGTAATGCACATAAACCAAGCTTTCAGCTCAGTTTTCATTCAGCCTGTTTCTTCTCACATTATATATGAAGCTGTAGGTGCTCCAACACCTCTTGGCAGAAGAAGTATTCACAACTTGTGAGAGAACTTTTTTTGCCAAATTTGGCAAAAGTCCCATGCCACCATATGCTTCCCACCATGTGAGAGCATCAAATCTGTCTCTGTCTTCCATTGCATGGAAAGAACCAAAGTTACCAGTGCAACTGAAGTATCTGCCTAATTCAAGGCGCAATCTAGCACACTCCTCCCTGTCGGGGACCAACTTGTCTAATGCCTTAATGTACCCCTCTTGTACCTCTGGATTTGTGTGAGGTTTGATCCTAACCCCACCTCTGGGTGCAGGTTGGCCAAACCAAGATGGAGAGTAGTATTTTGGCATAAGGATATATGCCAAGGCATGTAGTGGAACATTGAGTTTATTCCACCGTGCACACACAGAGTCGTGAATCATTGCATACAAGTTGGGATCATGATCCTCAACAAAATATTTTATTTGGCCCAACATGCTATCCATCTGCTCATAAACCTCCCCAATCACTAGTTTATCTGTATCTGAAAAATGAATCATGTGATAAATGGGCTTGGTGAAGTTCAAAATTTCCCTCACACGTGCCCAAAACAAAGGGTCAAGGGCGGTCTCCTCCACATGTTCAAAGCCTTGCCTGTCAACTATTGTCGTTGCCCTGTCCTTTAATACCTGCCAGTGTGGGCTTGATACCATTGCAGCCAATGACTCTCTTACCTTCAAAATGGGCCTGAAGGTGAGGTAATAGCTAGCAAATCTAGTCTTTTCTATCTTCAACAACTCCAATTTGGAGTGAGTACGGAAAATCCCATGGGTATTGCTATGATTTGTAATAAATTTTATCATTTTTTTTACCTTTCTTGTACAAATCACCAAGCCATTTGAATTGAGGTTGTTTGTTTTTAATGATATCAT
The DNA here is from genome assembly GCA_034641835.2 of Pinus albicaulis. NCBI lineage: Eukaryota > Viridiplantae > Streptophyta > Pinopsida > Pinales > Pinaceae > Pinus > Pinus albicaulis. The sequence continues at coordinate 1,214,283,620 of CM076570.1, read as the reverse complement.
GCATCAAAAGGTTCATTGTGTGAACCAAACACCCAGACCAAAATATGTTGGGGTATTTATCCTCAATAATTGCTCCTGTTGCCTTACAGTTAGCAACATTATCAATGATGACTTGGATGACATTGTATGGCCCAGTATTTTCAATTACTTCAAGTAATGGTTCTACAATGTTAATGTCGGTCTTGAATTTGTCTGAATAATCATATGCTAAAAGGAATATTGCACCACTAACCGACACAACCAGAACACTTATCAATGGCTTTCCTTTTACATTGGTCCATCCATCAGATACAATGGACACCCCATGCTCATTCCAAGAATTTGTCATTCTAGCCAAAGAATTGTTTATTTTAGCTTTTTCATGATCAAGTCCCATGGTTCTGGCCTTGTCATACCCAGGGCTCCAATATCCTTTGGGGGCATCATTAATGGAAAAAACCATTTCATGCCAATAAGGTGAGCGAAGAACATTGAATGGCACCCCACATGCATATAGAAACCGGAAATTTTTTGAATCCACATCATTCCTACACCCTTCGTCAAGGAAATCGGATATGGTTCTACGCCTTAAGGAGATGTTTGGTCCAGGTGTGCCTCCATATCCACTGCCATGGGTGGAAGTTGATGGAATTCTTTGTCCAGGATGTGATGGACCTGATGGTGTATAAGAATCAATGAAACCCCTAGATGTTTTAGATATCTGTATGGTAGCCTCCTCTTCCTTTCTATATTTCTCTCTCTGTGTTGTTGGCACACTTACAAAAATTTTAATTCCTAGATTTTTGTCTCCATCCCCTGGCATTTTCCCACAAAGGTGCCTACTGGCACGAGTGTATGAACCTGTGTATTCTTTATTGCAATGGGGGAAAAGAAATTTAGTGGTTCCACCACCTTTCCCTCCTTCCTGCCTCTGAACATATTTCCACAAAGGTGTTTGACTTTGCTCTTGTCTAGTTGAGGTATCTGTGGCCTCATGTTCTCCACTCTCCTCTTCCTCCTCCTCATCAGGATTTTCATCAAATCCACTATAACCCACTTCTTCATCCTCCTCTTCTCTAATGGGCCTCTTTCTTCTACTCTCCAACACCATTATTACAAAGAAAGGAACCAACATGAAGAAAATCCCTAGCCATATAGCCATGATGTTTCTAATTTCAAGTTTCAGGTTTCTAGCCTGCAAAAAAAATGGAGGAATGCCAAATGGGAATAGGAAATGCAATATAGGAAAAAAAACAATTCAATTTTTCACTTTTCAACACACTAGAATGCAACATTGAGAAAAAAAACAAGTTTTCATTTTTGAACAACTTAAAAAAAATTCCTAGAAAATAAAAAACTAGATTAGAAGACCTACCTCTTTTTTGCAATCCTCCTCTTGCAAACTTGCTCTCTTGCAGCTTGCTCCTTTCTCTCTCCTTGGCGCTTTCGCTCTCCAAACTCTCAAGCTCTCCTTCTCTCCAAATCGCTCTCCAACTCTTGCTCCTCTTGCTCTCACTCTCACTCTCAACTAAAACAATAAAAACTATATGAGGGGGGTGGGCTTTTTATTTACCCAACCCCCCTCCCTCCTTCCCAAAAAAAATCAAATTTTGGCCCCGAGTTTTTTTCTAAACGTTGGGGAGTGTTTTTTATGTCGGGGAGCGTTCGGGAGCATTTTTTTAATGTGGGAAGTGGTCGGGGAGTGTTCGCTCCTGAACACTCCCTGAAATGCTCCCGAAAATACAGGGAGCGTTTTTCTAGGCTCGGAAGCGCGCTCCTGAAAACGCTCCCCTCAGGAAGCGTTTTCGGGAGCGCGCTTCCGAGTGCTCCCATAGAGCTCTCGAACGGAGCGTGTTTTGGGAACGGGATTAGGGGCGCGGGGGAGAAGCTTCCCCACAACCTTGAAAGAAACTATGGAGTAGAGTATTTATTTTCTCAATATTACAAATCAGTTAAATAAAATTACATTGGAAACATCATTGAACTAAATTGGACTTGCTGAAACTGAACTAAGACACCTGGATGAAGGCTGAACTACATTGGACTAATTGAAACTGAACTAGGACACCTGGATGGATATTTTTGACACCTAGGAGTTGGTTGGAATTATATTCTCCAACACTCCCCCTTAATTACAACCACATAAAATTCAATTAAGATGCCTACTAGTTTATGTATCAGCTAGGCTTACAAATTTAAAAAATGACTTCAACTAGATTTATTTTTCTTCTTCTCTTCTTCCCATTCTTGTAGCCTCTAAATTGTTTCTAACTTTTCCTTCTTGTAGTATCATTCAAACCTTAATTTCTTCATTTGTTGGTGCTGGTCTTTCATCATTTCATGTTGTCTAAGCATGTCCTTGACTTCTTCAAAAAATGGCTTGTATGTGGGTTGTTGCCACATATTACCTTCTATGGTGCATTTTTCATTATCAATCTACTGCAACATAATATTAGAATAAAATGTTATCTCTTCAAAACTCCAATATCTGAAAATTTCATTGATGTGTTCATCATGCATGCTGTCTTCAACATTCATTTTTGTAGTGTCTATGTAGACCTCATCTAGACATGGTGTTGCAAACCATGTTGGAGAATCTAATTCCAACCACCTGCTAGGTGTTGAAACCATCCATCCAAGTGTCCCAGTTCAGTTTCACTTAGTCGAGTTTTAATTTTTTTTCACTAAATTTTTTTAATGTTCATGTCTCCAATGTAATCTTATTTAACTCATTCATAATATTGAGAAGAGCAATCCTATACTCTAGTTCTTTTCAGTTTTCAATTCTTGTCATGGTATCAGAGTTAGTTTGCATAAGACTCCTCTAGAGAGCCGTAATGGAGTGAAGTTGAAGCAACAAAGAGGAGGCTAGCCCGCATAAGGCTCTTTGAGAGAGCAACAAAAGTTTGAAGAAGTTTTCAGAAGCTTCATGTGAGAGCAATAGAGATCGAAGATCGAAGCTACGTTGTAGAAGACTCCAGAGAAACAACATGAGCGCAAGCGAAGTACTAAAATACTCTTGAGTTGAAGAGATTAAGAAGAACAAAGAACTAGCAGAGGAACAAATAAATGAGTGAAGTTTTTTTTAATTTAAAAAAAAAGTCGATCAGCGTAGGTTTGAGCCAGATACCCAATTTGATTAGCGCAGGTTTGAGCTAGATACCCGATCTGATCAGCGCAGGTTTGAGCCAGATACCCGATCCGATCAGCGCAGGTTTGAGCCAGATACCCGCGTCGATCTAGTAAAACCTTATAATCATTTACTCCCAACGTGATTAGCACGAAAGCGGTGTTACGGAGCCGCACCTGTGTAAGCTCGTTAAAATTTTTGAATAAGCTTCATGCGAAGAAGCAGAGAGAGTCAGTTCTCAAGGAAAAGGCTGAGATTTTAAGAAGAAACTCAACAACGTGTTATTAACATACTCAAAAATTTCACGGATCTGCTACTAGTGTGAGCTCGTTGCAGAAGAGCGAACTTCGGACGTAGTCTCTTCTGGTGTAGTCTCTCAGAGTAGAGCTAACAGTATTTCGAGGCATTGCTTAAATTAGTTCTCTAGGTTTTGTGATATTTTTGTGAAAGTTTTGTAAAAGCGTCGCCTCTATAAAGATTTTTTATTTATTTTTAAGTAAGGTATTTGTTAAGCATTTGTAGACTCATCTGTTTGTGAAATCCAAGCAGCATCATCATTTCTTTGCATTTAGTTGCAATGTCTACAATTTGTGTTATTTTTTGAATCGAACTGAGCCAACACTCAACAATGGGGAAAACCAAGAGGCTAAAGCGACAACAGGAGAAGTTTGAGATCATCTTAGATCTTCGATAATCTGTCGACGACCACGAAAACATAGTTGTTTCCATGCTTAGTATAAGAAAGGCTCGACATGTAATCCATGGAGATGGATTCCCAAGGTCGACTAGGGGTAGGTAGCGAAGTATAGAGGCCTTGCTTCTTGATGGTCGGTTTGGCAATGCAGCAAGCAGTGCAGGATTTGATGTACTTCCCAACATCCTGTCGAAGGTTCAACCAATAGAAATACTTTTGCAGAATTGCCACTTTTTTCTTGACCCCGAAATGCGCAACGACTCGATTGTAGTGTGCTTCCTAAATAATCATGACATGCTCGCTTGAAGGAACATAAAGGTATCCCAGGTGACATAGCAGTGTCTTGTATGTGTGGCCAAATTTTGGATCACTCTTGTAGAGAAGCGGCCAATCAGAAGTCTCTTTCCCACAAGAGTTGAGAATAGTGGTTAGTGCCACAATCAGTGGTCGGTTGAGGCAGTCTGCAACATTATTGGTGCTGCCCTTCTTATACTTGATGTTCAAATGAAATTGTTGTAGATATGTGGACCACTTCTTATGGTGACCGTTCTGTAATTTCCCTTGTGTCTATTTGAACTACAGGGGTCGGTGGTCTGTGTGGATGACTGTTTCCTTCCCCAAAATGTAATGCTTCCATTGGCGACACGCCTGCACAATGGAATACATTTCTTTGTCATAAGTTAGATACTTGCAGACTGTGTTGGACAACGTCTCACTGTGATATGCCACTGGATGCCCATGTTGAGTAAGAATTGCCCCAATAGCATAGTCAGAGGCATCTGTATCGATCTCAAATGGTTGTGGCAAGTCTGGTAATGTGAGAACTAGGGTAGAGCAGAGTTGATGTTTCAATTCTATGAACGCCTTCTATTAATATTCCGACCAAAATAATTTTGCTTTCACTCCTCCCTTTTTGACTTGACTCAAGTTCCAAGTGATATGAGAGAATCCCAACACAAATGTGTGGTAGAAATTAGCAAGACCCAGAAAGTTGCGAAGCTTTGTTAGAGTGGTTGGGGCCATCCAATCTCGAATTACTTGGATCTTGGTTGCATCCATATGCACCCCATGTTCATCAATAATGTATCCTAGATACTAAGCCTAGGTCATGCCAAAATTGCACTTCTCTAAAGTGGCATCCAACTTGTGTTGCCACAGTGTTTGGAGGACCTGTCGGATGTGGTGGAGGCCGTGCTCTTCCCAAGTCTGGCTGAAGATCAGGATGTCATCCAAGTACACTACTACAAATGAGTTGGTGAATGGCTGCAAGATGTCGTCCATCAACCTCATGAAGGTTGCGGGAGCATTCATCAACCCAAAAGGCATGACCAGCCATTCGAAAAGGCCCTCCTTGGCTTTGAAGGCAGTCTTCCACACATTGGAGGGTTCGATTGGTACCTAGTGATACCAAGACTTAAAATTCGATCTTGCTGAAATATTTTGCCCCTTTGAGTTGATCCAGAAGGTCATCAATTTGTGGGATCGGGTACCTATTTTGGACAATGATCTTGTTCGGTGCTTGATAGTCAATACAGAGTCTCAAAGTCCCATCCTTATTTTGCACCAACACGATCAGGCTCCCATAGGGTGATGAACTCGCCCAGATATGACCTTTCTGCAACAGCTCTTGAATCTACCTCTTGATTTTATCATTCTCCATAACACATCGCCGATAGATTGGTCCATTGGGCAGTGACGCACCTGGGGTCAGATCGATGGGGTGCTTGACCTGACAATGCAGAGGCACCCCTGTGGGTGAGGTGAAGATTTCCTCGTACTCCTCCACGACCTTGTCCATTTGTTTTTGTCGTGCGAAGGAGCCCTGCTTGGAGGTCGTGGCCAGAGTCTTCTTGTTGCCCTGGGGGCAGATCATCAGGAAAACAAAAATGAGCTTATTGCATTGTTATGCAGTAACCAAAGAGATAGCCACATGTGATGGTACCTTTGGTATCCTGTACAACTTATTGCCCAAAGTAACAATAATAGCGCGAGGCCGAGACTCATACACAACATGTTGCTTCCACAAGTATGGTTGGCCTAATAATACATCACAAACATCAAGAGGAGAAATGTCATATAATACCTCACCTGTGAAGGGCTTGATGCTGTAGGGAAGGCGGCACTGCTGGTTGATGCGGACATATCGTCCTTGGTGAAGCCACCCGATGGTGTACAGTTGTGGGTGTGTTGTGGTCGGCAAGCCCAAACGCTTCACAACCTCTGCTAAAATGAGGTTCTTTTGGCTCCCACTGTCGACAATGAACTATAGCGGGGAACTCTTTTCCCACATCTGAGAGTGGAAGAGACACTCCTCCTATGGATCTTCTGCTTCCTCCTTCTCGATATTTGTAGTGGCAACAGTGGCATTGGGCTTTGCATACATAATTTGCTTCCCTTTGTCATTCCCCTTACAAGGTTTTGATTTAGAGTCAGAGCATGCATCCGATTCAGAAGCCCTCATCTCGGCCACCAGTGACTGCTTGGCTTGACACTCACTTGTGTTGTGCGTGGAGCTCTTATGGAACTCACACCACTTTCTTGTATCCTTCTTCAGCTTCGTGGGTTTGTTCTTTGATTGCAGCTTCGGTAGGCTATGTTGGGCTGCCATGCCTTGGCTTTATCTTTTGTTCTTTTGTTTGGGGACACCTTTCCCTTGCTTTTGATTCGCAGATCCAAAGTCTCGCTTCTTCTGTTTGAATTTCTGCTCAATCTTGGAAGCATATCGATATGTCGTACCAAGCGAGGAGATGTCGAGGAACACCATTTCCTCCTGAATGTATCTGTGCAGACAACTGCGGTACTTCAACACCAAATGTTTCTCCAAATATTTGATACCCAACTTTGTGTGCATGGTATGGAACAAATTCATCAACTCAAGCACATCTTGATCCCTTTGTTGCCGCAGCGTAGTCCATTGTATGCACTTGTCCTCATAGCTCTCCACGTGATAATATTGTTCCTTGATGGCATCTTGGAAAGAATTCCAATTGGGTACGTACGAGAACAGAGAGAGTTCGCCCTCGTCCTTTTTCTCACAGTAGGTTTCCCACCAGTCCTTGACATGGGGGAGGGGGGGTAGCTTTGAGGAGTGCAAAAATAATCTTCTCCCGGTTGGAAAATTCATGAACTGAGAAATATCCTTTGAATAGATTCAACCATATATCTACGACATCCACATCTATTTGGCCCTTAAATATGGAAATGTTAAAGTTTACTTTTACCTTAAAAGGAGTTACGCCTCCAGAGTGGCTGTTAGATGCAGATGTGCCACCAGTGGGCAGTCGTTAAATGATATGGGCAAAGTTATTATTATCATGTTCCTTTGTTTTTAGAGGGATGCCTCAAACAATATTTTGATAGGATCTCCTGCTCCCTCATCTTTCTTTTCATCCCCTATGGGAAGTTGTCGGGGTTTGCGAGGCTGATCTTGCAAAGGTTCAACCAGATCGAGCCTTAACTTCTTATACCCCTACTTTGTTAGGAACATGCAAAGAAGGATCGAGAAAGAGCAGACATCTCTGATACCATTGATATGGATTTATGCAGGAACACAATAGAATACGCATATAACCATAAATATAAAAATGCAGTGGAAATAACACTTCATTTCATTAATATCAAAAAACTGAAATATGTTTACAGACGTAATGGAAATAAACTAGCTAGGGCGCTGGTAGCTTATCTCTGAGAAGAGATGTGCTGGATACAAGCCTCTAAACTCTGTGTTACAATGAGGTTCAAAGGCCTATATATTATTGAGAAAAAATGGAAAACCCTAAACATCCAAAAACCTAACCCTAGGAGATGAAACGCCAGAATATGGGGCCCCGTTAGGGTAAATTGGTACATAAATTTCCCAGGGTTGTAACTTTGGCATATTAATCTCTATTTGATGCACATGATACATCGTTAGAAAGATCTATCCGAGGACTACAACTACTAACTGTGAATATCAAGTCTGGAACAAACTCATAATTGTTGGAGGTTTGATGCCCAAAAAACGTTGTTTAGGGCCTCAAAATGGCTCTGGAAGTTCAAGACTTGAAAAAAACGCTAAAAATAGTAAACTGTGCTATAATTAAGAAAACTGAAAAACTGAAAGAAACAATGGTAGTGCCCCAAGTGGAATCAGCTGGTGGCCACCAATATCCACCTGGATCAACAGGAGTGGTTGTCGCGCTTAGCTGAATTCCATCGCTGCATAAAAGATGACGTAGTCACTGAGTGGACTCCTGAATTGATCTAGAAAGTAGAGAAGTTTGATAACGAGATCACCCGCGTGGTAGATCATTGGATCGATTGCCTCTTGGCAGGATTTGTGATTGAATTTTCCATTGATCAATTTGTATTTTATTCTGAAGCAGAAAGAAGGTTTTTCAAAGGCCCTAGATGTAAGTTCTTTTGCTCATTGAAATTATGGTTGAAATGCTATTAAGTGAACGGGGTTGTCTATGTGAACATGTTGCTTAAATGCATCAAAGAGGTCCAACTATGCGCAGTTGAAGAGTTTACCGTGAGGATTCTAAAAAAATTATTTATAGTCCTCTGAAGCCTAGATCTGATAGTGAAACTGAACCAAAAACTGCTAGCTCAAGTGACTCTGAAGAAGAAATCTCATCACACCAGAAACCCTTGAGTCTGTTTCCAACTCCATCCACTCCACTTCTTCACTTACATCATAGATCAGCTACTCCACCACGTAGTCTATCTCCACCACCACCTCCACCTCCCCTTGAAGTAGATATGGCTACATCAATGAAGTTACCTAATTTCAGAGGCATTGGAAATGAGGATACTGATCACTTCTGGTTTGTGACTGAGGCCGTATGGCAGGCTCAGCAAATTAACAATATTGATATTAGGAAGGTGTAGCTGGCTACTGCTTTCCAAGATCACGAATTACATTGGTACATAAGGAAAACCCTAATGCTACCTTGGAAGAAATTAAAGCGGGCCTAAAATAATATTTTAAGAAAGCCTAAGTCATACGAGCAGCTAGTGACAGAAATGAAGGATATTCGTCAAGAGGCTAATGAATCTGTATGGGAGGCCAATCAAAGGTTGAAGCGCACCATCAGAGATGGTGGATTTTTTATTGAAGATACTTGGTATAAGGAATGGTTCATTGCTATGTTACTCCCACCTCTGCGCCAGCCCTTAGGTCAACAAAAGATTGCCACACAAGTTGAGGCTGTGGAGGTTGAAATGAAATTGGAGGCTACCCCAACACCTATGGCACTGGGAACTCAATAGATCCAAAATTAGTTGGAATCCATGCATCTAGAAATTCAAAGTCTGCACAAAGACAAGGGCAAGGAGGTATGCACATAGGTCTCGTGTATAAAAATGTAAAGCTTCTGGGCACCATAAATACCAATGTCCTGTCTTTAACAATTATCTGAATGTTGGAGGTCCTAGTCCATTGAAGAATCCTGTGTGGTGCAATATCTGTCGAATCGCTGGATTACATGACACATATTCTTGCCCAAGGATCGGAAAGTACTAGCCTGACTATGATATGATGCTAGATAAAGATGAAATGTATACAATGCAGCCCGAGCCTACATCACCAGCATCCCCTTTTGGGCGTGGTGGATTCCAAGGCATAGGAAGAGGCGAGGAGGTGGATCAGCTAGCCGAGGAAGGGCACAAGTCATTTGCTATAATTGTAGAGATATTGGCCATTATGCGCGCGACTATCCAAATCCATCACGACAATATTGTAGGTATTGTAGACAATTTGATCATGTCATAGAAGATTTTCTTGTCTTGAATGCTAAAATGCAGGAAACGAAGACGCAGACCCCAACACAAAATCTTCAAGTGGTTTGCGCATAAACTCGTGAAGAAGATCCGAGTGTGAATGTGGCTACTAGGAGTGGTGTAGCCACCAATGAAGATAAAGGAAAGCAACCCGCCACTGATATATGGATCTGTAAAGAACTTGAAAACAAAGAAGGATTTAATCTTGAGCACGAAAAAGAGACCTTCATTGAAGCACAGAAATTTTTTTTAGAAGGAAGTGCATCAACATCGGGTAGAACAATGAAGGAAGAAGGAGGAGATGAGGAGATCAAACCATTTCTACAAGCATGTATAAAGTTACTATGCGATAAGAAGGCAGTCAAAAATATGTAGCCATTGATAGATAATTGCGCAGAGAAAGAGCAACCCGTGGTAAACTAGCAAGCAATCAAAAAAATATACAAGAACAAGAAGAGAACGGGTAGGGTGATGCGTATGACAACGCAAATTGGTGCTTATAAAATGGACCAAGTTATTTTAGATCTGGGATTAGATGCTAACTTTCTACCTTAGCAAACATTCCAGCGCATGGGAGAGCCAAAGCTAGAGTGGTCTACTATCCAACTGTGCATGGCCAATTAGCAGAAGATCATTCCTTTAGCAAGGCTGTCGGAGGTTGTGGTCAGTATAGAAGGCGTTAAGGTGATGGCAGACTTCGAAGTCATACAAATTGTAGATGATACTGATCCCTATCCTGTGCTGCTAGGATTAGATTGGGCCATTGACATGGATGGTGTTATCAATCTGAATAGGAGGAGGATGGAATTTTAAAGAAATGGAGTCAGGGTAATCGTTCCTCTAGATCCTGCAGAAGGCCAAAGGTATATTGAACCATTTCGCATCGAGGATGAGATCAATCAAATCTATACGCTGACCCTGTGTGAAGAAGACTGGATTAATCCAACAATAGATAGGAATCTTAAGTGGGAGAAGGAAAGCTCTTGTTTTTCAGACTTTGATGAAGAACTAGAAAATTAGCAGAACTGATTGCATGAGGTGTATGCGCTACCGTGTAATCGCGTGACCCAATCTCTACGTTGTATAACATCTGTGGTACGTGATTTACCGCACTATGATGGCTCAACTGATGTAAACATGTTTATAGTAGAGCTCGAGAGGACTGTGCCTGAAGGACAGAGATTCCATACTTTGGATCTTGGCTTGCATGCTACTCCAATAAGATGGTGGGAAACTCATAAGGAGAATATGGGCAACCGGGAGGAATGTGCATGAATGACGAGGTTGCGATTTGAATGTCCAGTCATTAAAATGGAAGATGTGTACTCTGGAAAAGAGGATCCATGTAGAAATTTGTCAATATGGAATCAGGTATGGGGTATAGATGCAAGACCTAAATGAGTCCACATGTTTATTCACACGTTGGGAAAAGTGCCTACTGAATGGTACTTGGAGACAGAGTTGCGTAGAGGCACTAGTTAATGGTCTGCGTTGACAGAGAGTTTTATTCTTACATTTAGCTCGGAACATGATGACCAAGCTTTCATTAAATAAATCATTAGAACGTCGATAATAGAGACTGTGAATTGTAGACAATTGGCACTTGTGGACATTAGGGAACCACACGCAGTCGATAGAGCCTCGATCCCCTCGCCTAATAATGTCAGACAAGTGCGCTCCATGATGATCCTTGTTGGATATTACAAGAAGCATATTCCCAAGTATGAGTTGATAACTGCACCCATGAAAAGATTATTTAGAAAAGGTGATACATTCCATTAGGACGACGAATGTCAAAGAAGTTTGCAATTGTTAAGGGATGTGACAGACACTACTCGATATGCTTTGAATTACTTGGCCAACAAGCCTGTGTTAGGGGGGATAGTTTGCAGATGGTTATCATTAGCTTTGGAATATATGCGCAATAAGTTCCGACACGTGCACGCCTGCATGAGGAGGTTGATTGGGTCGCAGAGGTGTTAAAAACTAGCCATTGGAATAGTAAAACTGGAAAAGACAGATTTATTACCATTTTTGGGAGCGTCTAGGATGCATTTAATGGAGGGATTTTACTAGATTTGGGATTGATTTTCCAGTAATGGAGCCTCATTAATGCACAAGGAGTTGTGGAAGACGCACCACAAGTATAAATATGACCTATGGGTCGCAATAGTTCCCTTTGATTTCAAAGTGATTTTTGTGCTTTGATCTCCTTGATTGCCACCGCATTTGCTGTGTCTATGTATAGTTTGGATCCAGAGTTTGAGGACACATTGCATCGAGCAGGGCCAGGTTATGCTATTCCTGAAAAGATGACAACCACAAGACCGGGTGATGACCCTACTGGGCCCGAAGTTCTAATTATGGAAATGCCTGCGCCCTCTAAGACTAAGAAGGGGCAATCTTCTGGAATGCGCAAATCTCCCCGAGAGAAGACCCCAGGGTCGCGCCCTTTAGTGGGTGAGAAGATGAAAATACCTATGTCAGAGGTCCCACAAACCATTGATGAAGAAGAAGAGGATGCAGTCGAAGTGGTCCCATTCTCGCAGCTTACCAGCTATATTGCATTGCGCAAACCATCTGTCAGAGTACCTAAGGACCTAGACAAGGTGTGCACAGGTATTCAAATACCTCTAATCCCTGAGAATGTCCCAATGGAAGGGGACATATTCGCAAAGATTTCGCAGCTCCGCTTTGATGATTGGGACATCACCGATGTCGAGAATTTCCTTGAGCTTGCGCCAGAGCTATACCTGGACTAGATTACCTATGAAGGAGGAATTATGTGCCTCGAGCCTAAGAGATGGGTCCTAAGTCTGCACAAGGGAGGCCTACTCAATTTTTTCTAGATCCCTCATTTTGGGCGCAGCCCCATAAATGATATCTATGGCATAAAGTTGTTGGCTTTAGTCCATGATGACGTGCCCTAGTTGGGAGAGCACATCCCCATTGACGCTGAGTTAATCCACATAATCATGGGTCTCTTTGCAAGGGGAGCTGACCCTATAGTTGACTTTAGCGGTAAGGCATAGGAGAAGGCAGTTGCTGATCAAATTAAGAAGAAAGACAATGTCACAAGGAAGAGCTGGGGATTTGTGGTGGGTGAAATAAATGACCCCGCAATGTGTTTTGGTACGATCATCTTGGCTTTCAAGATGGTGCCACTAGAAAATTTGGCCCAATTTCCGATGGCCACTTCGTCGCTATTCCGACACATAGTCGTCGCAAGAGCGACAGTTCGAGGATGGGAAAAATGTGGTTTGCCATTACATCGCAATTCCGACGCACTGACAAAGTGTCGCACTACTGACACTTTTTCTGTCGCTTCCAAACAAGCGTCGCTCTTCCGACGTTTCCCAAACCGTCGCGCTTCTGACGTTTGTAAACTGTCGCAATTCCGACGAAATGTGGTCCGATGTTTTGGACATCGCTCTTCCAACGTTTTTAAACTGTCGCAATTCCGATGAAATGTGGTCGGATGTTTTGAACGTCGCTCTTCTTACGTTTTTATACTGTCGCTCTTCCAACGTTTTTAAGCTGTCGCAATTCTGACGCTGTACAAAAGTGTCGCAAGACCGATGCATTGCAAACATGTCGCAAGACCGACGCGTCCCAGAAGCATCGCAATACCGACGCATTCTAAAAGCGTCACAATATCGAACCTAATAAGAACAATGGAAATCGTTCAAGACGTCGAAAGACCGACGCTTACAAAGCGTCGGTATATCGACGACGGGTTCAATTTAAAAAAAAATGAAACTTTAAAATAGGACAGTAAATCTCCATTATTTGTTATGAATTGTGGGCATTCCAATGACTGTGAAATATTAATATAATAAACCACCCCGCAGCGCTTCGACTATAAACAATCATATAAACATGGCTCTGTATTTCAAAAAACAGGTTTAAAATAGAAACAGGGCAACATTTTTTTTTTCCAATTGTTATGAACATAATTCGACCATGAAATATTAATATAATAAACCACCATGTAGCGCTTCGACTATAAACAATCATTTTTTTTCACAAGAGAAAAAACGTTGTTTTAAATATATTATATGAAGAAAAACAGTCCATGAAGTCATTACATTTTCACATCTGAAGATTGGAACCCAAATATCCATCCAGAAAAGTGGAAGTCCCACCCCAGACAATGATAGAAAAATACCCCATGTCACATACAGGGACATGATATAAAACCCGGTAACGGTCCACATGGATATTTAACGACAATCTGAGAAAGCATCCAAATATGCTTGAGGCATCTATAAGAAAGTGAAATAGCAGTATGTAGAATAGTAAAGCAACAGATAGAGTACCGACATCCATTGTTCCAAATACAAATTAAAGTACCCAAAATCCTTGAACAGAGAAAAACGCTAATCATGTGAGGAGTGTGATATATCCAAAATATAAAAAGACCATCAGACCATATCAATAAACCAACATCGCTAGTTTTGAAGGCAAAGTGATAACCTGTCAACACATAAAATAGTATCATAAAGCGGATACAGGAAATGTGCAGAGACATGTACTGTTGATATACACCTCACACAAAAAGCATCCATGATAGAGCAAAAATATGTATAAACCCAGGGTTGATTGTATGTTCTGGCTCGCTTGTTCCCAGAAATAAAAACCATCTGCAGAAACCCAGGCTCGCTTGATTCCAAAATTGGTAACCATCTATTGCATCCGAGATGTAAGGTTTAGGCTCGCTTGTTTCCATTAGTAGCCCGCTACAGCATCCACCCTATTCATAGCAAAAAGGTTCCTGTAGATATACATAGAAAGAGTATAATACGTAGACCATATAAACATGGCTCTGTATTTCAAAAAACAGGTTTAAAATAGAAACAGGGCAACATTTTTTTTTTCCAATTCTTATGAACATAATTCGACCGTGAAATATTAATATAATAAACCACCCCGCAGTGCTTCGACTATAAACAATCATATAAACATAGCTCTGTATTTCAAAAAACAGGTTTAAAATAGAAATAGGGCAACTTTTTTTTTTTCCAATTGTTATGAACATAAATCGATCGTGAAATATTAATATAATAAACCACCCCGCTGTGCTTCGACTATAAACAATCATATAAACATGGCTCTGTATTTCAAAAAACAGGTTTAAAATAGAAATAGGGCAACATTTTTTTTTCTAAGTAAATTTAATCTATTAACAGTGGGAATAAAATTACACCAAAGTCAAAAACATTGCCCAGACTTATGGCAAATTTGTCATCAAAAAATCAAAAAAGAAGACTGCCCTCATACGGGGAAACTAGTCTTGAACGTTTACAGAATTCAAAAATATTACGGAGGTCCAGCACAGTAATATAATCTAAACATGCCCAATTAAGTGAGCCGCGAAGCAAGAAAACCAAATTAACCAAACTACTCCTTCGGTGGTTCCTCGACGATTCGGCACCATCCTTCGGAATGTCCAGGATCGCCAGGTGCTATCTCCACATTCATGCCACCGCTCCCCTCTTGAAGGCCCGAATGCTGGCCGACTTTTTTTGAGCTCACAACCGTCGGATGGGTGCATTATTCTTCCATTTGGGCCTCCTCACGAAAAACCACAGTAATTGACGTTGTGATTCATGGGCGGTTCAGAGAGAAATTAAAGGAAAAAAGCGCAGTGTGCGTCGTGGGAGAAGGTGAAGCAGTGGGGAAATGAGGAGCAGGGGATCCCGTACGGTGGCCAGATCCTAGAAGTTGACCCGGCCCACTTTTAGTATCTGGATAGTGACCTGCGTGATAATCACTAGACTGGGAAGACGACTCGGTTGAGGGGCTGGAGGGAGCGCGCAGGGGTTGACCTATAGTGCTCCCCCTGCGGCAATGCATCCTTTGACGCAGGCGAGGCATGGGTGCAATCTCAGCAGTGGGCACAAGACGAGACGAAGAAGCAGGATTCCAAGAAACCGAGAAAGACAGACAGACCAGACTGAGAGAAATGCAGATATGCACCAAGGTCTAAGTAGCAGTTCAGCTGGCCACTTCTCCTTCTCATCACAGTGAGTAGGCAGTGTAACCCAGCAACCGAAGAGCATCTGCAATTCAAAGGTTGCGGCTCCTCTGAAAAACCACAGCGAAACGCCATTTTATCGACCTGACTGCAATGCAATCGAAAAACGCCCGTCATAATTAATCTCTCATTGATGAGAGCCGAAGGTCGGATCATATTGGAGCATGCGGAATCGCTAACAGGAGTGGAGGTCCGATCTTGAACAGTGTTAAAACTTAATGCGATTTGATGTGAAAACCTTAGAACTTAATTAAACAGCGTTAAAAATTAATGCGATTGATATGAAATCGCCACATCCATGTCCCATCGCCTTAAATGCCATCGAATGCACCCGCATCCGGGAATAGGGAAACTTTTGATTGAGGACACGTGGCAGAAATTGATTGGAGCGGATCTTTGTTTGGGCTGCTCGCGCAGTGGAAATCTGGACCTGAAAAATATTAGGGTGAATTTGATAAGAAATTTGCGTCACAACTCTCCCTCCGTACTCCAGCTCAACTTCAGACCCGAAAAAGATTAGGGCGAAATTCATTTGGTTTTCACGTCACAAAATTGGCCGACGTCAGCACGCTATTTTGGAACATGAATTTGGTTTGAAGTATGGTTTATCGCCGTTTGAAGTCCGGCAGGCTCGACTTAAGATAATTTTGTTTGATCCCATCTTATAAAATTTGTGTTGGTTTTCTTTGATAATATACATATTTATAATAAATCATGGGAAGAATACACTAAACATGTGGAAAAGTTATATAAATTATTGAGAACAATCATTTTTATGTAAAAATATCCAAATGTGCTTTTGGGAAATAAGAATTCGAGTATTTGGTTCATATTGTTTTAAAGGAAGGAGTGAAGTTGGAGCCTCAAAATATGCAAGCTATTACAAAATGACCTATTCCTAAGAAAATCAAGGTTCTTAGAAGATGTTTTAGACTTACATGATATTATTGATCATTTGTTAAGAATTATGCATGCATTTCAAGTCCACTCACATATCTCTTGAAGAAAATATCATTTATATGGAATGATGAGGCTACTTTGGCATTCTCTCTTTTAATGGATGCTTTGTCTTCTACACCAACATCGGTTGCACCTACTTTTGGTAAAACATTCATAGTAGAGTGTGAGGCACTAGGACAAGGAATTTACGTAACATTAACACAATAAAGGATATCATTGGCTTTTAAAAGCAAGGAATTCAAAGAAAATATTTGGTGAAATCTACGTATGAAAAATAAATGGAAGCAATATTACATGCAATAAAAATTGGGGATAGTATATCATTGGGAGGTACTTTAAAGTCAAGATATACCATGATAGCATAAAGTATTTTTTGAAGCTATGATTTTCATTAGAAGATTAACAAGAATGAGGAGAAAAAATGCAAAGTTTTAATTTTGAGATAATCTGCAAAAAGGGTAACGAAAATTTAGTACATGATGCTCTTTCTAAAATAGAAGAGGCCTCAAATTTATATCCAATTACATTTTCTATTCCTAGGTGGCTAGAAGAAGCTTGCCATAATGGAAAAATGACAATAGTACTAAACAAAAACTAAAATTTATAAAGGATGGGATGAACTCTATGGAGCATTGGGAGTGAAAGAGAGATATACTGTGGTGCAAATGTAGAATATTTTTATGCACGCAAGCATATTTGAATAAAAAAATATTAAGGGAGTCCCATGTCTCTCTGATGGTAGGACGCAGGGTTCCTTAAAACATCTCAAAGGATCAAAAAATATATTTTTGGAAGGAATGGAGAAAGATATTCAAAATTTTGTAAGAGAAGGTCAGGTTTGCATAATAAATAAAAGAGAGATAGTAAAATCTCTAGGGTTACTTCAAACATTCCACATACATATTCAAAGACTAGAAGATATATCAATAGACTTTATTACAGGGTTACTGAAATATAAAGGTAAGTATTACATTTTTGTGGTCATTTATATGGACAAATTTTGTAGATTTTTTTTGTAGAGCTCAAAGTACATAAACAACAAGCCAAGTGGCAGAAGTGTCCGTGAAAGAAATTTACTTGTATTGAAGATCACTATTCTAGGAATAAGGAGTTATTTTCTCCAAAAATTACCCTAGCCAAACATTGACAATGCATCAAGGATATCTTTCTATGCTTCATAAGTACATATGTTCTACTTCTAAATCATGTCTTGGAAGTGGTTGTTTTGCTGGAAATTATTCACTAGTTGGTTTCATACCAAAGTATTTTTCTCATTTTCAACATCCAATACATGAAAAAGATAATGGTTTAAAACAACATAAATATTTGAAATTTTGCAAGAATTGTCTGGCACACTTTGAATATGAATTTTGAAGTCAAGTGCATGATGCTGTATAGGATCAAATGTCATTTTGAATCCCAAATGTTTCAAAAGAAACTTCTCAACATGCTACCCTGTAGTAAGGATTAAATTACAATATTGCATAAACTATTTCCATAATAAAAGTGCACCTCAGCCATAAGACTAAACAACTACAAATGTTGTAGATCTAACAAGACCACACAATCAAATGTATTCCACAAGGCCAATACTGTATGAAAAATGAAAAGGAGTTTGCAACCAAAAATACCTTAGGCAACTAATTCAATTAGATACACCAACCCATCAGCAAAAAGGAAAACCAGCCTACTCAAAAGGCAAGCGTTTACCTCCTTTGACAAAATTTTGAGTTCCGAAACAAGGGCCTTTATTGTCTTGTCAATGCCCCTAGTAATTTGAATGGGTTTTGCACCTGCTGCAACAACCTAAAAAAAAAGGTTTCATTTCAAATTATTTTCCACAAATTTAAGATACAACCATTGTCAGTTTTGTATTTCCTAACAAGGTCATAAATTTTGACAAAAGAACCAAAATTTTTTAATACCTGATAGCAATTTTTTCACTCAAAAAATATCTTAGACTCAATAAGCCCAACCCAAAACTAAAAAACCAAACACCATAAGACCCTACAAAAATGAATAGATGATCTTAATCTAGTACTATCGACAAAAACTTACCTTTACACCCTCACTTATTAAACCCTGTGCTGTTGAATTTTAACTTCAACTGCTGCAGTAGAAGGACGGATGCAGCAACAACATTCTTTTTTGGAGGTTGCTTGCACGCCATCCAGAAATTTAATTCAGCATTTAAAATTCCTGCAAGTTTTTTTTGTAGATGGCCGCAGCCATATTTCTGTATAGGATTGTATTTAAACAGAACAACCAGCATTAACGCAATTCACCAACCAGAAATTTACCCACCAGTTTTGTAAATTCAAAAGGAGGACACGTGGAGCATTAATATTGAATCGCATGAAATTGAAGGGAATTTGAAAACCTGAAAACCGGACCCGAATTTTTTATAAGGCACATTGGATTGAGAATTCGCGTTACAAATTAGGCAGACGTCAGCATCCCATTTTGGAACGTGAATTTGGTTTGAAATTCAATCTATTCTGACTTTTGAAGTCCGACGGAAAGGGTTCTTTAATGTTTTTATAGTTTAATTTTATGTATGATTTAATAAATACATATGTTTTAAACATATGTTATATATATATCATATGCGAAATGAAAGGTGGGCCATAGAATTTAGTTTTAATTTTATTTTTTTAAAAAGAGGGTTTATTATAATATGTTTTATATGTTATGGCATATAAAAATAAAAAGGACAAAAAAGCTTGGTAGTTTTTTTTATAGACAGTACGTAAATTTCTTATTACACAGCAGTGTGTAAAAAGTAAAAGACTGAGTGTAACTTTTTAAGTGTGTATGCACAACAGTGCAAAAGTGAAAAACAAAACAGAGTGTTTTAGAGACATAGTATGTTTGTTTTGAACAGACAGTGAATTGGTTTTATGCACTGCGTTTTGTAGCAGTCATAATTTTGTGATCCCTCTTAGTGAGGAAGAAGTGTAATAGTTTTTTTTTGAGTTATTGAAGGGAATAGAAGTTTGTTTTCAAAGTATTGAAACTCTGTCTCCTGTCAAAAAAAAATTTATTTTCTCTATGTTAGAGGAAGGGAGATTTATTCTCCATTCATTGTTCTGGAACTTTTCAATATTCCAACGTGTGCAAGAACAACAGATGTTGTGGTTCCATCCCTAGCTAAATAATTTGTCTTTTCTGCAACTTTCCTTACCAACTTGGCCCCAATATTTTCAACTGGGTCCTCTAATTCAACCAATAAAAAGGCCAAAACCATAGCATTGAGATACATTTCATTACACTGTCAATAACAATAAAATTTGACTCAGCCATAACCCTTTCCTTTTATTGTTGTGAAAAGCTTTATGCATTACTCTAATGTGGCTATTCCATAGGCCAAGTAGACCACTTGGTAACAAATATGTTTCCTTTCACCTTTGAGTTTTCAAATTATGCCTACCAAATCTAAGACATTTAAGAGGGGGAACTAATACAACGTTAAAAAGAAAACCAGAGCACACATCTACAAATTATCTCCTTAACTACTGTCACACCATCATTAACTATTTTTGGAGAACCATGCTTGCTCTCCAAGACAAGATTTTTCCCTTCGCCCCAAGGGTGACTCCAACAAGATCAGCAAGTTTGTTCACAATGCCTACAAGAAAAATTGACAATGCTTTCAGTAAGTGTGCAATTGAATGCCAGACCATATGCCAAAACAATCCTCCATGAAAAATTAAAATAACACATTAAAATCGAATATAAGTGGACAAGGAAAGATCCACTACAGTGAAGTTTTACATGCAGGTGACCTTCCTTTAAACATAATTTTTTCTCTGACCTGCAATTTTTTTGTCACTGAGCCATCCTTGTTGAAGTACAACTCCTTTTCCATAGCTCTTGTATTAACTACCTTCTCTCTGTCGCGTAATCTTAGAGTCCCTCTTCTGCTTGAGCGATTTAAGGAAATGGGTGAAATGCCTGAAAGAGAAGACAATTGTCTACCATAATTATCAAACATTGCACCCAACTTCTTCCCCTTTCCATTGTTACCCAATGAGGTAGATGTGGCAATTGTTGTCATACTGCCCAAAGCAGAGGCCATCTTCTCTTATGCTGAATATAGAATTACAAGATCTTCATATTAGTATGAACCTTTAAAAACATGACTCCCATTGCTAAAAACCACTTTTAAGTTGTAACAGGAAAACTAAACAACTATCGCAACTTTTGGCAACTTCTGGAGCATTAAGAGAGAAACAACCAAAGAGAAATACAACCACAATCCTCATTTTAATGAGACCGGACTATATATTTTCATTAAGATAATATAAAGAAATCACGACTATATTAAGGCCACCACAAAACAATCTTTAACCAGTGTCTCTCGCAGCCTTCAGGTTGCCATGCTAGAGGTTGCATATTTTTAATTTAAATTCTCGACCTCTCGTGCCCATCTATGAATGCATCCAATGGGATATCTACATCAAATGCTCCTTTATATCCCCAAAAACAAATTCCCTACTACAAGAGCACCAGTATTGATGGATCACCCCACACCATCCCACCCACTAGAAACGGTGAAAAAGGAAACCCGAGAAAACTTCTGAAATATCTCAAGATGACTATATGGGTGGTTATTATGAATCAACCAACCATTCAGAGCATGCTCATCAATACAAACCATGAGTATTATGTGATGATATTCAAGCAGGCACTGAATCGGATTTCTGAAGCTATGTTAGAGAAACCCTAAACTCTCACTGAAAAAATAAAAATATACTGAGCAACAAAGATGATCACACTCTGGGTAGCCCTGGAGGCTATTTGGGGGTGATGAGTCCAATAGGTCTCAATGAATTGTTGCCCTTGCTGGGGAATACTATTGCAGTGGAATTTGATACTATTTTGGATGTTGAATTCCACGACCCTAATCGAAACCAGTACCTTCAGCTCTAGTACCTGTTCACAAAAGAGGGTGCCATAGTCATTCATGCGTGCAGAGAGGGTGAATTGTAGGCATTGCAACAGGAGGTGTTTTTGTTGTTGCATTGGCCACTAGATTGTTTGTTTGGTTTTGTTACAAGCGCAGAGTATTGGAAAGGATAGACAAATTTAGTTCAGATATTTTGAAATTGCCTCGGAAATTCACCTACAAAGAGCTCAACAATGCTATGAAATTTTTTTTTTGAATGTGATTGATAATCGATAATTGCAAGCAAGGGTAATCCCCTTGTGAAACCCAAATTTCTGAGCATTTTAAAACCTGATGACAGAGTCATTGTAATGAACAAGCGCCTAGGTCCATATTACGTCCAAATCTACCAAGCACCAATATCTATAAAAAAAATCCACAGAATCTGCGAACTAAGAAGAAGAGGCAGAAAATGTATTCTGCTTACCTATTCAAATAGTGGTTGGGGTTTACGTCACGACAAAAATTTGACAGAGCCCATGTAGCATTTCTTATCATTGAAATTCTGGCAGTATCATTCAATTGGGCAAGCACCTGCCTCAGAGCTCCATGACTAAGGGCAAGATCCCTAAATTTTGCAGAGTCTTCAGCAATATTTCCCAAAGCCCAAACAACCTTACACGAACACCAGTTGAACTCAAAGTTGGGTACTAGTTTTTTAAATCAAATTCCAAAATTACAGACATATAAAGATAGTTGGGAAGAATTGGCATGCTCAAACAACGAGGTGATGCAGGAATGACATGAGGGAGAAAATATCAGAAAATCCGCAAATCTGGAGAACTAAAGCTCATCACCAACCTGAGATTGACAACTTTACATGATGTAACCTATGAAATCGTAAATGGAGAAATCATAGTAACAATAAATTAACCTATGTAAAAATAAAGTCGGATTCATCCTGGGAGTGGTAATGGGAGAAATCATAGTGAACAACAGGAAACATGCAGAGTTGCTTACAATCAAATAGATGAAAAAACACATACAAAAAACCTAGATAATAATCAAGAACAAGCTTAATATTGAATTATGAACTGTAAAGGAACTTACAAAATGTGACATTACGAACCTGGTCAAGCGCACAAGCAAAAATATCCTGGACATGACCCTTGTTGACAAGTTGTATTGCTCATGATGCAAGAGGATTTGTACCTACACTGCCAAGTCAATCAAAATCCATCATTATCTATACAATAAATAAAAGTAATTGATGTAGTATTTTTTACTCTAAGATGCATTCTTATGATAATGTTAGAACATATGTTGAAAATTTCAAAACATACCTGAATAAGCTCCTCTTCATTTCAAGAACAATTTATTGGAGTCGCATGAACTTGGAACAAGCCTCCCACGATCTGAAAGCGTAGCAACTAAGTCAATAGTGACTTTTTTGTTGCTACATTGGATCGAGGGAGGTTTGCTCCAAGATTAAATTACTCCAATAAATTATTCTCTACTAAACAGGGCCAACCACGTGAAGGTGGAAGCTCTCATGGCGCCTCCCTCCCCTCCCCCCCTCACCCCCACATCACTCTCAATTCCCCAATACCCAATCTATATTTCATTTTTTACTTTCATGAGCATAAAAAAAAATATTCAATAACTAATAAAAAAACAATTCAACAAAAAGTATGCAAGGAAACATTGCAATTAATGCTTGACATAAAAATAATATGATAAATGAGTTTTTTATATAACGCAAAAAACGTTCCAAGTATGGTAACGTTTGTCTTATAATAATACAATATTTTACATTATCAAAATTTCTTTTTCTTCTTCCTATTTCTAAAGCTCCTAATTACATCATCAATATCATCGTGCTCTGCTCCCGTTTCATGCCTTTCGACCCGCACTGCTGACCTAGTTGCGTAGTCACGATGTCTGGTCTCATCCAGTGACGGGGCATCGCCTACAAAAACAGATAATATTAAATTTTAATTATCAGCTTTTAAATATCATTGAACTAGTTCGGTAATATTAATAAAAAAAATTGCAATGAGATTATTTACCTGGTGCACCAGTTGTCGCCGTTGGGACTGTTGCCCTGTCTTCCTCTCTAGTGGTAAGATCCTCAAGGGAAACATTCTCTGTCATTTAAACAAAAAAAGTTATAAGGACAACCATCAAGGTATAATTAGAAAAAATTATAAGTGGAAATGAATTACCGTCACGGCCCTCACTGGTAGTAGCATTGTCGGCCTGGTCCCCACTACAATGATCAGGTTGCACGTGAGGATCATCTACATCTGGCTCTAAAACTGGGTTATTTGCCTCGTCGGTAGTGCTTCTCCCATAATTTAAACAAAGTTGTTAGACATTAAATTTATGGATGAAAACAAACATATTGAAAGGTTAATGTTTTACCTTATCAGGCATTCTGGATCTTGGGACCTGCCCCAAGCTTCTGCGACGTTCAACTACGGCTTGATAGCCGAAATGGAAAGCAATATTTTTATCTTCCTCTGTAGTTTCTGTTCCGAAGTCATCACCCTAAATTACATATGATTGTGTATTTTTAATCATATTTGATAGGATTACAAAAACGTTGGAAGGCGATACAATTAATTATAAGATGTTTAGCTACTTAATTACAATTCTTGTAGCTAATTTCAAGTAGCCGCCCTGGCCTAGCTTGTGATGGCCCTTTTTTTCAATCCTAGCTTTGGTTGCCTTCGAGGTGTTAGGCAACCTAGCATCAAAATATTGAAGTCAGATATGACGTAGCACACTTTTATTTTAGACATAGAGAAAATTAAAGCTATTGAATTAAAGTTGTAATTTACCTTGCGGGTCCAGTTGGCATTTTTCCTTCTTTCTTTGCCCTTTTCTCTTTTCCGTCATGGATGAGTGCTCTCCACTCACTCTCTGGAACTATGAGAGGATGCTCGTATCTAGGGTTAAATTGCAATTGCGTCCTATAGGTGTCCTTGGTATATTTCAAATATTTGCTGGCTACTCAACAAATCGTTGTTCTGTCAAATGTGCCGACTCCAAAAAGGGCTTCTAGATAATCTAGAAGTTCTTTTTTCAGGTTGGAATTCTGGGAATTCCACCTTGTGCGTATGGTTGGGCCAAAAATTACCAATGCATGGCTCTCCAAAAACCTGTAGAACTCATTGTTTCCTACACAGGAAAAAGAAAGAAAGATATTATCATTAATTTAAAAATAAAAATCATGATAAATATGTTTTAGATAGAGTACATGAAATAGTTAAAATATTGAAATTTACCTGGGATTTGTATGTGCTTTATAGGGACACCTTCATCGTTCACCAACAACGTGCCATTAATGGTCCCTGTGGAGCTGACACGTGTAGCTCCAGGAAACGCAATAATGTAGTTGGCCATATCAACCTCATCACTGCCAACACATTCAGCGGTTGGTTGGGTGTCTGCTTGGGTAGGGTGTGTTTCTTGGCTGGCACCTAAAGGAGTAGAAGGTGTACGAGAGGGTTTCTGGGAAATCTCTTGCCCTTATGTCCCACTACCACCAACACTGGGTTCAACAAGTGCCAGAAAACGCTACATACAAAAGAACATTTTGTTAGTTTAGTCAATGTAAAAATTAAAAATCAAACTATCACAATTCATCTCATGCAAAACAAAAAAAATATCCTTTTGACTTTTTATTATTACCTGATATGTTTCTAGCTGGGTCATAAGTTGTTTTATCCTCTCTTCTATTTTAGGTGTTTGAGGCGCGTCTATAAAAGTATTAAATTCCAACCTTGCATCTCGTGCCTTTTTTTGCAACAAGAGCGCTGGAGATAGGGATGAAGAAAGCTCTTCCTCAAAGAGGGAATCATCAGGCGTACCATGGCTAGGTGTCTGCATATTTGAACAAAATTAATATTATTTCAATTATGTAAATAACTAAAATACCTGAAGATAGAGCAATGCTGGCACTTTACATGTTCTTCCGCTGGCCTCTTTCTGCGATCATCCTATCTCGGGGTTGTTCCTGTACTGCCCTGATCAGTCTGCCACATTTCAATAAAATTATAAATGTAAAAACTTGAAAACAATATCTAACTTGAAAACACAAAATGAAAACTGAAATAATTTCTAATAAGACACCGGAAGACAGAGTTAGAGTTTCAAATATGCCTTGCATTGAATTCAGTCTTGGAAACATGTCATTGCACATTAAGGCACCCAAACAAGAGGCGAGTTGACAATGAAGACCTTATTGAATATATTGTTGGAGCAACTTCTAGTAAACTTGTTGTGAAGACCTTGAGGACATTTTTGGAGCAACATTGTTGAAGTTGATGGTATAGCATTGTTGGAGACGATCTTGAAGGGCCTTGAAGTGAAGCTTTTGGAGCATCTATTGAAAAATCCTTAGAGCATTTAAGTAAGGCACTTTCTATCTTCCATCACCTTTTTCCTTTCAATATCCTTTAAACGATTTTGTTGATATTTAATGTTTGCAATCACGTTATAATTCCTTGATTATATGTGTTTGGGGACTTTTCCTTTGAAATTACCCAAAAATACCCTGGCAATTTTATCTTCAGGATGCATGTCTGACCCTATTGTTCAATATTTTGATTGATAGTAGTAAACATAAAGAGTTAGGGGGCTCTTGACTTGGTTTGGTTGGGCCATTAGATCCCTAACATCTACTAGGGAGAACCCCCCTTGAGTTGGAGGAGAGCTAGCCCGAAGTGAAAAGAGGTTGGTGAGGTGACAATAGGGCTATTGAATTACACATGGTATCACACTTTAGCTTTAGGACTTTATCTTGAGAAGTGCGAGATTTTGCTATATCAATTCTCAAATTGTTTACAACACTATTGTTAAGAAATAATAAGAAGTGATGTTGAGGGGTTTTTGGGTATAAGAAACAATACCATTTAAAAAATATGGTTCTCAGTCCTTGGCATTCCTTCACCTGGGCCTAGGGGCACACAAGAATAATTTCACACTAAACCATGCAAACTTAAAAGTAACTTAACAAATCCATAAAGTAATAATAATCATAATTCCTAATTTCCTATTGTACGATATAATGCAAATTATTCAAACATGAAGCAATGAAGACATGCAATGTCTGAATTTCAAGATTGATGAACCAATACAAGAAGTTAGAAACTACAACTTTGATTCAATACTCTGTGTCCTAACTCTAGGAAGGAATATAGTTTGTAGTACAGAACATGCATCGTGTATTATCAATTCTTAATTGACAACAACTAAAGGTCATCTACCTCATCAATTCCTTCCCATTTTGTGTTTTTATGTTATATTCCTTATAAATGTGTCAAATTTCTCTCAAAGTAAGCAACCATTGAATAAAATAAAAAATAGTTGAGATATGATTGAGAAATGGTCATTTATTTATTGAAAGGATCTTCACAATTTCTTTGGTTGTTTTTCATCTCAAGAAACAAGAAATGACCTAAGAAACTATCATGATGTAATATAAGAAACAACACGGTGCAATGGCCATTTTCAAAGCCAAATGATGTCCATTGAGGACATGGCCTTTATTTGGTTCCTATTTCATAGGAGTTTCGGGTAGAAATGGAACTTTGTTGTACCATTTCCAATAGTAAAAAGGGAAAACCTTCTTTTTCCATGGGAAATAATTTACCTTTCCTTTTTCAAGATAATCTAAATCACAAAAAATATGAACTATACTGCACACATTCTTGGATAATGTGAAAGTGGAAAAGGAATACCCTACACAAATGATGCACACATGTACACTTGAACACTAATATATTTTTGTAGTTGAAATGCAATGCTTGTTTTCATTTAAATGTAGGGTTTTTAAAGCAGGGAGAAATAATGGCTGCCAATTTAATAAGCGTTTCTTTAGGAAAAATTTAAATCTTGTATTGGGTGATGAAGATAATAGAGGGTATTGAATCTTGATTCTTGACATTGTGTTTAACTTGAATAACTCAAATGATTATAAATATTAGTGGATGAGTTTTTTTTTTCAAGTATGTCACTCAAAACTCTTATGTCAAAGCATTGTATGATGGCTAGCATTTTCTTGTTTCCCTTTCTTCAGTTCAATGTAAAAAGTATATTAATATATTGGAGCACGAATGATAACTACAATTGTTTGCTCTACAGTATATCTAGCCCCAAGATTATGAAAAGTTTTCTCAAGTGGAGCTATTGGTTATTGATGAAGCAGCTGCAATTCCATTGCCTGTTGTAAAGGCTCTGCTTGGGCCATATTTAGTGTTTCTGTGCTCTACTGTAAATGGGTAATAATTATAAATGAGCCAACCACAATCACAGATTTTGTAACCATTCAGTTTCCATGGATAGTGATGATGATATTAACCCTATATATCAGTGACCTATATCTATATGAGAATGATCTCAACATTGACCTTGATATGGTTGTATGGATTTGAACTTTGGTATGTCATCAGAAAATCTCCAAATATCAAAAAATCCCCAAATCTGGAGAACTAAAGCTCATCACTTTCGATCTGGGGTACTACCCTTGTGATAAAGTTGATGACTTTCGATCTCCCATTCTCTACCACTTTGCACTTCACCTTCAATATAGATCAGACCAAGGGCAATTCGTTACTGGGTGTTGAGATGGATGAGTTTCTCAAACTAAAATCCATAGCTTAAACTTCATGAAACTGGTGGAGTCAAATTCATGCAAGCACAAACACATCTTACACATCCTCTTTGAAACTCATTCGAAAGAAAATTGGAAGACATCTAGAGAGAACCCTATAGCCTAACAAAATCCAATGGAATTGACCAAAAAAACCCAAATAGAGTCAAACCTACTATAGGAGGAAGGGCCTCCAGTAAGAACTTACCATTTTGAAAGAGCTGAGGGCGAATGCTGTTCTGCAAGAGCTGAGGGCCATTAGGTGAATTTTGAGGTCTAAAATGGGCCTCCTAAGAAAAATGTACAAGAAAAATAAACTTTATAACAACCAATAGGATTCAAGATGATGATGTCAACCATGGGGGATGATTTACCATTTATTAAATAAAAGGGTAAAAATATTAAAAAATAATAAAATAATAAAACTACTTTTTCAACTCGTATTTTCAACTTATCTCCCAAAATTTTTACTCAAATTTCAAGCGGGAGTACTCATTAGATGCAAAATTTAATTCCTCATCCAAGGAGTATCCATGTTGCATAGTTTTGATGAACTCTACTACACAAAAAATGAGAAATACATTAAAAACGTGATTGTAATCACGTTTTTTTATGTATTTCTCATTTTTCGTGTAGTAGGACCCATCGAAAGTATGCAACATGGGTACTCCTTGGATGAGGAATTAAATTTCACATCCAACGAGTACTCCCACTCGAAATTTGAGTAAAAAATTTGGGAGATAAGTTGAAAATATGAGTTGAAAAAGTACTTTTTTCATTTTTCCCTCTAAAATTTGATGATGTCATTAAATCTTATTTGATTTTTTCCACTATTATTTTATAATTTCCTTAAGAGGCCCATTTTAGACCTCAAAATTCCCCTAATGGAATGTTGAGGGCGAATGCTGTTCTGCAAGAGCTGAGGGCGAATGCTGTTCTTCAAGAGTTGAGGGCGAATGCTGTTCTGCAAGAGCTCAGGGTGAATGCTGAGGGCGAATGCTATTCTGCAAGAGCTGAGGGCGAATGCTGAGGGCGAATACTGTTCTGCAAGAGCTGAGGGCGAATGCTGTTATGCAAGAGTTGAGGGCGAATGCTAAGGGTGAATGTTGTTCTGTAAGAGCTGAGGGCGAATGTTGAGGGCGAATGATGACGGCGAATGCTGAGGGCGAATGCTGTTCTGCAAGAGCGGAGGGTGAATGCGCGCGTGATATCAGCCGTTAATGTAGTTTTTAATAAAATCATTTTTATGTAGCGCGCATACAAGTGTCGTATTTTTATGTCGCGCGCATATAAGTGTCGTATTTTTATGTAGCGCACATATAAGTGTCGTTATACCAACGGTAGACAAAGCGTCGCTATTGCGACAGATGCCTCCAAACGTCGCAATTGCGACACTTAGACATTGTGTCGCACTTGCGATGTTTGGAGGCAGCCGTCGCAATAGCGACACTTTGGGGCATAGTGTCGCAATTGCAACGTCTTCCTCTAAACGTCACAATTGCGACACTTTGTCTAAGTGTCAGTATTGCGACACTTTTCTCTAAACGTTGGTATAGCGATGGTTTCGGGTGGGATTGAAAAAATTTGAGGAAATTTCCGACATTTGGTCAAAAGCGTCGGAACCAAGTGTCGGAATTTCCCCCAAATGTACTAGTGTGCATAAGTGAAGACCCAAGGAGGTGCTTGCACACGTCATTGTGCTTGCAAGACAATGTGAAAAGGGCGATTTATAATTGGTCCAGTTACCTGTGCAAAGAATTTTTAGAAAATGTGCACAAGGCCCAGGAGGAAGGCAAGCATTTCCAGTATGCTTGGCTCTTATTATTAATTGTGCTAATTAGGTGGAGGACCCCGAAAGATACTCAGTTCCCAGAAATTGAGCCGAATATTTGCGAAGCTGTGCACTACGCAACCTTCTGGAACTTCTCAGACCCGGTGCGAGCCAAACAAAACAAGAATTTTTGGGTTCTATACGACGCTATCTTGAATCAAGCAGTGCAATCAAAGTCGTGACTGTCACCTACCTTGTATGACCAATACAAGATGGTCACTAATTTTAAAGCTACATTCTATAATATTCATATCTGTGCAAAGGGCGTCATAGAGGGAGTATGGTATGAGCTACCATACCTGGTGACTGAAGATGATTTTCTTAGAGTGACAGTAGAATGGACGTCGGCTTGGTTGACACCAGCCACCTCAACGAAGCTACGCACTCCGATTGGAAAATCAACAGAGAAAGCAATAGAGACAGTCACTAAGAAGGTCATAGAGGAAGTAACTGAAAAAGAAGCGACCCCCACAACAACTGGTAAGACTATATAAATAGGAACAATGCCAAAAAAACCTGGCTCCGTGCCAAATGAGTCAGGGGAAGCTAAAACATCTAAAGGAACCAAGCGTAGCTCTCAGGCCATTGGAGGACCGCGAAATAAGAGGAAAGGTTCCAAAGAAGCAGGGCAGGAGGTTGTGACGCTGAAAAAAGATGATTTAATTGAGATAGCAAACACTGTCATGTTTGCGACTGAGGATTGCTGGAGAGACATGGAAGTTCAACACAAGTTTGCGCTATAAATTGTACAAGTTGGAATGTAGGAGTTAAAGGTATGGATGAGCCAGATTCAAGAGAGCGTAGCTCAAGTGAGCCAGACCAACACTCAAGTCACAAGCGCCTAACCATTCGACGTTGCTCTACCAGCCTCAGGGGATGGCTGCTTTGTCCAAATCCGCTTTCTAGCCATTTAGATGGACGCCAATTGGCGTCTCCGATTCAGAGGATCAAGTGATGTACACATTAATCTTTCTGTGTTATCTGCAGGCAAATTACATCTTATGCATTCAATTATCGCAGATGAACTTCAGTGCAGAGAGGCTACCGCGCACACGAATATAAGGGAAGCCCAGTAGTAGGTCAAGCAAGCACATCAACAACAGCAAAGAGCAGAGGAAGCTTGCTAAGAAGCAAAAGCCTAGCACGTTGTGCTAAAGGCCAAATCCACCAAGTCTGCCAAGATATTCCAGTTGTCTTGACCACATCTACGCTCGAAGAAAAGTTAGAAGGATTGGCTGCCCAAGACGCCGCTAGAGGTTCATGTGCAGAGAGAAGCTGAAGTTAAATAGGCCCAAGATATTATTGTTGTAGTGGTCACTCAGTGTGATAATTTACTCAACGAAGCCATGAGCGTTTGCCCCCAGTCCAAAATGATCTAGTAGTACAGCAGTTGCGCGATGCACTCCACTAGAAAGCGCAACAATTCGAGGAAATCAGGATAGTGGCGCCCACGTTGGTTCTTACACAACACCTTGCTCGTCTGCAGGAGTGCAGCACAATACAAATAGAGATTGAAGGTTTGCGCTGGAAGGAACAACTACTGAAAGAACACATGAAACCATGGGCAGAAGAAGCTCTTCAACTTTTGCAGACGCTGGAAAAACCATTGAATACCATCCAGCAAACTCAGTGCAGCATAGAGATGGCCACTGAAGGGCATACAACAGAAAAGCTGCTTCAGCAAGCTCAGGGCGCCACAGCGAAAAGTTTAGAGTTAGTGCTCCCTCTCAAAAATTTCGTTAGCACGCTTGAGGCCAAGATCAAGGAGAAGGCACCTCAGTGACTTGGGATGAGTCACATGTTTGTGTTAGGGGCCTGTTGGAGAAGGGTCCCCTAAGGCACAATTTTCAATTTAAATTTGTATAATTTTCTATGTGCGCGTTGTGCAATTGAGTCAAGGGGCTTTGGGGTGGGTCAAAATCCCTAATTTTTATTTAAATGGGCTTAAGGGTAAACTGTGGGCCTCAAACCATGGTTTGAGACCATAGTCTCTGTGCGCTAGGCGAATATAAATAGATAGATCGAGTCTAAGGAAGATATTCATATATGAATTATTGATGTCTGATAAGTTTGTGTCTGTAATACGTTGTAAGGGTTGTTTGGGTTGGGTTGAAAGACTCCTGTTGGCTGTGTGCATGGAGACCTAGTCCTAGCTGTGTGCGGACTTCGTTGGCTATGTGCGCATAAGGGTTTTGTAAGGGAAATTTGATGGATTGAAACTATAATGTATTAAATATATCTGAAGCTAATAGAAAGGAAAGATTTTGGTGAAATTCTTATGTTATGAATTTGAGTTGTTTACTGTTATGTTTTGTTAAGATCACATTATCTTTATTGCTCATTGATCATCGCGCAAAAGATAGATGTTATAATTATGAATGCTTATTAATGGTTGGTAGATCTGTTTAAGTATTTGCATTGTTTAAGATTTGGATCTGGCTCTGTTTTGTTTATCTGCGCTTGGTCATCTTCCTCTTGTTTGTCATTTTTATTCTAGGCCTACAAATAATATTTCAACTTCCTTGCAAACTCCTCTTTTTTCCTCCTGTTTTATTCTTCAGCTAGTAGCCTCCATTGTTCCTCTTCTTCCCTTTGTTTCTTAAGAGATTATTCTTGTTGCTTCCTATGGGCTTCCTCTTCTTTTCTCTTATTTAATTCTTCTTTATTCTTCTAAATGTCCTCTTGCTTATTTTTTTCTTTCTGTTTATGCTCCTCCTACTGCTCTCTTTTCCTTGCTTCTTCAAATTCCTTTATTTTCTTCTCTGCCTATATTGCGCCCTTGGTATGTGGATCAACCTTGAATTACCTACTCCTCTCCTCTATAGGATCATGTCTCTGCTTTGTCTTTGACTCAACATTAAACTAAGAAAACACTTCTTGTTGGATCCCTTCTTGATCAGTATCTGGTACATGTGTTGTGTGAGAAGGGCCTCCTTCATCACTCGGTCTAACTACTCTAGAAGCATTATACCAATTCTTGATATTTTCTTCATCTTCCCAAGAGTTAGAAGCATCTGGCTAGCTGAACCTTAACTTTGCACAATGTCGCTTGCATACACCTCCAGGGGCATATCAATGGAACCTCATCTCGCTGAACCTGAGGCGGTTTAGTTCCAAAATCTTTTCTTCTATTGCCTTGAGATTATTTTATTCATATGACCCTACTTGTAGAGGGAAGATAGGCCAAGAGACTTCTTCGAATTTTACAATGTTACGAAAATCATGAGCATATTTGGTAACCAATTTCTTCCATGACTACTTTATCCATCACATACTTTGGCATGAGATGTGGGAGTTTATAAGTTCCGAAGACTCTGATATATGTGCCTTGAGAAGAAGAAAACCAATCTACAACTTCAACAACAACTTCTTTGTCCTTGTCAGTCATGCAAGGTGCCTCAACTTCAAAGATCATTTCATAATGCATGACAATGAAGTGCTTGAATATCCTCTCATATACTCCCATATAGCTGACTCTTGACAATATCTCATAATAAATGTTGACAGAAGGTTGACAGTTGTTTTTTGGTCCATTTTCACTCTATTCATGGGAATTCATTTCGGACATAGATCTCATAAAGTATGCGAACATATAGATCTCAGGTTGCTCGCCTTGTGAAACCCTTTGCACCTTTGGCACATTCATCTCCAATTGTTGGGCTAGTATGTCTGACTAATTAAATATCTTTCCTTCCACAACAAATGGGTAGGCCATATAAATCCATCCTTCTTCAAAGAAATCTATGTTTTTGTGCCCATACAAACTGTAACACATAGCCATGACGTATTGGTACACCTTCCTTAATGACTTTGTTCTGTAAATTCCCTCTGGCTTCTAACGAAATTATCAGTTCCTACCACCATATTGTGAGAATGTCCTTAGTAACAAAATAAGAATAACAAGCCACATAGTATTTTGAATTCATGTACTCCTCTGGACTTGGAAACGTGTAATAGGAGTGAAGATCATGGGGGGTTGACATGTAGCGAGCTCTTGCCCACTTGCACTGTTGAGGATCATATTCTTGGAGTTTATCTGTTGTAGTATCCCTCCTATCACTTTTGCACAAGGTAAAACTAAATACCTGCTAGCAATACCAAGAACTACGTGGCTCCTTTCCTAAAATCCCATGGCTCAATAAAAGTTTTGTATATCATTTGCCATGTTACGACGGTGGACTTATCTATAAAGCACTTTGTATCTGATATAATAGGTACTTTGTCTCTAGGGTTTAAAATGGGCCTCCTAAGAAAAATGTACAACCAAAATAAACGTTATAAGAACCAATAGGGTTCAAGATGATGATGTCAACCATGGGGGATGGTTCACCATTTTTGAGGTAAAAAAGTTAAAAGAATAAAAAATAATAAAATAATATAACTACTTTTTCGACTTGTATTTTCAACTTATCTCTCTAAATTTTTACTCAAATTTCAAGCGGAAGTACTCGTTGGATGAAAAATTTAATTCATCATCCAAGGAGTACCCACGTTGCATACTTTTGATGGACCCTGCTACATGAATAATGAGAAATACATGAAAAACATGATTGAAATCACATTTTTCATGTATTTCTCAATTTTTGCATAGCAGGGTCCATCGAAACTATGCAACATGGGTACTCATTGGATGAGGAATCAAATTATGCATCCAACTAGTGTTCTCTCTCGAAATTTGAGTAAACGCATAGGGATATAAGTTGAAAAAACGAGTTGAAAAAGTAGTTTTTTTCTTTTTTCCCTCTAAAATTTGATGATGTAATCAAATCTTATTTCATTATTTCTATTATTATTTTGCAATTTCCTTAGGAGGCCCATTTAGACCTCAAAATTCCCCTAATGACCTTCGACATTGATTTCAGTCTATCGTCTTCCACAGACACTATGCTTCTAGTGACATGCGAAGGACCAACAAGAGATATTTTTAGTTCCATAAGATATTTTTAGTTTATTAAAAGAAATCAATATGAGTGCGCCAATTGTGAGCACAAGAATGTAAGTTTGAGGCAAAGGTGACTTTATTGGCCATTGGAAGTGTGCTCTGCACTGAGGCTGGAAGAGGGACTTGGTTTGAATGCAGGTCACATCAGCAAGAGGCAGTGACTAGAGGCTTAGGTACAGAGAGTGCAAAATGCACTCATGTAGAAAGAGATGCTGGCTTGTGGAGCTCAAGTTGCATCTGCAGTGAGTAGAGGGATGTATAATATTAACTGGGAGTGTGCTCTATGATATTGAAGGCCAGGTTAGGTGCAGGTCGCAAGTATAGTGAGCAAGGGGTTTAAGAGTCTTAACTAGGAGTGTGTAATGTGCCCTTGCAACGAGACAAATCCTTTGATGAGTGCATGTTGCAATTGTAGTGGGAAGAGTTTAAGAGTTCACTGCTTGGAAGAGCGCAATGTGCTAGTGAGAGTATTAAAGAGCTTGAGGCTGGTGCAATACATGGGAACAAGGATCAGATAAAAAATTGACTAAGTGAACAAGATCAAGAAAGGAGAACCATAAGAAGACTAACATGCATGCATTCATATATATAACCGTAATCATAACTAAAATGTTAAGAGACACTAAAAACGACACATGCAAGAGCAAAAAATAAGCAAAAGCGACACATGCAAAAGAAAAATCAAGCAAAAGTGACAGTTGAGAAAGAAAAAGCAAGTAGAAGTGACAGTTGAGAAACATACCTAGAATATAGCGCACTTGCAAGCAAGAGTGAGAGAATGCTCCCTGTGCTCCAAAAGTGCGTTAAGCTCGAAAGCGAAGGATGGATGTGAAATAAGATCCAGGATGAACTCATTGTATAAGGAGAACACACATGAAATTAGGGTTAGGATTTTTGTAATGTCCCTTCCTAAATATTTTTATAAGGAAAATCGTAATTTTTCCAATTTTGTCATTTTGGGGCCTAAGTAAATTTTGGAGAAATACTTAGGAAAAAGGAGGGGGGAGTCAAAATCCTTTCCTTAGTGGAATGTGGGGGCCAATTTCCCCCAAAATACGCACCCATTAGTGGAGGAATCCGAATTTCTTAGGAGGAGGATCGAATTTTTGATGGAGGGGCCCACATGAGGAAAGAGATCAACAAGTATAAATAATGGGAAGGCAACATCATTTGGGGCTTTTGATCATTTAACATATAATTATACTCTAGCTGGTTAGCTGAGATATAGAGTGTTTTTGAGCACAAGATTTTCCCAAGGAGGAATCTCAACCTCTCTTCAGTGGACTTCAAGTGCCACCCTAGGAAGGCAATTTCATCAATATTTGGAGGCTGGGAAAGAGACTACATAGGGACCATGAATTTCTAGCATTAGTAGGGGTGCAGGAAAGGAGCCACATAGTTCTTGGTGGAGTGTGGTGCTAGAATTAGAATATATATTGTTGTTGGGAATTTCCTTGACCAAATTACGGGTGAAGGGAAAGGATTTCAGGCGCAAAAAGTGTGTTTTTCTCAGTAGCACAAATTCCTGGAAATTGGGCCTACGACATATTTCCCAGGATTGCACTATCTTTTGTGGGCGATGAGTGTGGGGAAGCTTGAGAGAAAATTTGAGGAGGTGGAGTTGATTGGAATTGGATTGTAGGGGATTTGTCGGGATTTTCTAGCCCTTTTGAGGAGCTGCAAGAATAATATCTACTACACGTGATAATTTTTGGTGGTG
This sequence comes from Pinus albicaulis, assembly GCA_034641835.2. NCBI lineage: Eukaryota > Viridiplantae > Streptophyta > Pinopsida > Pinales > Pinaceae > Pinus > Pinus albicaulis. The sequence goes on along the minus strand of CM076570.1, from coordinate 1,214,247,018 downwards.
GAGAAGGGACAAGAATTTGGGGATCAATTTTGTAGTGTCAAAACTAAGGAAAACCATTTTTGGGTTTTTGAAAAGGATCTTTGAAATAGTTTTGCATAATTTTCTGGGCAGATTTGAGGGGTCAAACAGTTGTTCCAATTTAGCCGACAACACATTTCTTCAAGGGCCAGTGGAGACATTTGTTGGGAGACTTTCTGCATCATTTTGGCAGTTGATACTCATCCACTAGGGGCTTGTAGCTTTCTCTAAGCAAGCACAGGTGCACTCATTTGAATCGATATTGTAATCCTTCATACATATAATATAATTAGCCCATTTTGGCGTATTTCTGGCCCATTTCTAGTTATCTAACTTATGTAAATTTTTATGGATTTGAATGTTTTGCATATGCTTTGATTTCCACCGTTAAATTTTCATTAGGAATATAACAGTGGTATTAGAGCATGTTCTTGGCCAAGGGGGGCAACAAGAGCAGGTGATGCCACCAAGGTATCAACGATTTTTTTTCTAGAGGGGTTGTGGAAGTGGTAGACGCAAGGGTTGAGGTAGAGAGGGGGACCGAGACCCATTTTCAGACACTAAGGATTTCAAAATCAAGGCCCCCATCACAGCCTGTGCACCTAAAACTAAACTGACAAAAGGTACCAATTGATCCTCAGAGGCCTTTATATCAATGAGGCCTCTATTGTCTTCATGTTCTATTATTTTCCATCAATCTCCTCCTCACATGCAACCTTTGACCTTTGACCTTCCTTTTCTCCTAATTTCCTTTATTTTCATAAATAAATGTTCCAAAAATATCTCTTTTCCCTTTTAATGCCTTAGTCATTGCCTTTGCCAATTTCCCTTAGCCATAAACACATCCAGTGATCCCACTAGGATATCTTTGCCCAACATTCTTCTTGGAATAAGTGTCCGTTAACTGTGGTCTTATTTTTTCCTTTATTAAGTTTTATTACATGAACTTTTAGCCGAGGTATGTTACAGATTCCTACCCCTTGGGGAACACTGTCCTCGATGTTAAACCATGCCTATACCTCAAAAAAGTTGCTGAAAAACAAACATACTGCCCATGGAGATTTATAAATTAGCCCAATGCAATATTTACAATGAATAACCTGCTCAAAAGAAAAACCATCACGACAACATGAAACTAGAACAACCATACCGCTTATTGGAGCTTTATAACTTAGCTCATGGCGGTATTCACAATAACAACCATACATAACTATTTACAAATACCAAAACTCATTTTCCTTCATCGAAAAACAATGAAGGATACATAGCCCGCATATGATCAACCATCTCCCATGTAGCTTTATCGGGCCAAAAGTGCTTCCACTGGACCTTAAATTTCTGGAGTGCTCTGTTCCGGAGCACGAGATGTTTCTGCTACAATATGCATTTGAGTTCCGGCTAGAATTCTCCTTCTTGCTCCACCTACAATACAGACCAATCAATAACATGATCAAAATTCTTGACATATCTTTTCAGCAATGAAACATGAAAAACATCATGGACTTTCATTGTTGGATGCCATGCAAGTATGTAGGCCACTGGTCCAATCCTCTCAAATATATCAAAATCTCCAAAATACAATGGTTCCAGCTTGGCATAGGACCCGATCCTCAAGGATCTCTTCTTGGGCTCAATGCACAAATACACATGCTCCCCAACCTGAAACTCCTTAATTTCCTCATGCTGGTCTGCATAAATTTTCTTCCTGTCTTTGGTTGCCTTTAAATTATTCTTTATAACCCGCATTTCATGTTCCATATCTTCCAATATGTCTGGTCCAATAAGTACCACATCCACTGGATCACTCCAGTTGATCGGAGTGTTACAACTCCTCCCATACAATGCCTCAAACAGATTCATCCTCAGTGACTCCTGATATCCTTTGTTGTATGCAAAATAAACCAATGGAAGGTACTCCTCCCATATCCTTTGTTGGTGCGTCACATAGATCCTGAGCATGTCCTCCAAGATTCTGTTGACCCTTTCTATTTTTCCATCTTTCTGTGGATGATAGGTGGTATTGAAGGCCAACTCTGTCCCCAAACCTGCAAACCACTCCTTCAAAAACTTGGAAGTGAACTTGGCATCCCTGTCCAACACAATCTTCTTCGGAACACCATGAAATCTCACAATCTCCCTGATGAGGACTTATGCCACCTCAATAGCTGAATATGTAGTCTTCAATAGAATGAAGTGAGCCACCTTTCTCAACTTGTCGAACACAACCATGATAGTATCACGCTGCTTCAATATCCTCGGAAGACTTGTAATAAAATCCATGGAAATGACCTCCCATTTCCATTTTGGAAGTAGAATAGGCTATAGTAGACCACTTGGATGCTTACATTCTTCGTTTACCTGTTGACAATCCAAACATCTAGCCACGAACTCTGCCACTTCCTTCTTCAGATTCAACCAATAGTAGAAGTTCTTTACCATCGTCAATGCCTTCTAATATCCTTGGTGACTTGAGTATGGCTTGACATGGAATTCCCTCAAGATAAGTTTTTTGAGCTTACTGTCATCCGACACATAGATCTTGTCCCTAAATATCACCAAATCATCTGCCGTGAGAAAATAGTCTACATCTCGATCACCTATTTTGTACCTGTACCTGTACTCTACTGTAACCTATTTTTGAGTTCCATATACCTGTCATCATGTTACCTGCCTGTAAGATTTGATCATGTAAGTCTGTCCCATACGAGCTCATAACTGCTATATGATTCACATGTACTCTCCTGCTAAGAGCATCTGCAACCCTATTCTCCTTTCCCTTGATGTATCTGATCTCAAAATCAAACTCACTAAGGGTGACCAACCATCTAGCTTGCCTAACATTCGGATTCGATTGGTCAAAGAAATATCTCAAACCACTATGATCACTCATCAAAATAGATCTCTTATCGAGAAGATAATGCCTCCACATATTCAAGACGTGAATAACTGCCAACTCAAGAGCATGAGTCATGTAGTTTTTCTCGTGCTCGCTCAATTTCCTACATTGATAGTATACCACATGCCCCTCCTGAAAAGGACTCCACCAAGTCCTCTTTTACAAGCATATGTAAATACCACGAACTCTTTTTTCAGATATGCAATCTTAAGAACTGGAGCATTGGTCAAAAATTGCTTCAGCTGCTCTAAACTAGTTGCCCATTCTTATGTCCATTCAAACTTCTTACCTTTCCTCTGAAAATGTGTAATAGGATATGCAATTTATGAGAAGTACCGTATGAATATTCTTTAGTAACTTGCTAATCCTATAAATGATCTGTCTTCCTCCACATTCTTAGGAGCTACCCACTCCATGATGGCCTTTGTCTTTTTTGGATCTACTACTACGCATTCCTTGGAAAACAAAATGTCTAGAGTAGTGTACCTCTATCTGAAATAAATTGCACTTGCTAAGCTTAGGATATAACTGATGCTCTCTCAGTTATCTCATCACTTTTGCTAAATGCTCGAGATGCTCTTCCTGATTCTTATAATATACCAAGATGTCATCAATGAATACAATAACAAACTTGTCCAGATAATGACACAACACACTATTCATTAAACACATGAATGTAGTTGGGCCATTAGTCAAACAAAATGGAACTACAACAAACTCATAATGCCCATACTTGGTCCTGAAGGCAGTCTTGTAGATGCTCTCTTCTTTGATGCATACCTGATGATATCCTGATCTCAAATCGATCTTTGAGAACATTTTTGCTCTCTTCAACTCATTGAACAAATCATCAATCCTCGGAAATGGGTACCTGTTCTTGATTTTCACCTTGTTCAGTTGCATGTAATCAGTGCACAACCTAAGAGTATCGCCTTTCTTCTTTACGAACAACACTGTTGCACCCCAAGGTGGTACACTCGGCTTAATGTATCCCTTCTCAAGCATTTCCTTCAGCTGCAATTTCAACTCTACTAACTCTAGCATGCTCATCCTGTAAGATGCATTTGATTTTGGTGCTGCCCCTGGTACCAACTCAATATAAAAATCTACTTCCCTATGAGGAGGTAACTTTGGAATATATACTAGAAACACATCCTGAAACTGATGCAATACTGGATACCTTTCGAAGATTTCTGCATCCTCAACATCCTTACACCTGACACTAGAGGTATGCAGTGGAACCATCACACAACCTTTTATGCAACTCCGTTTAGCCCGCATAGTGGTAACCATCCTCACTGATGTAGGCTTGTTCTTTCCTTGCAAAATTATCTTTTCCCCATTATCATCCAAGCACTCAATGGCCTTGTCAAAACAATCCCCTCAACTGTCTCCAAGAAGTGCATTAGGCATGCTTGGAAGAAGGGTGCTTTAAAGGCATCATAGGTTAGATATGTGAATCCATGAAACACCATCACTTAAGATTTTAGAAGAAGACTTAGACACTTAGAAAAGTATGACCACACATGGCTTTGATGACTTATGACGACATTTCACAAGATCATTGCGCGTCTCCAAAATTTAAATGAAGGGAAATTTATGGACGAGGTTGTAGCAGCTACAACAATTTGGAATTACTGCAACTATGTCAATGCTATTGTGTCTTAATTTATTGAAGATCATTTTTGAAAGCTATTTGGTTGAGAATTGCATATGTTATTCATTATATGGAAAATGATGAATGTTCCTAGTGGATGAAATATTGTTTTTCTCCAAAAAACACCATAATAAGTAGGTAAATGTTGAGGGTTGTTATCTAGGGCATCAATTCTTGACCTCCTTAAAGAAAAATTTCACTGATATAAAGCATCTAAGACTCCATATGCACATATCCATTGGTGATCAAACTTATTTCTCCTCCATAATTTCTTCTTCTAAAATTTTGGTACCCTCTTCTTGGACGACTAGGCTTTAAGCTTAGGGTCTTTAGAGAGTGGATTGGTGGATTGTAGGAGCATAGAATTTGAGCCTAGGGTCTTATCTACAAGACTTCAAGGTTTGACAAGCATCCCATTGGTTTACATTCATAAAATATCTTCCCCTAGGTTGGCCCTAGAAGGGAAACCATAGTTTGAATGTCCTTTACTTGAGGACTTCTTTAAGGGATGTATGAACTTAGTACTCGATGGAGTAAATCATAGGAATCCCTTTCTCCTCTTTGCATTAGTCTCAGGAGTACCTTTTTCCATGATAATTCAAAAAACCATAGATCTTGTGCAAGTTCTTTATAGGTCTCTTAGAAGGAGCAAAGTACCTTTTGAAGTGCCATATCATCACATATAACTTCCCTTGAGAGGTCTTACCTCATCACCTAGCACCATAAAGCCTAGAATATCCATTAAAAGGTGATTATCATTCTATCGAGACTCTTTCCATCGGTGAAAGTCAGTAAAGAGCAGGGGAAATTGGCTAAGGTAACAGTGAGTCATTGTCCCATTGTTATCACCTAGTCTGGTTTCTTGTCCTATAGGCTTTCCCTCTTTAGTCCTTGCTATATTGTGTGGTAACAATGCCTTCAATTATCTATTGTTGGATGATCTTGTGTCTCCTATGTAATATATTTAGTCGTTACTAATAATTTGAAGAGTTGTTTTCTTCACATTCATTTTCTCAATCCTTATCATGGTATTAGAGCTCGAGGTTGCATAAGACTCCTTGAGAGAAACATTTGAAATTTGCGTGCTCACAGAGAAATCATAGAGAACGAGAGCTCAACGATGAAAACAAAGTGGCAGCCTAGGAGAGGGAGAAGTCGAGTGTTTTTTTTTTCCAAAACCACGAGGAGCAACACTAATTGACCATCACACCCTAGAAGCGAGAGAAGATGCAATAATGTTGTAGGACACTTCTATGCCTAAGAATTTTCTGTATTATCTGAAGTCCCTACAACATTAAGTGCAACAACCTCATAACATAAATGGGGAGCATGGAAATTTATTAATTTAACAAGTAAAATTCATATGGTAAACTTAATTTAATGGCATGCGATTTTCTTAGGGGAAAAGTAAATTTGGGTGGTATTGGAGATAATGCTACGAAATTGGAAGTGATATTGTGACCTTGGAAAAAATTCTATGATAATTCTCTTGTTTCGGCCCATTGATGCATTGTGTTGGTACCCATTATGTTGATGATACAACAATTTCCATCATATCCATTATCCATTAACATGTTCTTTAATCAAGTGAAGGTGAAAAGTCATTACTTAAGGGAAGTGTTTTTTCTCAAGTAAAGGTGAATCCATTTCAGGTTCTTGGAATTTTTTTAAAACAAAATCTTCCATACACGGGTAAAAAGGGCATTTCCACCTTGTAAATGATGGCTTCCTCTACTTCTTTGCCATAGACATCGATTATTCTTGGAAAAAATTACAAATTTTGGTCTTTACGATTGAAGACTTGTTTGTAAGGCTAAGAATTCTTGGATACAATGCATAACAACTATGTTGATCCAACTCAAGAATGATTAGCAGCCATGAACAATACTTAGAAAACCATAGTTTCCAAACAGAGAAGGAAGGAGCATCGAGCCAAGTGTTGGATCTAGAATTCGGTTGATGACTTTATCTTCGACAAAATAACTAGTGCAACAACAGCTAAAACGACTTGGGATATTCTCAAACCTACATATAAAGGTAATGATACAGTTAAAATTGTGAAACAGCACACATTGAGGACTTAGTTTGAAACCCTAAAAATGGCTGACACAAAATTTTGATTAGTTCATGACTAGATTCATGGTCATCATCAATAAAATTAGGCTTATTGGTGAAATGATTGCATATCAAAAGATCTTTGAAAAAGTTCTCCGAATATTTGCCGAAGAAATTTGAAATGGGTATAACAACGATTTTGGAGTCAAAAGTTGTTATGGCATTGTCAATAGTCCAGTTGACTGGATCGCTTATGTCACATGACACACAAATTACCCTGGAAGAAGTATCCTCGGAACAAGAATTCAAGACATAAACCTCTCTTACAAGAGGATATAGAGGGAGAAGCAAGCGAGGCAAAGGCAGAGGTAGATCTACAAAACATCATCACGCATTAGAAGGTTTCATGGTAGAAAAACCAGGGAAGTCGAGTCCCTCATAGAACTAGACACAAAGAAGCAAAAAATGGATTAACAAACCTAATGTCTATTGATCCAGTGGACCAATAAAGTGCTTAAAAATGAAAGAGTTCAAAAGTGCTCGAAACCAGTGCCAAAATGTATAGGTCACCGTCCTAAATCCCACACAACTTGAATCGCTCAAAACCAACATTATATGATCAAGATGTCACATTCTAATAGTTTTCCTAAACAACTAAAAAATTTGCAAGTTAAAGGATAGGACTGGTAACTGGGAAGTCCATACGGTGAGTCAACAGGTTGACTGGGTGCCCTCAGATCAATGACATGCTAACAGCTGGCCTCATTTGATTTTCACACATGGGTTAATTCTAATTGGTGGACCATTTTTTATATTGTCCAATGGAAAGGTGCCATGTGGTACCCTGAGGGCATACATAATTTTGGCAAGGCTGAGTAGAGGCCCCGACAGATCGAACCCCCGACCTCATCACAAATAATGCTTCGTTCTACTGTCACAACATAGGTGTTACTTAGTAACCACGTTCAACAAGCCCTATTTAAAGTTTAATGCATTGCAGTTTGGGGAAGAGTTCAGGGCTAAGCCCCTAATACCTAGTCCGATGGCACCCACATTACCGTAGGAGCCAAGACCCGAGGGCCCAGGGCTTAACCTTGACCCATGGTCACAAAGTAATGCAAAGAACCGTGGCAGAGCATTTCGAGTGCTAACAAATGAGAGGGGTTGGGTCAGAGCCCTAGCCCTAAGCCATATTCTATGTAATAGGACCGTGGCAGCATGGCAGGCGCAGAGATAAGGGGGTCAACCTTGTGATATTATGGCACAGTGGAACTACCGACGTAAAGGAAGGTGCCAAACCAATGGGGGCAGGTGGTTAATCCAACCGCCGACCTCATGGGAGTCAATGAGATCGCTCCCATCGACAGAAGGTGTCGAGTGGCAGGGTAGAGAGTTCGACATGTAGGGGTTATTAGACGAATCAATCGTCTGACGTTTTGCACCCAATCTGGTGCGAATCCCGTCATCCCCATGAGAAAATGGAGCTTGGTGATCTCCAGAAGGGTAGAAAACATAGAATAGTTTGAGAGAGAGGGAAAATTGTAGAGTAGTTAGCAGCAAAACTTCTCTAAGCCATATCTTTGTCATTTTTTGGTCAATTTGAGCCCAACAAGAGACCAAATTGGGAGTTTTGGTTCTTTTGGAGCCATTGGAGACATTATTTTTGCATTACGAGCACTGTAAATCCATGAAATCACAGATTTGGGCACTTAATCAAAGAGCCCAACATTGGAAGCTAGACCAGAGATGTAGCTCAGGAGGGGTGAACTCCTTTATCATTTTTCTCTCTTATGTTGTTGTGTATGGTATATTTGTATCTATTTTTATGCTGTAAATTCAGTTTAAAAACCATTAATTTATGTACTTTTGAAAAATTATCCATTGCATAAATGACATAAAATGTAACTTGCACATTTCCAAAAAACCTTCAAGTTTGTTATACAGATCAATTTGGTATGAAAACTCTATTTATTTTGAAGGTTTTATTTTGTTGCAAGTGTTTTCTCATTGCTGACAAGGTTGAAGCTCAAAAGAGGAGGAGGAGTGCTTGTGGAGCCATGTTCTCAAGTTGGTTCAAGGAGGACACATTCACCTCAAGCTTCACTAGTCATGGCACATGAAGAGGGCCATGAAACTATGTTTAAGAATGAGATAATTTTCAGAAAAGCCTTCTTCGGAATGTCTGAAATGGTGAAAGTTATATTTGAGGAGAGGAACACAAGGTTGCAATGAGAGAGCTCAAATCCTCCAAAAGCGAATGGAGGAAAGGGTGACAAACCACCACCTTTTCCTTTACCTCTATCTTCACCCTTGTCTTCTTCTACCTCAACCCCTTCACAAACTCCTCGAATATCTCTAGAGGGACATGGTAAAACTCCTTTGTTAAAGCTTGACATAAAATTTGAATTGCCTATGTACAATGGAGAGGTAAATGTTGAGAAATTGTATAATTGGGTTTTTCAGATTGAAGTGTATTATAGGATACAAAGAATCAAGAATGATGAGACCAGAATTGAGCTTGCTTCTCTAAGGTTGGAAAGTGTAGCACTCATTTTGTGGGAGGCCAAAAATCAAGAGGATCTCAAGAAAAGTGGTAAGATTATTTCATTCTTAGAATGATTTTGTAGCTGCATTAAGAAGACAATTTTATCCATTAGCATATTTTCCAAAAGTTATAATGGATTCGAAAAACTTTAGGCAAGACAATGGTCAGAGTGTGCAAAGTTATACTCAAGAGTTTAGAAAAAGATCTTTGATTTTGGGTATATATTTATCCTCTCAAGACACTCTACTGAAATACATTGGAAGTTTACATAGTTAATTGAGACACACAATTCATGTTTAACCCTACAAATCTAGATGAAGTATGTGTACAGGAAACTCATTTAGAAGCAAGTGGGAATAATGTTCTCCAAGAGAATTGCAAGAAGCCATTCAAGAATGGAGACAAATGAAAGGGGAAATTCAAAGGCAAGGGGACAAAATATGCTTCAATCAAGAAAGAGGGAGAGAAACTCACATGTAAACATTGTTAAAAATAAGGCCATGATGACGACCATTGTTGGAAACTTCATCCTAAGATGAAAACCAAAAAGTTTAACAACAAAGGGAAACAAAATATTGCTACAACTACACAATATGATTTAGGATATGATTCTGGAGATGAAACAAAGATCACATCCATGGGATTAAAAGGTAAGGATTCTATTGCAAGTACTAGTTCTTCTAGTAACCTCAATGAAACTCAACATGGTAAAGAAAGAATAGAGCTCTTCCATATTAGAGTCATCTCAAAACATAACAAAGTAGATACTTTGTTTGATAGTGGATTGCAAGCCAACCTTATTTCATAAGCCATTGTTATGAAATTAAATTTGGAAACGATTCCTCATTGTAAACCTTATCCTTTGGGTTGGATACGTGACAATGAAAAATTGAAAGTGACAAGAAAATGAAAACTGAAATTCGCCATCATTGCAAACTTTATTTATGAGGTAGAGTTTGAAGTTATTCCACTTGACATATGTAGTATTTTTTGGGAAGTCCATATCTATATGATAGGAAATCCATCTTTCATCGCCATGAGAACACGTATCATTTGTTTAAAGATGGGATTGGTTATATTGTTAGAGAACATCGCAAGAAGTTGAACTTGTCTCTTGTGAATGCTGGACAAATGAAGATGCTTGTTAATGCTAGTGAGAATTTTGTACTCTTGATGATCAAACCCAAATATGATGCTCAAAATGAAGCCTTCCAAGGATGTGATGCAAAACTTAAATCTGATTTGATTGAGGTTGTTAACACATATAATAAGATGTTTCAGGAACCTCAAGGATTTCCTCCTAAAAGAAGAATCCAATATGAAATCCAATTGTAGCAGGATGTTCCTCTTCCAAAAATTGGCTTGTAGAGGATGTCAAATATGGAGAATGCAGAAACCAAGAAACAAATGCAAGAGTTGCCCGATAGAGGGGTCATGAGACCAAGCACATATCCATGTGGGTCTCCTATTGTTTTAGTGCCAAAGAAGGATGGTACATGGCGCATATGTGTGGACTTTAGATCCTTGAAAAAAATCACGGTAAAGAATCGCTATCCTCTTCCTCGAATTGATGATTTACTTGATCAATTGAAAGATGTTGTTTATTTCACTAAGTTGGACTTAAGAAGTGGATATCACCAGATTAGGATTTCTGAAGAATATATTTGGAAGACAACTTCCAAAGCAAAGCAAGGTTTGTTTGAATGGTTGGTTATGCCATTTGGGCTTTGTAATGCTCCTGCAACATTCATGAGAGTTACGAATGATGTTTTAAGACCTTTTTTTGATGATTTTGTGATAGTCTATTTAGATGACATATTTATTTTCAACAAGACTTGTGAAGAGCATGTCAAGCATGTTAGGCAAGTTCTAGATTTCTTAGAGAAAGAAAAGTTGTTTTTGAAGATGTCTAAATGTGAATTTGGGAAAAGATATTTATTATATTTGGGTCATATTGTTGGAGGGGGTGAATTGAAGAATTGTCCCTCAAAGGTAGAAGTCATTTTGAATTGGACTAAAATGAATAATGTAACAAAGGTTAAAATCTTTTTGGGAGCATCCCAATATTGGAGAAATTTCATTTGTAACTTCTCATCCATTGCAGCTCCATTACATGCTTTGACATGTGTGAAACAGGTTTTTCAGTGGGGAGGCAAGCAACAGAAATCCTTCAATGCATTGAAAGAGAGAATCAGTACAACACTAGTTCTTGCACTTCCAGATCTTAAGCATCCATTTGAGATACAAACCGATGCAAGTGACTATGCCATGAGAGCAGTTTTGATGCAACATGGTAAGCCTATCTGTTATCATTTTGAAACCTTTACTAGTGCAATGATTAACTATCCAACATATGATAAAGAATTGTATTCTTTGGTGCAAATTGTGAAGAAGTGGAGACATTATTTGATGGGTAAGGAAACTATCATTCACACTGACCATCAACCTTTCCAATATTTGCAATCACAAACGAAGCTACAACAAGCAAGGCATTTCATATGGATGGGTTTCTTACAACAATTCCACTTGGTAATAACGTATAAGAAATGTAACTATAACAAAGTTGTTGATATGTTATCTAGACCAATTGTTAGTGCATCAGTTATTCTTAAGCATAATTATATCATGCATGAGATCTATGTTGAACAACACACTTTAGATGAAGATTTTAAGGATGCATATGCAACTTTGTATCAAGGAAACCAAGTAGAGGAATTATATTATCATGTTCATCATAAATTGTTGTATCATCTTGGTAAACTATGTATTCCACAGGGTGAAAGAGTCAACATCATAAGGGAAGCGTACACTTCTCTTATTGCTGTCCACTTTGGTGTAGGCAATACAATGACACAATTACAGAGGTATTGTTATTGGCCTCATATGAATGAAATCGTATCACGATATGTAATAGGATGTTCTATGTGTGCTATTAGTAAGCCTAGTAATAGAAAGTTGGGATTGTATACTCCACTTCCTGTTCCTTCTCTTCCTTGGGAAAGTGTTTATATGGATTTTGTCGGAGGCCTACTTATGTCTAGGAAAGGTCATGGTTATATTTATGTTGTTGTGGATCGTTTCAAAAAAATGTGTATTTTGATGCCTTGTAAGAAGCAAGTTACAACTGAACAGACTGCACAAATGTTCTTTCAAAATGTATGGGTGTTGCCCACATCCATTATTTTTTATTGAGATTCTCGATTTTTTAGGAAATTTTGGTCAAGTTTATGGGAGCTCATGGACACCAAGTTGAAGAAGAGAACAATATTCCATCTGTGAATCGATGGCCAAACTGAAGTGAAAATAACAGTCGTACATCTCCTCTGAGGTTATTGCAGCAAGTATCGTGAACTTTGGGATGAACATTTTCACTAGATATAGCATGCTTACAACTGTGCCAAGCATTCATCGACACAAACATCTCCATTTGAAGCATGCTTGGGATACTTACCAAAATCTCCTTTAGGTTTTATCTTTGGGAAAGATGTTTCTTTTGATGGACATAATGACATAGATAAGGTCAAGCTATTCATTGAACAAGTTCAATTGGTGCATCAAATGGTTTAAGAATAGTTGGAAAAGAGTCAATCCAAGTACAAGACAAGACATGATAAGTATCGTGTTGATCACAATTTTCAAGTGGGAGATGAAGATTGGATTTACATTAGCAAGGAAAGATTTCAAGGAGAAGGTAAAAAACTCAAACCAATCAAATATGGTCCATTCAAGGTCTTAGGAAAGATTGGTAATAATTGTTTTCGATTAGATTTACCTCCATATATGCAATTCTATGCAGTTGTTAGCGTTGAAAACTTGAGATTATATGAGCCTCCTTTGATTGAAGAGAAATGAGAGAATGTTCAGATTCTTACAATTGAAGATTTCAGGGAACTATACCCTCATCTATATATTGATATAAAATGATCTTTTAGAGGCCCATAAGCTTCGAGTGGAGAGGAATGATCCAAGGGATCATTAAAGTGCTAAAAAATTAAAGTGTTCAAAAGTGCTCGAAACCGATGTCAAAACGTAGAGAAGCTCGTCATCCTGAATCCAATGCAACTTGAATCGCTCAAAACTGACATCGTATGTTCTAGATAGCGCGTTCTGATCGTTTTTCTAAACAAATAAAAAATTTGCAGGTTGAAGGACAACACTGTTCACTGGGCAGTCTGTATAGTGAGTCAGCAGGCTGATTGGGTACCCTTAGACCAACCACAGGCTGGCAAGTGGCCTCATCTGATTTGCACACATGGGTTAATTTTGATTGGTTGATCGTTTTTTATATGGTCCAATGGTAGGGTGCAACGTGGCCCAATCATGGGCTGCCATGTGGCACCTCAAGGGCGTACAAAATTTTGGCAAGGTCAGATAGAGGCTCGGGTAGATCGAACCCCCAATCTCATCACAAACAATTCTCCATTCTACCGTCAAACCATAGGTGTTACTTAATAACCCTAGTTTACAAAAAAAGTTTAACATATTGTAGTTTGGGGGAAGGGGTCGGGGCTAAGCCCCTAGCCCCGGTTTGATGGCACCACACATGGCTGCAGGAGCTAAGACCTGAGGGCCTGGGGCTTAGCCCCTACCCATGGTCACAAAGTATGGAAAATAACCATGGAGGAGTGTTTCGGGCACTGAGAAAGGAGAGGCGCTAGGTCGGAGCCCTAGCCCAAAGCCATATGCTACGTAACAGGACTGTGGGCACGTGGCAGGCGCTAAGTGATAAGCTAGAAGATATGGGGGTTAGCCCTGTGGTCTTATGGAATGGCTATATCTGGGCATTGATGCATCTACAATGTTTATTCATTAAGATCGATTATCTTTGTCACCTTGTCCTGAAGATGAACCACATTAGATGGTTTGAAACATTGACCAAATCCTAATGATGTGATTAATCCAAAAGACATTTTTCTAAATTATAGATCACAAAAGTCTTAGATCTAAAATATAAAGAGGTTTATGGAGTGAATATAAAAAGAGGTTTTATTTATTTACTATATCTCTATTTTATTTATATTTATATTTATTTACTATATCTCTAGAGTAAGTATAAAAAGAAGATTATATTTTAAATTTATATTGTGTTTATACATAATAATAATTAGATTGATTTTTAAATAAGTTTACATTAAATTAAAAATGAAATTAGGAATATTAAAGGTTAAACATTAACTTTAACTTCAGATGAGATCTATAGATACTAAATACTTTTAAAAAAATTGGTTTGAACCAACTGCTTCTGATGAGAATACAATATTGTATATATCATTCTCTAAACAATTTCCTTATTTTTAATTTTAACTTCTATTTGACACGCAGAAGCATTCTCAATGAATCTTAGTAGCGATAGGCTGGTATGAGGTCAATATGATGGGTCTAGGAAAAAAGGGTGTTATTAACTAAGTCACTATATGCTGGTACGAGGTTAATATGATGGGTCTAGGAAAGAATGGTGTTATTAACAAAGTCATGCAAGAATCATTGTCTCGTAGGGCCAACTGAAATCTTTTTTCACCTCACAAGAACCATTTAGTAATTCTCTTATAGACAAGATATTCTTGTACGATGATGTGTGGAGGTAGGAATATATCAATGAGAAACAAATATGGAGGCAAATTTATTCTGCTTTGTTCTATCTTCATCTTTTGATTGATGTCTGACATTAGCACATTACAATGGCATGTTATCCTTGTCCGAACAGGTACAATATATTTGGAGAAATTTGGCGAAACACGGCTTGAAGATGCCGGAGATTGCTTTGCCCTAGGATGATGCTGCAAGTGCATATGCCAAAGATAATTGTATTTCCAAATGCTTAGATGCATGTTTAAAAGGCCAGTTATTCATGAGAGGATTGGAATATATTGAACACTGGAAGAAAAGCAAGTGCAATACAGACCGTGGAAAATACTATGGTTGTGAATTACTAAATCCTGAAACTGAGTATCTCAAGAAAATTGCAACACATTATCATCGGATAAAAGACACTCAGTGTATGATGATATTTGTGAAGGCCCTCCCATCGCTAGACTTGATTAGATCCTTTCTCTTGAAGAAGGATTACTTTGATGAACTTGTGGGGGTGGAAGCAGCAGCAGGGAACTTCAATAAGGCTGCAGAGATTGCAGAGATGAAAAGCGACTTATTACTTGAGTCTGAGATGCTATTAAAAGCAGGGCAATATGAGCTAGCAATTAAATCCATTTTATTTCACGTCCAATTGAATTCATTTTGGAGTAAGAGTAATAAAGGGTGGACACTGGAGAAATTCCATGGAAAGATTGAACTGTTAGAGAAAGTAAAAGACATAGCAAGAAAGAACCAAACCACGTATACGAGTCCATAAATTTAGAAGTGGAAATACTTAAAGATGAATTATACAGTCTTCCTAAATTAACAGAACACAAGATGACGGCACAGAGGATTAGAAACATCAGACTTGAAATTTTTACGCTTCGTAAAGCCCTGGATGCACATCTTCATTCAGATTTGAAAACATTTAATCTTGATGAAGGGATGCGTTTATTCAGTGAGGATGATTGTTCCAAAACGCTGCTACAGAATAAAATTTCTCCTAAAACACTAGTTTCTCTTTGGGATGAATGGGAAGATAAGTTGTTTTCCTCAGTCAATTCTCTTTCAAGATTTGAAAAAAAACAGGAGGAGGAACAAGATATTCTCTACCTAGAGTATGCTCTTGAATACTTTGGTGCTAGAAAAAGAAAAATTGATACATTTTGTACTGTGTTTAATAGTGAAGCTTTCTGGCTTAAGGGTGATGAGGTCAAATTGGGACAAAGACGTGGAAACACAGCACAGATTGGATTTCAGAAATTCATTGTGCTAGCGAAATATTTTTTTGTAATGGACCTCTATTATGTTGGGCAATATGTCATTGAAAAATTGGAGCAGCTCTATGATTTATGCACCAGAGTAAACTCGAGTCTTCTTGAACAAGGATACCTATTACTTCAAAGGTTTCAAGTTTCAGAAACTCTGAAAAATATTGAACTCTTGACTGGACAGACTGGGCTACACCAACTTGCAAAGTTTGATCCAGCCCTATTACGTCAAGCGTATCAGGTTTTCAAATCCCTGAAAGATGAGGGGTACATCACTGGACTGACTGGGTTACTACAGGAAACAAAGTTTAGAGTGCTGAAAGACTGTAAAGAACGTATCTTTTATTTCTTCTTTCCTCTAAAACATGGAATTAAAACGATCAAAAAATTTATCACTCTGCGGGAAGATACGGCAGCTATTTTAATTCATCAAGACATCTCAGAAGACAATGTACGCAAGATTCAAAGACCAACTCTTGCTGAGATTGGAATATTGCAAGTAGTACTTCCCTCTTTGCCGAAGGATGTGGTTGCAAAGTATCGAAAGCAAATTATTACGTGCCTTGATGACACACATTATTGGAATGATCAACTGCTCTGGCTGCACATGAACACAACTCCAGAAATTAGTTTGCCTGATAGAAGAATGTGTATGGTCAAAGGCTTTGAAAAAGCTTTATGTTCTACATTTAACAGCTGGGAGAAAATTGATTATATTTCCCCTCATATTTTCCTCTTTCTTCTAGAGAAGTTATTCTTTCTGGCATCTTCGTGTGGACAGTTATCGACAGGCCTGTGTCTGCCAAGGTCTTATTTCATGGAAATCATGACAGGGAAACAAGGGGAATTCTTCCATACCTGGTTGCTTGAATCAGAAAGTCAGCCGAGATGTGAAGGAAGCTCTGGAAACGCTTATGGTCCATTGTGGGATATAATTTGTGAACTGTTGATTGGTAAACATACAACAGTCAAACGGTGGATTGAAGCTTGGAATATCGACAGCAGAGAATACTTTCCCGAGTTTATATTGCGTTTGATCACTATGCTTTGCTTGATATGCATCAACTCCACAGGAAAGCTAACAGATCATGCACAACTACTGTGGCAAATCTTCAAAGATAGTCAGAGCACAGAGAATTTACCTCCTTCTTTTAGAAAAGACCTTCTGCAACTGTTGGAGGATGCTCTTCTAACCAGAAAACATTCTTAGTGAAACTTTCCCAAGTAATGAGAGGTCTTGACAATCCTCTGGTAGTGATTTATTTTAACGACTCTCATGAGAGTATCGATTGTGAAGATGTAATAATTCTTACACGGGAGAATCTTTCATGCGAGGAAACTGTCCTGCAAGCTGTCTTACAGGAAAAGGATGATCAGTTCTCTTTTAATGAAATCAAATAGGAGATTGATAATCGTGACATTTGGATACATGATCAAGAGACTTATCATCAAGTACTGAATGTTCCATAAATAGGATGGCCTCTGTTGAAGATCTTTCATGCGAGGAAATTGTCCTGCAAGCTCTCTTTCAGGAAAAGGATGATCAGTTCTCTTCTAATGAAATCAAAGAGGATATTGAGAATCATGACATTTGGATACAGGATCAAGAGGACTTATCATCGAGTACTGAATGTTCCAAAAATAAAATGGCCTCTGTTGAAGATCTTTCATGCGAGGAAATTGTCCTGCAAGCTGTCTTTCAGGAAAAGGATGATCAGTTCTCTTCTAATGAAATCAAAGAGGATATTGAGAATCATGACATTTGGATACATGATCAAGAGGACTTATCATCAAGTACTTAATGTTCCATAAATAAGATGGTCTCTGTTGAAGCTGGCGATCTACAGGATAATGTAGCAGGTATTACTGAGTTCCTACATGATAGGTAAAAATGTTTTTATTTTATATATTTCTTAATAGTCTTGGATATGACAGGTAAATTTTTTTTTCCCTGTTGCAGCGATTTCAGATGTTGGAAGGAAAGAACTAAGATGAACTCCACCGATTAGAATATTATGTTTCCTTTATATGAAGACAGTGAATGTACCATGTGGCTTATTCTACGGAGGAGAAAACTTGAAGAGAAAACTTGAAGAGCAGATACATCTAGAGATAAATAAACTTGGAATGACTAAAAGATTTCCATGGAAAGAAACTTCACTTTTAGAGGGAGACAATTTAGAAGAAATGCACGGCATGCATGATGAATTATTGGAATTTCTGATCTTCTTAATCCCTCGTGAGCTGATTGATCTGCTCGTATGTATAATGAGCTCCATCAGTCTAGAAAATCAATTTGATATACAATAGCAAATTGGATGAAGATTGAAAAATGCCTGATGCTTCTTCTGTTTTATAGTTGTGAAGACTGAGAAATAGTTGTGAATTCAGGTACCTGTAGCACAAAACTAATCAAATAAATAGAAACATTGGCAACACCAACTTGATCTAATCCTCTGCATTATAGTGCTTGGCCATCTAGCAAATAAAAGATTAATGCCTACATGAAAAAAAGGAAATCCCTTAAATTGTTAAGAGGACTGTGATGTACTTTGTTTAATAGCTGAAATAAAATTTGATTTATGGAAGTATAGTCTAAAATTGGAATGGAGCTGATTTGGTTAGGAGAGAATGAAATGATGGCAGAGGAGGTGCTTCTTGCAGCAGATCACTGCCGTGTATTTGTTTATCCTTGAAAAAAGATTTGAACGTGTTTGATCATTGCAAAAAGATTTGAACGTGTTTCCAATGATTAAGTGACTTAAAAAGGTATTCAGAAAACCCAACACCTTTTATCTACCTAGTGATGTGGTGTAGATTTTCTTAGGGTCTGAAAAGCAACAAATTCTATAATTCGGCACAGGTTTTGAGCAGAGCTAGAAATGTCAGAGACTTGATCTAGAGGAATATCAACAAACAGTAAAAGGCTCTCTAAGATTTGAATACTATTTCTAATCATCAACTTTCCATAGAGAAAAGATGGAGAGAAAGCTAAATTGAAACACATAAAAATATTGTGAAGAGAAACAAAATCTGTGATGTACGTTGGAAACGGTTTCAGGAATTTTAAACTTGTTGAATTAGAAATCAGATTGTCAACAACATATGGTGAGGGAAGTTAGGGTCGAGGAGAAGGCATTCATGAATTTGAAAATGAATTTTAGGCTGTTATCTCAACGAAATATTGTCAAATGGTGAGTTTGAAAGTAAGGTGCTTTTGTAAATAAACATCAAGAAAAAGAGGGTTTGCAGATTAGTGAACCATGTGTTGAGAAATCTAGGGCAATGTGATTAGGTGATTTCTCTTGATAACTATTTGTGGTGATTTTACATTTTTAGATTAGTTTCTTTTTTTTTCTCTTGATTATTATTAGAGTTTTCTTCATCAAACAACTACCAAAACATAAAGAATAATGAGATAAAGGATACAAGATATAGGCGATCAGCCAGAGCCAAAACCTCTCCAATCTTGAGAGGAAAACCCAAACAAATTTTTATTCTTATAGAAACTTCAATTGATGAATTCCAAGACCTAGACCCTTGATCAAAGCCCTTCCAAGACCAAGTCAACCTTTACTTTGATATTTGCAACTTCAGACCTGCAATCGCAACTTTGACCTTGACTCTACTTCGACCCTACTACTGCACTTCGGCTCTTCAACACTGAAATTTCGGATCTGCAATATGTGACTGCAATTTCGTACTATAAAAACCCTAACTCAGTTGGATGTTGGACAAGACCTCTTTAAATCAGTTGGACGATGGATAAGATCTCTTTCTTCCTCCTCTTGGATATAGGTTGCTTCCTCACCAATTCGGCTTTGCACAATTGAACTTCTATTACTAGATTTCGGCCTTCTGTGGTAGTTGTAATATTTCAATCTAGTCTGCAATAGGGAGATGCCCCAAACCTTCACACGTGTGAGAGTTTTGATCCAGAATAGGCCCAAACAATTTGGTTCTTCCTTCCTTTGCTAGGATAGGAGGCTTCTTCTTGTCCATTAATCGAACTTTCTTATGTTTGAGTGAGTGCTCTTCAAATGAGGTCGATGACTCTATATATAGGCTTCTTCACACATCCTTTTAGGTCGGCTTGAAGTGTCCTTAGGTGGACTTGTTGGTCCATCAAGCCAACTTGATGCTTGCACATTTGACATGGTCTTGAAGGGTCTTTTGACTCTATTTTGACTAAAATAATTTTTCTTACAATATGTAACATGCCCAAATGGGCCATTCATACATGAAAATGACTCGATGGATTTATGAGAAACCTAGAAGCACTCAATGGGTTCTTTGACCTATAAAAATAAATTCTCTTGGGCATGAAACCCATGCCTTGAGACTTACAATAATAAATTTATTTTTCTTTTTTCATTAAATACATAAAATCATGATTACATCCGTCATTATGAATACTAGACCTAGTTACATATTTCAATTCCCTCTTAACTAGGGAGGTATTCATAATCCATACAAGGTACTTGGACATTCTCAATATGAATAATTCTCATAAGAAGAGTCAGATTGGTAAGCCATCTGTATAGTATCATATCATCCAACATTGTTACATAGCAAGGCCTTGACTAACAACTCTATATCTCCACAAGAACATAGCACAATGTTGGCGAGACTAATGATCTATAGACACCTTCATCATTGTCTCTCCAAGAGCATGCCCCACTTGGGTGTTCACAGGGTATGTCCTTCCAGGACTATTCTTATCTTGGATTCCCTGTCCTAAAAAATTATTGGTTCTCTATGACTACTCTTATCTTGGAAGCCTTACAACATCTTCAAAGAGTATCAGATGCCAGATTCTTACCCAATCCTCCATTCTTTTCTTCCTTCTTCCCAAATGAAGACAAGAATGATGTTTCTGTCTCTCCCTCTCAACTAGGGAGGATATAACCATTCCAATGAAGGAATGTACCCAAGCTCCCTCTTAACCAGGAACTTGTCCAAGCTCTCTCTTTGCTTAGGGACTTTCTTCCAAGTTTCTTCTTAATTAGAAACTTGCTTCTAGGCTCCCTCTAGGGACCTATTTCCAGCAGCAAAAACTCCTTTATTGGTGGAGATCATGGGACCTTTAGCTTCTTGTAGCACTCCTCTATTTGATGTCATGAATTTTGTCTTCAACATTATCAAGCGTTCATCTTTGGGGCTTCTTTGTAGGGCATCGTCCATCTATCACTTTCCTTCTTGAATCAGGGCAGTGATGTCATTCTTTTTTTCCTCGAAGAGTGATCCATTGGACCATATCTGGCTTTTCCTCATACAATTACCTAACCTTTTCCACATCATGTATCCTTCTGAATCTTCCACCCCACCATATGATTTCAAGTTGTAGGTAACTTCCACAACTCTCTTTTGGTATCCTTGTATCATCCCATCCAGATATTTTCTAAAAATAAAGCATGAGCATCAAATCAAAATTGCCTTTTGTGATGGCCCTTCAGCATGACATCTTCTTGGTGTAACATCAAAATCCTACACATATATATCGATACATCTCCATCCTCTATCTGAAATCTTATTGAAAGCAATCCCCTCACCCCAAAAATTTATGGTCTTCCTAAGATTCATAAATCTGGTGCCCCATTAAGACCTATTGTTAACATAATAGGTGGTCCTTCTTATCTTCATGATAAATTTTTTGCCCAAAAGCTTAAACCCCTTATGGACCGCACTGATTCCTATGTTAAGAACTCAACTTCCTTCACTAAAGAATGGAAGGATATTAGGTTGGAACTTGGGGAGTTGTTATTTAGTTTTGATGTTTTCTCCTTATTTACCAAAATCCCTATCCATGAGGCACTTGTGTCATAAATCGAATCTCAGACTAGGACACTGCCAAATTAGTTGGCCTCGGCCTCACCTTGACCTTCTTCAATTTCAAAGGTGAGTTCTACGAGAAAACTTGTAGTGTTGTGATGGGTTCCCCTCTTTCCCCTATAGTCGCTGACTTATTTATGGAAGATTTTGAGACCAAGGCCTTAGCCTCAGCTCAATTTCGCCCTAAAAGGTGGAAGAGGTTTTTTTATGATTCTCGTGTTATATGGCCCCATGGTCGAGAGAAGTTGGATCTATTTATGTGCCACCTTAATTCCCAATCAGACTCCATCAAGTTCATGATGGAAGTTGAGGTGGACGCATGCCTTCCTTTCCTTGACATTCTCCTCTCTAGAAATGATGATGGTTCCATTTCTCACCAAGTTTTTCTCAAAAAAAATCCCAGAGAACAATATCTTCATGCTAGTTCTCATCATTTTCTTGCCCATAAGTTTGGGGTTCTTAGCACCCTTGCCACCCATGCTCTATGAATCTTTGATAAAAGCCCCTAGATTCAGAAAAATCCCATCTACTTGATGTCTTTGAAATTAATGGTTATAGTAGATCTCAAGGCCTCAAGAACTATCAAAAAGCTTGATCAGGGGTTCAAATTTAAGCCAAAAAATCAAATTTCTCATAATCATATGGAACCTAAACGACCGTGAAGTGCTCGCCGCTTGGAATCTAGTGCGCTTTGTCTCATCGAAAACTGACTCCATATGTGAAAGTTAGAGCTTGTTGTCCATTTTCTCAAACAGGTAAATTTTAAAAAAAATGACGGTCAACTACCTAGTCAACAGTCCATACTGCTGACATGGCAGTTGATTGTGCAGGGTCACATTTTGGTCAATTTTACTTTTTCTACGATCTAATGAGGAGTTGAAAAGTGTCAGCTGGTGGTTGGTTGAAATTTTGGTTCGTTGTCAGCATTTTAGTGGAAGTTGAATGACCAACCAGGTGAGGACACGTGGAGTAGCCTAAGGCCACCACATGCCCCCCCTATTGGATTATACAATGGTGCAAAATTTATATATAAAAGGTCGAGCGGAGGTCAGGTTCGACCCCGCGACCTTCCCCACACTACGCGCACACAATACCGTCTCACCTACCGGAAGTCCTTACAATACATAACCGTTGGTTTATATTATATTAATACAATTGCAATGTCGGGGGTAATAGGGGCCAACCTCAAAGGACCAGCCCCCAGACCATGGGACCACCAGCCATGACCGCTGGTGGGAGCAAGCCTTAATGCGGATGATTAAATATTTAAACCATGATTATTAACCCATAATCATATTTATTAGCACTAATCCACAACCTTAATGCGGATTCGAATAAGTGTGGAGTTAGCGCGTTAAGTGTGCTTAATTAGGGCATTAACTCCACTTGAAAATTAATTGTGCACTAATTGGCGGACCTCCAAATTCGAGGAAAGTGCCAGTTTAACCCCAGTTAACTCCGGTTTGCCAAATTTAGCGGAGGTTTCCTAGGAGACACTGGAAGAAGTCATAACTTGGGCAGTTTTCGACCAAATTGAGCACAGGAAGAGGCTAGATAGCCATTTTCAAGCATTCCTAACTCATTGGTGTAGTCCTTGGAGGTAGAGGAGAAATTATGGAATTGATTTTCCATCTTTAATATTAAAGATGCCTAGGGCCACCAGAAGAGGACACTATGTCTGCTTCACCTGAAGACCAATTGAAGCGCTATAAGAGGATACTTAGGGGTTTTTGGATGTTGTGAATCCATTAGTAACCTCTGTTTACTGATTTGATCATATATTTAGGGTCATATTGCAGGTTTGAAAAGTAAGGTGTATGGATCAATCAGATGTTTGATGCAGTGTTGGAAGCAGTTGAGCATGGAGGAGACCTTGTAGGGGTTTTCCCAATTCTAGAAAACTTTTTGCAGCAACTATGACCAGCATGGTTCAACGCTGTTTCATGAATTTTTTTTATTGTATTCCTCAGTGTGGAATTGAAGGGTGTATGTGAGGGGCTTCTAGCTCTCAATAGTGAAAGAATGTCATATTTGTAGGAGATATGTCATGTTGTTGATATTGTGAGAGTTCTTATGCAGAAGAACATTACCTTGAAGGGGTAATAGCCACATGTTATTGGCATCAAATTGATATGTACTTTTGACACTGAATACAAGAGTGGTCTAGTCATGTTGACAGGCCAGGAGATGTAGCCTAGGAGGGGTGAACTCCTTCATCATTTTCTTTTGTCTTGTGGTTTGATGCATATTTCCTTTCAAGTGTTTGATGATTTCATGATTTGCAATTTTTTCATGGAATTAAACTATTGAAATACACTTAAAAGAAACCATTAAATTAATTTGTTGTTCAGCTCAAATCTATGCACATAAGAAGCAATCATGTTTAAAATCTGAAAGAGGTACTTAGCATAGCATTCACTAATACTCCTCCATTCATATCAAGTAGGTATCAGAGATACAGACTTATTGTTAGCTTGTGTTGCTTGTGCAAAGAGGGTTTGACTATTTGCAGGATGAAAATGCTTACAAGGTTAAATATCTAGAGAGGAGAAGAAAAACTTATTGGTGCATATTTGGAAGTTGGAACAAGGAGGAGGCCAGAGTTGCTACAAGCTCCACCTCAAGTTTTATCTCTAGATATTTCTGAGGCTTCAGTAAGCATGTCTCAACGAGGAGAGCATACAAACCTAACAAAAGATGAAAGCTTCAAAAAGGCTTTTTGGGACATGTCAAAGATGGTGAGGGTCCTCTATGAAGATAGGAACTCACAAAAGCAAGGTGAAGGCTATAGATCTTCAAGAGGATAAGGTTCTCAAATAAAGTAATAAGGTTAAAAAAATGGTGATAAACCACCATCTTTTCCACAAAGCTCATATTTTTCTACAACTTTGATGTAAAATTCTAATGTAGAAATTCCTTCCAAGATGGAAGATGGACATGTTTGTGCCTTTTTTCCACATGATGTGGAGGATGAGGTTCAATCAACACCTCATGTTAAGGAGTTGAAAGAAGATAACAAAATATTCCAAGAGGACACCTTCAAAATCGGAAAGGAGTGTGAAACCATCTTTGTGCCTCAATCAACTACAAGGGACCTTGGGCCCTTAACCATTCCTTTCCATGTGATATGAAGGAGGAAACAAAAATAGAACAAGAGGATATTCATTCATATCATGGGGAGTCTTATGTAGTTGGGTCTATTGATCTTCAGGATGGTGAGCAACAACATGAAATTATTCAGGGAGGGTTGCAAGATGACAAGAATTTGGAAGTGCACGAGAAAATTCTACCTAATGGTATTGATGAGGTAGCCTCCTATATAACTGAGTCCATAGATCCCTAGGGAATGTCCTTAAAGAATATGAACATTCAAGTATAGTGCATCTATGTTCGACAATTGAAGAGAATGAACAACATATTGTCTTCACAGATGGAGGAGACCGGGGATATTTGAGTGAGGAGCCATCCATAGTGAACCATCATGATGAGCATGATCATGAGCAGAATCATGACAGACATAATGTGCAAAATGAACCATTCCCAGAGAGTCGGTCAAAGGCTCAAGTTGAAGTTGTGTGTTGGGCCTTTGTTTTTCCTTCCTTTATATCACCTTTTACTTGAAATCCCTCATGCTTTTGTTTAAGTTGAATAAGTTATTGTCGTAGTTTTGTGCATTCTCGGAGATGATAAGTAAGTATTTTCTATTCCCTTGTTTTAACGAGATTTAAACATTAAAAGCATCGTTAATAATAGTTTGTGTGTTTGCAGTTTTACAGAGTTGATTATATGCCTATTCTAATATAGGCCAAGTTCCTGCACCATGCATTCTTGCACCAGCTGGCGGTTCCTGCACTCCTGTGACAGATCACCAACCATGTGGATCTTTCGTTAAATATCAGTTCATCACGAGTTGGGCTAAGAACAGGAGAGAAATCAACGAACATTAAAGATCAGGATTTTGGCCATATGCCTCAGATTAGCATTTTGTAATAGCCGAAAGTCTTAGTTTAAATTGTTCTTATGTTTTTGTTACGGTCGTAGGCCTAAGGGCTTGTATTTAATGTAGAACTCTGATAGGAAATATGGGTGATGCTACAACAATTTTGTGAATTGTAATTATTTTGGTATCGCCATATTTCTGGGCTGGATTTGGATCTCACAATGTACATTTTCTCATTTGGAATATAATACAAATGATTGTGCCATGCTATTTTATTTTCATGTTTCAATCTTATGGTGATGCGTTTTTGAGTGACTTAGTTTCCAGATTTCGTAATAGGGAAACAAGTTGTTTGGCAAGGGCCTAGCCAACCCAGCTCATTCTCCCTTTGTTAAAGGTGTGTTAATTTAATTTAAGTGAAAAGTGTGAAGTAGATTATATATATTTCTTTCATAAGTAACATGCTTTAATTCCTTTACAAATCGTGTGTCACAGATCCGTGGTCTGTGGGTTTGATCATATAATATTCTTAACTTCTACATTTTCCCTGTTGATGCTTGTTATATTTCTGCGAGAAGAGTGCAGTTACGTTGTCCGCACTAGTGCATTCTCGTTTATGCAAGTCAAAGTTCCTTGGTTTATTTATGCAAGTTCTTTTTATTTTTTTTTGCAAGATATTTTTTTTTTTTTGTCAGTGGTGTTTATTTATGAGCAGAAGCATTTTTAATATTTAGAGTTCAACTAATGATTAATTTGCATTGATAAACTTGGAATGAACATTGTCGCAATACAAAGATTTGTGCTTGCACTTAATAATTTTATGGGAAGAGTTCAACTTAATATTAAATCCTTAAAAAAAAATTTGAGTTGGAACATTTTTAAGTGCAGATCTAAATCATATGGTAAAAATTCATCTCAAGGAAAGCCCGTTGATACATGGATTAGTTAAATCCTTTATTTGTATGAAGGAAGTATGTTGTTTTATAAGGATTTACTTTGAATTTTAAAAGCATTTCTTATTTATGAATCCAAGAGTGGTTGAAAAATATTTTTGCTTATGAGGGTTTACTTTCAAGTTATTTTTGCTTTGCACTTTATTTCTTTAGTTAAACATGCTATTTAATTTTCGCAAGTGATTTGGAAACCAAGTACAATAATACTGGTTTTATTTTACAGGAACCTCTGTTTTGGTACAGGGACTGATATTCTGGTACAAGAACAGAGTGATCTGGTACATAGATTCAAAGCTCCTGTATGAAGGTAAAAAATCCTGTATGAAGGTAAAAATCTTCAGTGCAGATACAAAACATACTTCTGGTGCATAAACTTCATTCCAGTGTAGAAACAATGTTCCAGTACACGAACGTTGTTGCAGTGGAGGAACAAATATTTAGTGCAGGAAGGAATATCTTTGAGGAAGACAGATATCCTGAATAGCCTAATCACAGCTCTGGCATTTCCAGTGTCGTGCCTCTAAGTTTAATAACTCTCGGATTGACAATTAAATGTTAGGTTGTTATTACGCCCAAAATTTGGCATCGTTGCCGAGGAGGTGGCTAGGGGATTGACCTTGGCTAACCTGTTGCATTTTGGTTTGCTCTTTACGTGTTTTTTCGTGCAAAGTTTATTTCCTTAGAATTGATTCTTTGAATTTGTTTCTTTACTGCATTATTTTTAAGGTTTTTTCATTTCTTGAGTGGTGTAAGAACCCCCCCCCTCCCCCAATCTATTCAACCACGTGCTAAGAAGATATATCAACTAGCTTGTTGAAAACAGAGAAATGGAATTTCGAGGCATTTTTCAATGAGGAGCTTGAGGCTAATATCAATCATCCAATGCATGTATTTCACTTATCAGTTGGAAGGAAAATTTGCAGAGGGAGTCTCAAAGTAGTATATAGAGAACCTCTGTTCATTTAGTAACAAACAAAAAACATTGTTACTTTTGAATTACCTATCAAAGATCCAAGAGTGTCACAAATGCATAGTATTCCCCCATCTTCACTACCAAAATTTCATTGTTTGGAAAATTAAGACCCCGATACATTCTTCTTTAAGTTTGAAGTACTTTGTAGAGGATATGGGTATTTTACTAATTCTCAAAGGTTGCAATTGTTTCCTCTTACTCTAAAAGCAGCAGCTCTTCGATGGTTCATGAGCCTTGGAGGGAACTGCATTCAAACATGGGAAGACATGAAGAATGTATTCTTGAAGAAATACCAATACCACTTCCACACCGATGAAGATATTTTTGGAATAAAACAAGGGGAAAATGAAATTTAGTAGGACTATGTTGAGTGATTTCGATACAACCTTCAAAAATCAAAACATAAACATAATTTGGAAAAAGAGACCTTCAAAACACTCCTACTCAAAGGAATTAAAGATGATTTTTTAGAACCTTTAAATCTGATAGGAGCAGGTGATGTTTTTCACTTACCATTTAATACTTGGAATAATATTTATTATCCTCAACAAGTTCCTCAGTAGATCTATAACCCTACCATTACATGGAATACTTATAATCCTCCTCTGATTCAATACCCCACCTTATGGCCACATTGGACCTCTCCCTCGAGCCATATATTCCCACAACCTCAAGAATGGTTTGGAGCTTCCTCTCTAGGGAATTTTCCCATGCAAACTTCATTATCTATGCCAAAACAACTACAATTCGAGTCCAATGCACCACCATGTTATCCTTCTCTATGGCCCCAATCATTTGTGCAACCAAATCCTAATTTTGATAATCAAGTTGCACATCAATTTAAAACACCTATTTTTCCTACTCACTCCCCTACTGAATGTAATGCCATATCTTTTAGATAGGGCGGAGGAGTGAATTCAGAAACTTCCCCTATTACCACCCAACATTTACCACGGGAAGAAAGTTTAATCCATAAACCAAGAGTAGAAATCTATGATTGGAACTTGTTCGAAAATTGTTGTTAAAGCTCACCAAGAAGAAAACCCTATAATTTCCCTTAACCATCCTTGTCAATATAAAGAGAGTGAACATCAAGCTGTGGAATATTTGTATCATGAGATAGCTTCACAAAGTAAGGAAATAAATAAGGAAGGGCGGAAATACCCCCCAGTAAGACCTTATTGAACCGATAGGGAACCAAAAGAAAGGGACAAATCTAGCCCTCAACCAACCCCCACGATGGAGTGGGAGAACCTTGCTAACTCACCCTGTGGGATAGAAACGTTAACGAGAGACGCTTTTCCACATCAATTCCATTTCTGGGTGATAAAAGGAGTAGTAAACACCATAAAGTGCTGACTAGTTTCACTGTGGCTGACTATATAGCTTTTCATTCCCACAACAACATAGTTTATGCATGTAGTACAAATAGTATAGGTCACGTAGTATAGGTTATGGAGAACTTAGCACGAACATGTTTCCTTCCTAGGCACGGTGGATCGAGAACTGGTGGTGTCAAAGTAGAACTCCATCATGTTCACATAGGCTAATAGTTTCGTCCGGCTAGTGTACGAGTTGGAGAATCATCAATATGTGGATCTCATTGAATCATGGTTTCAAACAGTCATAAACACATCATTCCTTCATCATTCGACAACTCTTGGTACCATATCAATCAAAGCAACTTGTTTCTCAAACTTTGGTATGTATCAAGGTTTATTATTTAAAACTAAGTGTGAATATATTTAGCATTATGTTATGTACATGTCTACATTGGAAGTATGCCTACACTTAAAAGGGATCTTCCTCTCTTTAAAATAGGGTAGGGTAATGAATAAAGGTGTCATCTGAAATAAAATTGTTACAACAACACTCTTTAAACCGTAATTCCCTAAAGCATAACTTTTGAAGTTTCTATTATTATGCACTCTCGTGGTAAGACTTGTCAGAAGAAATTCACTCTTAATGCCTCATATTTTATAATGAGACTTTGATTATTGACTAATAACTATCATCCATAATTTTTTTTTTAGATCCTTTTTGAAGGTCTTGATGATAATCCTCATATGGTGGACCACACCTACAAAAATGTAACACGTTTTCACAAGAACCCTAGCATGATAAATTAGAGGAAGTTTTAGTCATTATTTAAGATGTTTTATTTAAAATGAGTCATCACGGTAGAAGTACCAACCAATAAATATTAGTATTTAAAAACTTTTCACGCCATCTCGTGCTCTTCAGAAGCAGGATTGCCTACCCAACTATTAAGTAACCTATTTAAGGTTGATTATAATCATAGTATTTTTATAATATAGATTAATTTATGGATAGGAGGTGTCATTACGAGCCGAGCTACCATGATCATGGGTCCTAACAATAACTACATTACCGTATTGGTTACCAAGCCATGGAAGACAAGAGGTCACATCACTAGCCAACTTGTTTTTTCTTGTTAGTTCTTGTTAATGGAACTGTCATTAGCTGGTTACCAAGTTGGGACAGTGGCTTTTAATTAATTTTAAAAAAAAAGTAAATTCCTTCAAATAACTGTGAATCTATATCTAATAGATGGGACACAGGCATTTAGTGGGTTAAAAGGCATCTTCGTCGAGGCTATTGATGCCTGCGAGCAGTAGGGCCATGCCTGTGGTATTAAAGTTAAATTTACACTATTATTCACTTGGTTGTTTTTGTCTTTCCCGAATTAATTATCATATCTCTTTGAGAATGGATCTAAGATCCTTTTGGTGGTATGCCTTGGAGTTCTATCTTTTTGTAATAATTTGTTTTTATGGATGTGGGGCCCTTAGTGCAGGTACTTCACCTTGCCTAGAAAACTGGAGCTTCAACTATACGTGGATAATGGTAAAATGGTCACTATGGGAAAGTATTATTATGATTATTTTTAGCACCATGGCTTTCAAATCATATCACTCATATTTACAATGAGGATATTAAATTAAAACTTCTGATCAAGGATGCCCCAGAGATGTTTGTGGAAATTTTAATAGTTGGCTATTTTATTCAATAATAACATCGTCCTTGCAATTTGGTATTCCTATGGTAGCTTTTGTGTTATATTTTCTTGAAATTAGTCAAAATAAACAGAGAGTCCAACAGACACTCTGTTTTTGGAACAAGCTCTATCTAGTGAAGGAAATATTGATCACACATAATTGCAAGAGCATTATTAATATTATTTCTAGTATCCATAAATGTTTTAATCTTGTTTTTTTGCAAGGGAGCAAGAATACAACAATTGATTTCCTTGGATGAGGACATGCAAGAAGGTCAACATGGGGGCAGGTTGGGCCTCTGTTTTGCCTTGCTTTATATCACCTTTTACTCGAAATCCCTCATGCTTCTGTTTAGCTTGATAATTTATTATCGTAGTTTTGTGCATTCTAAAAAATAATAAGTAAGTATTTTCTATTCCCTTGTATTAACGAGATTTAAAAATTAAAAACATCATTAATAATAGTTTTTGTGTTTGTAGGTTTATAGAGTTGATTATATGCCAATTCTAATGGATGCCAAGTTCTTGCACCATGCGTTCCTATAACACGTATCATTCCTATACCATGCATTCATGTACCATGCATTTCAACACCAACTGGTGGTTCCTGCACTCAAGTGACAACTCGCCAACCATGCATATCTTTTATTAAAGATCAGTTCATCACGAGTTGTGCTTGGAGCAGGAGAGAAATTAGTGGACATTAAAGATTAGGATTCTGGCCATATGCCTCAGATTAGCATTTTGTAACATATAAAACACTTAGTTTAAATTGTTGTTATGTTTTTTTATAGCCGTAGGCATAATGGATTGCATTTAATGTACAATTCTGATAGGAAATAGGGGCGATGCTACAAAATTTTTGTGAATTGTAATTATTTTGGTATCACCCTCTTTCTGGGTTGGATTCAGATCTCAGGATTTACGTTTTCTCATTTGGAATATAATACAAAGGAATGTGCCATGTAATTCTATTTTTGTGTTTCAATCTTACGGCGATGCATTGTTGAGTGTCTAAGTTTCCAGATTTCGTAACAAGGAAATGAGTTGGTTGGCTAGGACCCAACCAACCCAAATTGTTCTTCCTTTGTTAAAGGTGTGTTAATTTAATTTAAGTGAAAAGTGTGAAGCATATATATATATATATATATATATATATATATATATATATATATATATATATTTCTTTCATAAGTAACATGCTTTAATTCCTTTACAAATCGTGTATCACAGATCTGTGGTGTGTGGGCTTGATCGTGTAAGTTTATTAACTTATACATTTTCCCTTTTGATGCTTGTTATATTTCTGCGAGAAGAGTGCAGTTACACTGCCCGCATTAGTGCATTATCGTTTTTGCAAGTCAAAGTTCCTTGGTTTATTTCTGCAAGTTTTTTTTTTTTTGCAAGCTCTTTATTTATTCTTGCCAGTGGTGAATTTATTTTTGAGAGGGAGCATTTTTATTATTTAGAGTTCCGCTAATGATTAATTTGCATTGATAAACATGGAATGAACGTTGTCACAATATAAAGATCTAAGCTTGCACTTAATAATTTTTTGGGAAGAGTTGAACTTAATATTAAATCCTTAAACGAACTTTTGAGTTAAAACATTTTTAAGTGTAGATCTAAATCATATGGTAAACAGTCATCTCAGGGAAAGCCTGTTGACACATGGATCAATTAAATTCTTTATTTGCATGAAGAAAGTTTGTTGTTTTATAAAGATTTACTTTGACTTTTAAAAGCATTTCTTATTTCTGAATCTAAGAGTGGTTGAAGAATATTTTTGCTTATGAGGGTTTACTTTCAAGTTCTATTTGCTTTGAACTTTATTTCTTTAGTTAAACACACTCTTTAGTTTTCACAAGTGATTTGGAAACCAAGTATAGGAATATTGGTTTTCTGGTACATGAACCTCTGTTCTTGTACATGAACTGATATCCTGGTATAGGAACATAGTGCTTTGTTACACAGTTCAGAGCTCCTGTATGAAGTTCAAAAACTTTAGTGCGGGTACAGAACACACTTCTGGTGCATAAACTTTATTCCAGTGCAGGAAAAATGTTCTAGTACAAGAATAAGGTTGTAGTGCGGAACAATAGTTTAGTGTAGGAAGGAACATCTTTGAGGAAGAGAGATATCCTAAATAGCCTAATAATCTCTCTGTCTCATAACTACAATGAAGATAATCTTAAATGTTTACTTCATTGATTAGGATTGTTCACAATGAATTGAGAGTCCCTTTTATTTAAATTTTTGCAAAGTACTTTCTTTTTTTCCAGCTTCCAGAATGGTGTGGTGTCATTGTATTAAATAGTGCAGGTTGTTGAAGTCCTTCTCTGGCATTTCGAGTGTTGCGCCTCTAAGTTTAAGAACTCATGAATTGACAATTACATGTTAGGTTCTTTATTACGTCCAACATGGTGGTCGTTGGGCATCCGATGCAGATAGGTACAGAGACACTCAACAGGGCACCAGAATTTACAGTAGAGGAATTTCAGGAAAATATCATGCATATCAAGACAGATCCTATGATGGTAAAGCAAAGAGTCTCGACAACTTGAGACACTATCTTACAAGAGAATAGGAAAATTGAGGAGCTCATAGGGTATGTATCGAATCAATGACCAAGTTGTCTAATGTTGAGGAATGACTCAAGACCCTCACAAGGCAACAAGAGGAGTAGAGTTGGGAGTTCTAGAGCAGCCCTCTACAAGGGTATATAGATAAGCCTTGCAACACTACCAACCCGCCTTTATACATGGGGAAGAGTTGAGAAAAGTTCTCCAAATGCATCATGTTGGGTGATGTGATGTGATTTTACATTTTTAGATTAGTTTATTTTTTTATCTTGATTATTATTAG
Source organism: Pinus albicaulis (assembly GCA_034641835.2). NCBI lineage: Eukaryota > Viridiplantae > Streptophyta > Pinopsida > Pinales > Pinaceae > Pinus > Pinus albicaulis. The sequence goes on along the minus strand of CM076570.1, from coordinate 1,214,213,420 downwards.
AGTTTTCTTCATCAAACAACAACCAAAACATATATAAAAATGAGATAAAGGATACAAGATATAGGCGATCATCCAGAGCCAAAACCTCTCCAATCGTGAGAGGAAAACCCAAACGAATTTTTATTCTTATAGAAACTTCAATTGATTAATTCCAAGACCTAGACCCTTGATCAAAGCCCTTCCAAGGCCAAGTCAACCTTTCCTTTGATATTTGCAACTTCAGACCTGCAATTGCAACTTTGACCTTGGCTCTACTTCGACCCTGCTACTGCTCTTCAGCGCTTCAACACTGAAATTTCGGATCTGGAATATGTGACTGAAATTTCATACTATAGAAACTATAAACCAGTTGGATGATGGATAAGATCTCTTTAAATCAGTTAGACAATGGACAATATCTCTTTCTTCCTCCTTCGCTTGGATATAGGTTTCTTCCTCACCAATTCGGCTTTGCACAATTGACCTTCTATTACTAGATTTCAGCCTCCTATAGTAGCTATAATATCTCAATCTAGTTTGAAATAGGGAGATTCCCCAAACCTTCACACGTGTGAGAGTTTTCATCCATAATAGGCCCAAACAATTTGGTTCTTCCTTCTTCTTCCTTCGCTAGGATAGGAGGCTTCTTCTTGTCCATTGATAGAACTTTCTTATGCTTGAGTGAGTGCTCTTAAAATGAGGTTGATGACTCTATATATAGGCTTCTTCACACATCCTTTTAGGTTAGCTTGAAGTGTCCTTAGGCCGACTTGTTGCTCCATGAGGCCAAATTGATGCTTGCACATTTGACATGGTCTTGAAGGGTCTTTTGACTCTATTTTGACTCAAATAATCTTTCTTACAATATGTAACATGACCAAATGGGCCATTGATCAGGAGATCATGTGTTATGCTCAAAATTTAAAGTGCTCAAAACTGTATCGAACTTGAGCGACCAGAAAGGTCTCATCATTGCGATTCTGGCGCCACGAATGGTTCAAAAAATCGATGTCGTATGAGGAATATATCTTGTTTTGTTCGTTTTCCCAAACATCTAATATTTTTGTGAGAGGGTGACTGGGATGCCCAGTCAGCATGCAAGTATAGTCAACAAGTGGCATATACTGGGAATATTCCCTTTTTTGAAACTCAATCAGAATTCGTCATGTGGTTGTTTTTGGGCCATTGATTTGGTTGTACGAATTTTTGTTTGGGTCATTGGATGAGTGACATGTGGCAAGCCCGGAGGCTACCACGTGTCCTCAGGAGGTTGGAGTAAAATTTATTTGGAGTTCGAGGGGTTCGACCCCATGACCTCCATGGCACCCACGAAAGCCTCCGACCAACTCATTTGTCATGTGTTACTTACTATATGAGTCGGCCAGATTAATTTATGTTATATAGTTTTTAAAGTTGAGGGGGGGACCGCTAGCGGTCCCAACCCACTGGTGGCCCCAAAACAGTGGTCACATGTAAATTTTTTTGAAACCTGACATAAAATAGTTTACCACCGATAGCTATCCAAACCATTCTACGACCACTGGCGGCCCCAAAACAGTGGTCACATATAAATGTTTTTGAAACTCGACATCAAATAGTCTACCACCGATGGCTATCCAAACCATTCTCTGACGGCTTCGTGGATGTGATCACATGGAAATGTTTTAATATACCATGGCATATAAATGTTACAAGGACGGTTTGCTAAACCATATCCTCAAGAGGGGTTGGGTTGGATTTTTGTGTCAAAGGTGGGTTGGTAATTGATTTCTTCATTCGATTGTGCTTGAAGAGTGCCTTGGGTCATTTGTAGGGTCGTATACTTTCTTCTCTCCATCTCCACTCGATAGCATATGAGCAGTAATGTTGGCCATGGTCGCCTTGGGAGGCATATGTGAACAAATTTCCCCTTCTGATATGTAATATTCCTAATTAGCTTTTAGCTAGTTGGAATATTAAATTTTGTTGTCATTCATAACTTGGATGAATAAGTGGGTAGAGAGACCCTTAAATCTCATTAGAAGGAATAAAACCACTTCTAGGGCGAAGGTGGATTAGTGTAGCTATCTGAAATAATGCAACCCTTAGTATGAATGGGTTAAATGCATGTGGATGGGTTTAAGGTTGACCAAATCAACATGTTGCCATGGAGAGAGTGGAGATAGTGGAGGAAAACACATTTATAGTGGAGTGTATGCATGGGAGTAGCATATTTAATGAGTGGGACCAAGGGTGAGGAGAAGTTGGATCTATTTATGTGCCACCTTAATTCCAAATCAGACTCCATCAAGTTCACGATGGAAGTTGAGGTGGATGGAGTCCTTCCTTTCCTTGACATTCTCCTCTCTAGAAATGATGATGGTTCCATTTCTCACCAAGTTTTTCTTAAGAAAACTCCCATGGAACAATATCTTTATGCTAGTTCTCATCATTTTCTTGCCCAGAAGTTTGGGGTTCGTAGCACCCTTGCCACCCGTGCTCTATGAATCTCTGATAAAAGCCCTTGGATTCAGAAAAATACCATCTACTTGATGTCTTTGAAATTAATGGTTATAGTAGATCTCAAGGCCTCAAGACCTTTCAAAAAGCCTGATCAGGGATTCAAATTTAAGCCAAAAAATCAAAGTTCTCAGAATCATATGGAACCTAAACGACCGCGAAGTGCGCACCGCCCTGAATCCAACGCACTTCATCTCATCGAAATCCGACTCCGTATGTGAAAGTTAGAGCTTGCTGTCCGTTTTCTCAAACAGGTAAATTAAAAAAAAAATGATAGTCAACTACCCAATCAACAATCCATACTACTGACGTGGCATTTCATTGTGCAGTGTCACATTTTGGTCAATTTGACTTTTTCTCCAATATAATGAGGAGCTGACAAGTGTCAGCTGGTGGTTGGTTGAAATTTTGGTTCGTTGTCAACATTTTATTGGAGGTTGAATGACCAACCAGGTGATGACACGTGGTACAGCTTGGGGCCACCACGTGCCCCCCCTGTTGGATTATACAATGTTGCAAAATTTATGTATTGGAGGTTGGTGAAGGTCAAGTTCAACCCCGTGACCTCCCCCACACTACACGCACACAATACCATCTCACTTACCAGAAGTCCTTACAATACATAACCGTTGGTATATAATTATATTAATATAATTGCAAAGGCGTGACCACCAGCGGGAGAAACCCTTAATGTAGATGATTAAATATTTGAACCATCATTATTAACCCATAATCATATTTATTAGTTCTAGTCCACAACATTAATGCATATTCTAATAAGTGTGGAGTTAGCGCGTTAAGTGTGCTTAATTAGGGAATTAACTCAACTTGAAAGTTAATTGTGCACTAATTGGAGGACCTCCAAATTCGAGGAAAGTGTCAGTTTAACCCCAGTTAACTCCAGTTTTCCAAATTTAGCAGAGGTTTCCTAGGAGACACTGAAAGAAGTCATAACTTGGGCAGTTTTCAACCAAATTGAGCACAGGAAGAGGCTAGATAGCCATTTTCAAGCATTCTGGGCTCATTGGTGCAATTTTTAGAGGTAGAGGAGCACTTATGGAAGTGTTTTTCCATCTTTAATATTAAATATGCCTAGGGCCACCAAAAGAGGAGGCCATGTATGCTTCACCTGAAGACTAATTGAAGAGCTATAAGAGGCTACTTAGGGGTTTTTGGATGCTGTGAATCCATTAGTAACCTCTGTTTACTGATTTGATCACATATTCAGGGGAATATTGCAGGTTTGACAAGTAAGGTGTATGGATCAATCAGATGTTTGAAGCAGTTTTGGAAGTAGCTGAGCATGGAGGAGACCTTGTAGGGGTTCAATTCTAGAAAACATTTTGCAGCATGTATGTGAGGGGCTTCTAACTCTCACCGGTGAAAGAATGTCCTCTCTGTAGGAGATATGTTGTGTTCTTGTTATTGTGAGAGTTCTTTGCAGAAGAACATTACCTTGAAGGGGTAATAGCCACATGTTATTGGCAACAAACTGATATGTACTTTTGACACCAAATATAAGAGTAGTCTAGTCATGGTGACAAGGCACAAGATGTAGCCTAGGAGGGGTGAAATCCTTCATCATCGCCTTTCGTCTTGTGTTTTGATGCATATTTCTTTTCAAGTGTTTGATGATTTCATGCTTTACAATTTTTTCATGGAATTACACTTTTGAAATACAATTAAAAGAAACCATTGAAGTAATATGTTGTTTAGCTCAAATATTTGCACATAAGAAGAGTTAGAATGGTAAACCATATGTATAATATCATATCATCCAACATTGTTACATAACAAGGCCTTGACTAACAACTCTATATCTCCACAAGAACATAGCACAATGTTGGCGAGACTAATGATTTATAGACACCTTCATCATTGTCTCTCCAGGAGCATGCCCCACCTAGGTGTTCACAGGGTATGTCCTTCCAGTTCTATTCTTATCTTGGATTCCTTGTCCTAAAAGAATATTGGTTCTCTTTGATTACTCTTATCTTGGATGCCTTACCACATCCTCAAAGAGTATTTGATGCGAAATGCTTACCTAATCCTCCATTCTTTTCTTCCTTCTTCCCAAATGAAGACAAGAATGAGGTGTCTATCACTCCCTCTCAACTAGGGAGGATATACATATTCCAATGAAGGAATGTACCCGAGCTGCCTCTTAACCAATGAATTGTCCAAGCTTCCTCTTAGCTTAGGGAATTTCTTCCAAGTTTCTTCTTAATTAGAAACTTGCTTCTAGGCTTCCTCTAGGGACCTGTTTGTAGCAACAACTCCTCGTTTATTGGTGGAGATCATGGGACCTTCAGCTTATTGTAGCGCTCCTCTATTTGATGCCATAAATATTGTCTTTAACATTATAGAGCCTTCATCTTTGGGGCTTCTTTGTAGGGCATCAACCATCTATCACTTTCCTTCTTGAATCAGGGCAGTTGTGTCATTCTTCCTTTCCTCGAAGAGTGATCCATTTCACCATATTTGGATTTTCCTCATACAATTAGCTTTTCCACATCATGTATCCTTCTGAATATTCCATCCCACCACATGATTGCAAGTTGTGGGTAACTTCCACAACTCTCTTTTGGTATCCCTGTATCATCCAATCCAGACATTTTATAAAAATTAAAAATGAGCATCAAATCAAAATTACCTTTTGTGATGGCCCTTCAGCATGACATCTTCTTGGTGTAACATCAAAATACGACATATATATATCAATACATCTCCATCCTCTATCTAAAAGCTTATTGAAATAAATCCCCTTACCCCCAAAATGTATGGTCTTCCTAGGATTCATAAATCTGGTGCCCCATTAAGACCTATTGTTAACACAATAGGTGGTCCTTCTTATCTTCCTACTAAATGTTTGGCCCAAAAGCTTAAACCCCTTATGGGCTGTATTGATTCCTATGTTAAGGACTCAACTTCCTTCACTAAAGAATGGAAGGATATCAGGTTGGAACTTGGGGAGTTTTTAGTTAGTTTTGATGTTGTCTCCTTATTTACCAAAATCCCTCTCCATGAGGCACTTGTGTCATAAATCGGATCTTGGACGAGGACACTGCTAAATTAGTTGGTCTTAGCCTCACCTCGACCTTCTTTAGTTTCCAAGGTGAGTTATCTAAGAAAACTTGCGGTGGTGTGATGGGTTCCCCTCTTTCCCCTATAATTTCTAACTTATTTATGAATTATTTTGAGACCAAGGCCTTAGCCTCAACTCAATTTCTCCCTAAAAGGTGGAAGAGGTTTTTTGATGATACTCGTGTCATATGGCTGCATCATCGGGAGAAGCTGGATCTACTTCTGTGCCACCTTAATTCCCAATCAGACTCCATCAAGTTCACGATGGAAGTTGATGTGGATGGATACCTTCCTTTCCTTGACATTCTCCTCTCTAGAAATGATGATGGTTCCATTTCTCACCAAGTTTTTCCTAATAAAAATCCCACGGAACAATATCTTCATGCTAATTCTCATCATTTTATTGCCTAGAAGTTTGGGGATCTTAGCACCCTTGCCACCCGTGCTATAAAAATATTTGATAAAATCCCCTAGAGTCAGAAAAATCCCATCTACTTGATGTCTTTGAAATTAATGTTTATAGTAGATCTCAAGGCCTCAAAGCCTGATCAAGGGCTCAAATTTAAGCCAAAAAATCAAATTTCTCAGAATCATATGGAACTTGAACGACCGGGAAGTGCTCGCTGCCCTGAATCCAACGCACTTTGTTTCATCGAAAACCGACTTTGTATGTGAAAGTGAGAGTTTGTTGTCCATTTTTTCAAACAGGTAAATTTAAAAAAAAAATGACAGTCAACTGCGCAGTCAACATTCCGATCGAATGAGGAGCTGACAAGTGTCAACTGGTGGTTGGTTGAAATTTTGGTTCGTTGTCGGTATTTTATTGGAGGTTAAATGACCAACCAGGTGAGGACAAGTGGTGCAACCTGGGGCCGCCACGTTCCCCCCTGTTAGATTATACAATGGTGAAAATTTTATTTATTTAAGGCTTCGCAGAGGTCAGGTTCTACCCCGCGACCTCCCTCATACTACGCAAACACAATACCGTCTCACCTACCGGAAGTCCTTATAATACATAACCGTTATTTTATATTTATATTAATACAATTGCAATGGTGGGGGTAAGTGGGGGCCAGCCCCCAGTCCACGAGACCACTAGCCATGACCACCGGTCGGAGCAAAGCTTAATGTGGAGGATTAAATATTTAAACCATGATTATTAACGTATAATCATATTTATTAGTGCTAATCCACAACATTAATGCAGATTAAGATAAGTGTGGAGTTAGCGTGTTAAGTGTCCTTAATTAGGGTGTTAAATCCACTTGAGAGTTAATTGTGCACTAATTGGCGGACCTCCAAATTCAAAGAAAGTCCCAGTTTAACCCCAGTTAACTCCAGTTTTCCAAATTTAGTGGAGGTTTCCTAGGAGAAATTGGAAGAAGTCATAACTTGGGTATTTTTCGACCTAATTGAGCACATGAAGAGGCTATATAGCCATTTTCAAGTATTCTTGACTCATAGGTGTAGGTTTTAGAGGTAGAGGAGCACTTATGGAAGTGATTTTCTAGCTTTAAGGTTTTTTGAAGCAGAAGAGGAGGCCATATCTGCTTCACCTGAAGACCAATTCAAGAGCCAGAAGAGGCTACTTAGGGGTTTTTGGATGTTGTGAATCCATTGGTAACCTTTGTTTACTAATTTCAGCACATATTAAGGGTCATATTGCAGGTTTGACAAGTAAGGTGTATGGATCAATCAGATGTTTAAAGCAGTTTTGGAAGCCATTGAGCATGGAGGAGACCTTGTAGGGGTTTTCCGAATTCTAGAAAACTTTTTGCAACAGCTGTGACCAGCATGGTTCAGCTCTGGTTTGATTTCTTTATTCATGAATTTGTTTATTGCATTCTTAACTGTGTAATTGAAGGGTGTATGCGAGGTGCTTCTAGCTCTCACCAGTGAAAGAATGTCATCTCTGTAGGAGATATGTTGTGTTTTTGTTATTGTGAGAGTTATTTCTAGAAAAACATTACCTTGAAGGGGTGATAGCCACATGTTATTGGCAAAAAATTGATATGTACTTTTGACACCAAATACAAGAGTGGTCTAGTCATGTTGACAGGCCAGGGGATGTAGCCCAGGAGGGGTGAACTCCTTCATCATTGCCTTTTGTCTTGTGGTTTGATTCATATTTCTTTTCAAGTGTTTGATGATTTCATGCTTTACAATTTTTTCTTGGAATTACATTGTCAAAAGACACTTAAAAGAAACCATTGAAGTAATATGTTTTTCAGCTCAAATATATGCACATAAGAAGCAAGCATGCTTAAAATCTGAAAGAGGTACTTAGCATGGGATTCACTAATAATCCTCCATTTAGATCAAGTAGGTATCAAAGCTACATGTTTATTGTTAACTTGGGTTGCTTGTAAAAAGAGGGTTTGATTATTTGCAAGGTGAAAATTCTTACAAGGTTAAAGCTCCTGAGAGGAAGAGGAAAACTTGTTGGTGTGGATTCCTAGGTTGGAACAAGGAGAAGGAGGCCAAAGTTGCTACAAGCTCCACCTCAAGTTTTATCTCTAGAGATTTTTGAGGCTTCAATAAGCATGTCTCAAGGAGGAGAGCATACAAGCCTGATAAATGATGAAAGCTTCAAAAAGGCTTTTTGGGACATGTTAGAGATGGTGAGGGTCCTTATGAAGAGAGGGACTCACCATCTTCTCCACAAACTTCATATTTTTCTACAACTTTGATGCAAAATGCTAATATAGAAAGTCCTTCCAAGATGGAAGATGGACATATTTGTGCCTTTTTTCCATGTTATGTGGAGGACGAGGTTCAATCAACACTTGATGTTAAGGCACTGAAAGAAGAGAACAAAAGAGTCTAAGAGGACACCTTCAAAATAAAAAAGGATTATGAAACCATATTTGTGCCTCAATCAAGAGATGAGACAAATGGTGAGCATGCATATACTCCTTATTTACATGAATCTGTTAATGTAAATTCTTTTGCAGCCTTTGAAAGGAAAAATAGAGGCATTGGGTCTAAGCTCCTACAAAAGATGGGTTACAAGGAAGGCTTAGGTCTTGGTGTGAATCAACAAGGCATCAAGAACCCAATAGAGGTAAAAGAGAGACCTAAGTATGAAGGCTTGGGTTATGTTGCACCAAAATAATGATCTTCTAATGACAAATATTGTGTATCATGTACCTTTTGTCACAAAACATGACATGAGAAGGAAAGGTTTTGGACTTTGCATATGGAGCTAGTACCTGCTTGGTTCTCCAAATACAAAGGAGACTTGAAGGTATCTCCAGAGAGAGATGAAAAAGTTGAAGAAGAAGTTGATTCAATTTCTTCTTGTCATGCAAGTTCATTATCTAGGAAGCATAAGCCAAAGAACACCAAGAAAAGGTATACTCATCTTCTTCATTCAAATGCTTCTCCTGAAGGAAAACAACCTGTTGATTTGAGTGACATGTTGAGGATAATGTCTCCATGCACTTTTTGAATTTCTTCTAACCATTGTGTAGATGAGTGCCACAAAAGAAAAGCCATCATCAAGAAGATGTTTATTTCTCTTGAGATTGAGAACGAGAAGAGGAAAAATCAATCAAAGTAAAAGGCATGTGAGCGAATAAGAGCTAAAAGGAAATTTTGCACTCACTGTAATATCAGTGGGCATTGGATCGAGAAGTGTTGGAAATTGTTTCCACAAATTCATCCTAGTAAGGGCAAGAAAGTCATGCAAGCACCAGAAAAGGAAGTGACAAAAGAAAAAGTGGCCCAAGATGCGACCATTCATGAAGCAGCTTCAAAAGAAGGAAAATTTTAAATAGAGGGTTCACTTACCATGGTGGGTAACAACTGTTCGGATAATTTGTCCAGTTGAGATTGTAAGTCTTTGTTTGCACTAGTTGCATATCCCCATAGTGGGTAATTTGTAAAAGTGATAATTTATGAATAAATCATTTACATGCAACAATGTTTTCTTTAGCATGTTTATGCTAGTTTCGTTTGGTTGTTAGTCAATGGAAACAAAAAATTTGGGTGTCAAGTTCTCCATGTTCTAAAATGCATTTCTCTTTGATTATGTTAGAAAGCAGTTTGAAAATTGTTGTATGAGTAGTGGCAGCATATTTTGTATGCACAAATTTGTTCATCACTCAATTTCTACAAGTATTCGCCATGTGCAGCCTGTATTGGTTTATGTCGAAGTATTTTGGATTTTATCCTCGATAAGGATTTTTGCAGATAAACACCATTAAATTCTTCTTGTGGAGGATGTTGTTATGCATGGTCATAGTGACATGGACAAGTCTAGAATAACCACCAACTTGAAACCTTTTGGTCAAGTTACAATTCAAGTTCAACATGAAAAAGAGTCGTTGAGGCACTTCAAACTTCGATTGGGTCGAGTTTAGAAGAATGAAGGAATTGTACCTTCAATTTCTAAATAGCTGAAAATGAACTTTTGGAGATCAAAAGTCTTTTAGTTGGGAGATATAATCAAGAGCTCAAATTTAAGCCAAAAAATCAAAGTTCTCATAATCGTTTAGAACCTGAATGACCGCTAAGTGCTCGTCACCCTAAATTCGAGGCACTTTGTTTCATCGAAAACCGACTCTATAAGTGAAAGTTAGATCTTGTTGTCCATTTTCTCAAATAGGTAAATTTAAAAAAAAAAATGACAATCAACTGCCTAGTTAGCAGTCCATACTGCTGATGTGGCAGCTGACTGTGCAGGGTAACATTTTGGTCAATTTGATTTTTTTCCAGTCAAATGAGGAGCTGACAAGTGTCGGTTGGTAGTTGGTTGAAATTTTGGTTCGTTGTCAGCATTTTATTGGAGGTTGAATGATCAACTAGGTGAGGACACGTGGTGTAGTCAGGGGCCGCCACATGCCCCCCCATTAGATTATAAAATAGTGAAAAATTTATATATCGGAGGCCGTGTGGAGCTCGAGTTCGACCTCGAGACCTCCCCCACATTACTCACACACAATACTATCTCACTTATCGGAAGGCCTTACAATACATAACCGTTGGTTTATATTTATATTAATACAATTACAATGGCAGGGGTAATCGAGGGCCAGCCCCCAGTCCACAGGACCACCAGCCATGATTTTCGGCGAGAGAAAACCTTAATGTAGAGGATTAATTATTTAAACCATTATTATTAACCCATAATCATATTTATTAGCGCTAATCTACAACATCAATGTAGATTCGGATTAGTGTGGAGTTAGCATGTAAAGTGTGCTTAATTAGCGCGTTAACTCCACTTGAAAGTTAATTGTGCACTAATTGGCGAACCTCGAAATTTGGTGAAAGTGACAGTTTAACCCTAATTAACTCCAGTTTGCCAAATTTAGCGGAGGTTTCCTAGGAGAAACTAGGAGAAGTCATAACTTGGGAATATTTCGACCAAATTGAGCATTAGAAGAGGCTATATAGCCATTGCCAAGCATCCCCGACTCATTGGTGCATGTTTTAGAGGTAGAGGAGCACTTATGGAAGTGATTTTTCCATCTTGAAGATTAAGGATACCTACGACCACCAAAAGAAGAGGCCATATCTACTTCACCTTAAGACTAATTGAAGAGCCAGAGGAGGCTACTGGGGGTTTCTGGATGCTGTGAATCGATTGGTAACCTCTTTTTACTGGTTTGAGCACATCATCGGGGTCATATTGCAGGTTTGACAAGTAAGGTGTATGGATCAATCAGATGTTTGAAGCAGTTTTGGAAGCAGTTTAGCATGGAGGAGACCTTTTAGGGGTTTTTCCAATTCCAGAAAACTTTTTGCAGCAGTTGTGACTAGCATGGTTCAACTTTGGTTTCACGTCTTTATTCATGAAGTTTTTTAATGTATTCCTCAGTGTGGAATTGAAGGGTGTATGTGAGGGGCTTCTAGCTCTCACCGATGAAAGAATGTCATATATGTAGGAGATATGTCGTGTTATTGATATTGTGAGAGGTATTTGCAGAAGACCATTACCTTGAAGGGGTAATAGCTACATGTTATTGGCATCAAATTGATATGTACTTTTGACACCGAATATAGGAGTGGTCTAGTCATATTAACAGGCCAGGAGATGTAGCCCAGGAGGGGTGAACTCCTTCATCATTTTCTTTTGTCTTGTGGTTTGATGCATATTTCTTTTCAAGTGTTTGATGATTTCATGCTTTACAATTTTTTCATGGAATTAAACTGTTGAAAGACACTTAAAAGAAATGATTAAAGTAATTTTTTGTTCAGCTCAAATCTATGCACATAAGAATCAATCATGTTTAAAATATGAAAGAGGTACTTAGCGTAGCATTCACTAATACTCCTCCATTCATATCAAGTAGGTGTCAGAGCTACAATCTTATTTTTAGCTTGTCTTGCATGTGCAAAGAGGGTTTCACTATTTGCAGGGTCAAAATGCTTACAAGGTTAAATCTCTAGAGAGGAGAAGAAAAAAATTTTGGTGCAGATTTCGAAGTTGGAACAAGGAGAAGGAGGTCAGAGTTGGCACCAAATCCAGCTCAAGTTTTATCTCCAGATATTTATGAGGCTTCAATAAGCATGTCTCAACGAGGAGAGCATACAAGCCTGAAAAAAGATGAAAGCTTCAAAAAGGCTTTTTTGGACATGTCAGAGATGGTGAGGGTCCTCTATGAAGATAGGAACTCACAAATGCAAGGTGAAGGCTCTAGATATTCAAGAGGATAAGGTTCTCCAATAAAGGAATAAGGTATAAAAAATGGTGATAAACCACCATCTTCTCCACAAACTTTAGATTTTTCTACAACTTTGATGCAAAATTCTAATGTAGAAAGTCCTTCCAAGATGGAAGATGGACATGTTTGTGCCTTTTTTCCACATGATGTGGAGGATGAGGTTCAATCAACACCTCATGTGAAGGAGTTGAAAGAAGATAAAAAAAGAGTCCAAGAGGACACCTTCATAATCGTAAAGGAGTATGAAACCATCTTTGTGCATCAATCAACTGCAAGGGACATTGGGCCCTTAACCATTCCTTTCCAAGTGATATGAAGGAGGAAACAAAAACAGAACAAGAGGAGGTTCCTTCATATCATGGGGAGTCTTATGTAGTTGGGTCTGTTGATCTTCAAGATGGTGAGAAACAACATGAAATTATTTAGGGAGGCTTGTAGAATGACAAGAATTTGGAAGTGCATGAGGAAATTCTACCTAATGGTATTGATGAGGTAGCCTCCTATATAACTGAGTACATAGATCCCCAGGGAATGTTCGTAAAGAATATTAACATTCAAGTATAGTGCATCTATGTTCGACAATTGAAGAGAATGAACAACATATTGTCTTCATATATGGAGGAGACCAGGGAAATTTGAGTGAGGAGCCAGCCATAGTGAACCAGCATGATGAGCATGATCATGAGGAGAAACATGATAGACATAATGTGCAAAATGAACCATTCCTAGAGTGTCGATCAAAGGCTCAAGTTGAAGCTGTGTGTTGGGCCTTTGTTTTGCCTTACTTTTTATTACCTTTTACTCGAAATCCCTCGTGCTTTTGTTTAGCTTGAATAAGTTGTTGTCGTAGTTTTGTGCATTCTCTGAGATAATAAGTAAGTATTTTCTATTCCCTTGTTTTACCGAGATTTAAACATTAAAAGCATTGTTAATAATAGTTTGTGTGTTTGAAGGTTTAGAGAGTTGATTATATGCCTATTCTAATAGACGCCAAGTTCCTGCACCATGCGTTCTTGTACCACGTATCAATATTAGTGTACCATGCATTCCTCCACTAGCTGGCGGTTCTTGGATTCTCGTGATAGATCACCAACCATGTGGATATTTTGTTAAAGATCAGTTCATCACGAGTTGGGATCAGAACAGGAGAGAAATCAATGGATATTAAAGATCAAGATTCTGGCCATATGCCTAATAGGAAATATCGGTGATGCTACAACAATTTTGTGAATTGTAATTATTTTGGTATCACCGTATTTCTGGGTTGGATTCGGACCTCACAATGTACATTTTATCATTTGGAATATAATAGAAAGGATTGTGCCATGTTATTTATTTTCTCGTTTCAATATTATGGTGATACGTTTTTGAGTGACTGAGTTTCCATATTTTGTAACAGGGAAACGATTTGGATGGCTAGAGCCCAGCCAACCCATCTCGTTCTCCCTTTGTTAAAGGTGTGTTAATTTAATTTAAGTGGAAAGTGTGAAGTAGATTATATATATTTCTTTCATAAGTAACATGCTTTAATTATTTTTCAAATCGTGTGTCACGGATCCGTGGTGTGTGGGCTTGATCGTATAATATTCTTAACTTATACATTTTCCCCGTTGATGCTTGTTATATTTCCGTGAGAAGAGTGCAGTTACATTTTCCGCACCAGTGCATTCTCATTTCTGCAAGTCAAAGTTCCTTGGTTTATTTCTACAAGTTATTTTTATTTTTTTCTGCAAGATCTTTGTTTATTTTTTCCAGTGGTGTTTATTTCTGAGCGGAAGCATTTTTAATATTTAGAGTTCAGTTTATGATTTATTTGCATTGATAAACTTGGAATGAACATTGTCGCAATACAAAGATCTGTGCTTGCACATAATAATTTTATGGGAAGAGTTGAACTTAATATTAAATCCTTAAACAAAATTTTGAGTTAAAACATTTTTAAGTGTAGATCTAAATCATACGGTGAACATTCATCTCAGGGAAAGCCCATTGATACATGGACTAGTTAAATTCTTTATTTGTATGAAGGAAGTTTGTTGTTTTATAAATATTTACTGTGAATTTTAAAAGTATTTCTTATTTCTGAATCTAAGAGTGATTGAAGAATATTTTTTCTTATGAGGGTTTACTTTCAACTTCTTTTTGCTTTGAACTTTATTTCTTTAGTTAAACACGCTCTTTAATTTTTGCAAGTGATTTGGAAACCAAGTACAATACTACTGGTTTTATTTTATAGGAACCTCTGTTCTAGTACAAGAACTAATATCCTGGTACAAGAACAGAGTGCTCTAGTACACAGATTCAGAGCTCCTGTATGAAAGTCAAAATCTTCAATGCAAGTACAAAACATACTTCTGGTGCATAAACTTCATTCCAGTGTTGGAACGATGTTCCAATACAGGAACGTTGTTGCATTTGAGGAACGACAATTTAGTGCAGGAAGGAATATCTTTGAGGAAGACAGATATCCTGAATAGCCTAATCATCGCTCTGGAATTTCTAGTGTTGCGCCTCTAAGTTTACGAACTCTCGGATTGAGAATTAAATGTTAGGTTTTTTATTACACTCAACATTTTGGCGCTGCTTTCGGGGAGGCGCCTAGGGGATTGACCTTGGTAACCTGTTGCATTTTGGTTTGCTCTTTACGTATTTTTTCTCACAAATTTTATTTCCTTAGAAATGATTCTTTGAATTTGTTTCTTTCTTGCATTATTTTTAATGTTTTTCATTTCTTGGGTGGTGTAAGAACCCCCCCATCTATTCAACCATGTGCTAACAAGATATACCAACTAGCTTTTTGAAAACAGAGAAATGGCATTTTGAGGCATTTTTCAATGAGGAGCTTGAGGCTAATATCAATCATCTAATGCATAAATTTCATTGATAAGTTGGAAGGTACATTCACAGAAGGAGTCTTGAAGTAGTATATGGAGAACCTCTATTCATTTGGTAACAAATGACAAACATTGTTACTTTTGAATTCCCTATCAAAGATCCAGGAGTGGCACAAATGCATAGTATTCCCGCATATTCAATACCAAAATTTCATTGTTTGGAAAATGAAGACCCCGATACATTCTTATTTAAGTTTGAAGTACTTTGTAGAGGACATGGTTATTTTACTAAATCTCAAAAGTTGCAATTGTTTCCTCTTACTCTAAAAGCAGCAGCTCTCCGATGGTTCATGAGCCTTGGAGGGAACTACATTCAAACATGGGAAGACATGAAGAATGTATTCTTGAAGAAATACCAAGACTACTTGCACATCGATGAAGATATTTTTGGAATAATACAAGGGGAAAATGAAAGTTTGGAGGACTATGTTGAGCGATTTCGATACAACCTTCAAAAATCAAAACATGACATAATTTGGAAAAAGAGACCTTCAAAACACTCCTGCTCAAAAGAATTAAAGATGATTTTTTAGAACCTTTAAATATGATAGGAGCAGGTGATGTTTTTCACTTACCATACGATGATGTTTGTGAATTATGCATTAGGTATTCAAGAGGAATCTCCAAGATCGGTAAGAATTCTCGAAAAAATTCTTCTTAATTTTTGGAATCTGCTACAAAAATAGGAGTTACAAAAGCTTCTCTAAATTTACAATTGGATGATTTGAAGGAAGAACTGAAGTAGTGCAAGGAGGATCACTTAATAAATTTCCCATCACTTCTAGGATTACAACAAGCATTCAAGGAATCAAGTAAGGAAATAAATTGACAACTAGGTATAACTCAAAACTCACCATCATTTAATAATTGGAATAATATTTATTATCCTCAACAAGTTCCTCACCAGATCTATAACTCTACCATTATGTGGAATACTTATAATCTTCCTGTAATTCAATACCCCACCTTATGGCCACATTGGACCTCTCCCTCGAGCCATATATTCCCACAACCTCAAGGATGGTTTGGAGCCTCCTCTCTAGGGAATTTCCCCATGCAACCTCCATTACCTATGCCACAACAACTATAATTTGTGTCCAATGCACCACAATGTTATCCTTCTCTATGGTCCCAATAATTTGTGCAACCAAATCCTAATTTTGATAATCAAGTTGCACATCAATTTAAAACACCTATTTTTCCTACTCACTCCCCTACTGAATGTAATGCCATATCTTTGAGAGAGGGGAAAGGAGTGAATTCAAAAAATTTCGCTATTAACACCCAAAATTTACCACGGGAAGAAACTTTAATCCATAAACCATTAGAGGAGAAATCTATGATTGGAACTTGTTCGAAAACCGTTATTGAAGCTCACCGAGAAGAAAACCCTAGAATTTCCCTTAACCATCCTTGTCAATCTAAAGATAGTAAACATCAACCTGTGGAAGATTTGTATCATGAGATAGCTTCATGGGGCAAGGAAATAAATAAGGAAGGGTGGAAAGACCCCCCTAGTGAGACCTTATTGAACCGACAGGGAACCAAAAGAAAGGGAAGACTCTGCCCCTCAACCAATGCCCCTAATGGAGTGGGAGAACCTTGCTAACTCACCCTGTGGGATAGAAGCGTTAGCGGGAGATGATTTTCCACATCAATTCCATTTCCGGGTGATAAATGGAGTAGTAAGCCCCATCAAGTACTGACTAGTTTCACTGTGGCTGACTATATATCTTTTCATTCCCGCACCAACATAGTTTATGCATGTAGTACACATAGTATAGGTCACGTAGTATAGGTTATGGAGAACTTGGCATGAACATGTTTCCTTCCTGGGCACGGTGGATAAAGAACTGGTGGTGTCACGTAGAACTCCATCATGTTCACATAGGCTAATATTATAGTCTGGTTAGTGTACGAGTTGGAGAATCATCAATATGTGGATCTCATTGAATTCTGGTTTCAAATAGTCATAAACACAAATCATTCCCTCATCATTCGACAACTTTTGGTACCATATCAATCAAAGCAAATCGTTTCTCAAACTTTGGTATGTATCGAGGTTTATTCTTTAAAAATATGTGTGAGTATATTTAGCATTATGTTACGTACATGTCTACATTGGAAGTATGCCTACACTTAAAAGGGATCTTCCCCTCTTTAAAATAGGGTAGGGTAATGAATCAAGATGTCATCTGAAATAAAATTGTTACAACAACACCCTTTAAACTCTAATTCCCTAAAGCATAAATTTTGAAGTTTCTATTATTATGCACTCTCATGGTAAGACTTGTTAGAAGAAATTCACTCTTAATGCCTCCTATTTTATAAAGTGACTTTGATTATTGACCAATAACTATCATCCAAAAACATTTTTTAAGAACATTTTTGAAGGTCTTGATGATAATCCTCCTATGGTGGACCACACCTACAAAAATATAACACGTTTTCACAAGAACCCTCGCATGATAAATTAGAGGAAGTTTTAGTCATTATCTAAGATGTTTTATTTAAAATGAGTCATCACAGTAGAAGTACCAACCAATAAAGATTAGTAATTAAAAACTTTTCACACCATCCCGTGCTCTTAAGAAGAAGAATCGCCTACTCAACTATTAAGTAACCTATTTTAGGTTGATTATAATAAGAGTTTTTTTATAATATAGATTAATTGATGGATAGGAGGTCTCATTACGATTTGACATACCATGATCATGGGTCCTAACGAGAACTACATTATCGTACTGGTTACCAAGCCAGGGTAATGGCTTTCAGTTGAAAATCTGGAAGACAAGAGGTCACATCACGAGCCGACTTGTTCTTTCTTGTTTGTTCTTGTGAATGGAACTGTCATTAGCTGGTTACCAAGTCAGGACAATGGCCTTCAATTAATTTTAAAAATATGTAAATTCTTTCAAATAACTCTGAATCTGTATCTAATAGATGGGACACAGGCATTTTGTGGGTTAAAAGGCATCCTTGTCGAGGCTATTGACGCCTGCTAGTAGTAGGGCCATGCCTGTGGTATTAAAGTTAACTTTACACTATTATTCACTTGGTTTTTTTTGTCTTTCCTGAATTCATTATCATATCTCTTTAACAATGGCTCTAAGATCCCTATGGTGGTATGCCTTGGAGTTCTATCTTTTTGGAATAATTTGTTTTTATGGATGTGGGACCCTTAATGCAGGTACTTCACCTTGCCTAGAAAAGAGGAGCTTCAACTATACATGGATAATGGTAAGATGGTCACTGTGGGAAAGTATTATTATGATTATTTTTAACACTATGGATTTCAAATCATGTCACTCATATTTACAATGAAGATATTAATTAAAACTTCTGATCAAGGTTTCCCAAGAGATGTTTGTGGAAATTTTAATAGTTGGCTATTTTATTCAATAATAACATCGTCCTTGCAATTTGGTATTCCTATGGTAGCTTTTGTCTTATATTTTCTTGAAATTAGTCTAAAAAACAAAGAGTCCAACAAACACTTTGTTTTTGGAACAACCTCTATCTAGTGAAGGAAATATTGATCACATAGAATTGCAAGAACATTATTACTATTATTACTAGTATCCATAAATGTCTAATCTTGTTTTTTTGCAAGGGAGCGAGAATACAACAATTGATTTCCTTGCATGAGGGCATGAAAGAAGGTCAACATGGGGGGAGGTTGGGCCTTTGTTTTTCCTTGCTTTATATCACCTTTTACTCAAAATCCCTCATGCTTTTGTTTAGCTTGAATAAGTTATTATCGTAGTTTTGTGCATTCTCAAAGATAATAAGTAAGTATTTTCTATTCCCTTGTTTTAATGAGATTTAAGCATTAAAATAATCATTAATAATATTTTTTGTGTTTACAAGTTTACAGACTTGTTTATATAACTAATCTAATGGATGCCAAGTTATTGTACCACGTGTTCCTGTACCACGCATTCCTTTACCATGGATTCTGGCACCAACTGGTGGTTTCTACACTCTAGTGACAACTCGCCAACCATGCGGATCTTTCATTAAAGATTAGTTCATCACGATTTGTGGAGAGAAATCAATGGATATTAAAGATTAGGATTACGGCCATATGCCTCAGATTAGCATTTTGTAACAGCCAAAAGGTTTAGTTTAAACTATTGTTATGTTTTTTCTTATAGTCGTAGGCATAATGGCTTGCAGTGAATGTAGAACACTGATAGGAAATAGGGGAAATGCTACAAAAAATTTGTGAATTGTAATTATTTTGGTATCGCCCTCTTTCTGGGTTGGATTTGGATCTCACGATGTACATTTTCTCATTTGGAATATAATATAAAGGAATGTGCCTTGTAATTCTATTTCTGCGTTTCAATATTACGACGATGCATTATTGAGTGTCTGAGTTTCCAGATTTCGTAACAGGGAAACGAAATGGTTGGCTAGGGCCCAACCAACCCAGCTCATTCTCCCTTTGTTAAAGGTGTGTTAATTTAATTTAAGTGCAAAGTGTGAAGCATATTATATATAGATTTCTTTCATAAGTAACATGCTTTAATTCCTATACAAATCGTGTGTCACAGATCCGTGGTGTGTGGGCTTGATCGTGTAAGATTCTTAACTTATACATTTTCCCTTTTGATGCTTGTTATATTTCTGTGAGAAGAGTGTAGTTACGTCGCCCGCATCAGTGCATTATCATTTCTGCAAGTCAAAGTTCCTTGGTTTATTTCTACAAGTTCTTTTTATTTATTTTTGCAAGCTCTTTATTTATTTTTGCCAGTGGTGTTTATTTCTAAGAGGGAGCATTTTTAATATTTAGAGATCCGTTAATGATTAATTTTCGTTGATAAACTTGGAATGAACATTTTCGCAATATAAAGATTAAGATTTCAATTAATAATTTTATGGGAAGAGTTTAACTTAATATTAAATCCTTAAACGAACTTTTGAATTAAAACATTTTTAAGTGCAAATCTAAATCATATGGTAAATAATCATCTCAAGGAAAGCCTGTTGACACATGGATCAGTTAAATTATTTATTTGCATGAAGGAAGTTTATTGTTTTATAAATATTTACTTTTACTTTTAAAAGCATTTCTTATTTTTGAATCTAAGAGTGGTTGAAGAATCTTTTTCCTTATGAGGGTTTACTTTCAAGTTCTATTTGCTTTGCACTTTATTTATTTAGTTAAACACACCCTTTAATTTTCACAAGTGATTTGGAAACCAAGTATAGGAATATTGGTTTTCTGGTAAATGAACTTCTGTTCTTGTACATGAATTGATATCCTGGTACAGGAACATAGTGCTCTAGTACACAGATTCAGAGCTTCTGTATGAAGTTCAAAATTTTTCAGTGCGGGTATAGAACACACTTCTAGTGCATAAACTTTATTCTAGTGTAGGAAAAATGTCCCAGTACAAGAATGTTGTTGTAGTGCAGGACACTAGTTTAGTGTAGGAAGGAATAGCTTTGAGGAAGAGAGATATCCTGAATAGCCTAATCATCGCTCTATCTCATAACTATAGTGAAGATAATTCTAAATGTTTACTTCATTGATCAGGATTGTTCACAATGAATTGAGAGTCCCTTTTATTTAAATTTTTTCAAAGTTTTTTTTTTTTTTTCCAGCTTCTAGAATGGTGTGGTGTCATTGTATTAACTAGTGCAGGTTGTTGAAGTCCTTCTTTGGCATTTCTAGTGTTGCACCTATAAGTTTATGAACTCTTGAGTTGACAATTAAATGTTAGGTTCTTTATTACGTTCAACATGGTGGTCGTTGGGCATCCGATGCAGACAGGTACAAAGACATTCAACAGGGCACAAAAATTGCCAGTAGAGAAAGTTCGGGAAAATATCATGCATTTCAAGATTGATCTTATGATGGTAAAGGAAAGAGTCTCGACAACCCGAGACATTGTCTTACAAGAGCATGTGTCGAGTCAATGACCAAGTTGTCTAATGTTAAGGAATGACTCAAGTCCCTCACAAGGCAACAAGAGGAGTACAGTTGGGAGTTCCAGAGAAACCCTCTACAAGGGCATATAGATAATCCTTGCAACACTACCAACCCGCGTTTATACATTGGGAAGAGCTGAGAAAAGTTCTCCAAATGCATCATGTTGGGTGATGTGATGTGATTTTACATTTTTAGATTAGTTTCTTTTTTGATCTTGATTATTATTAGATTTTTCTTCATCAAACAACTACCAAAACATAAAGAACAATGAGATAAAGAATAGAAGACATATGAAATCAACCAAAGCCAAAACCTCTCCAATCTTGAGAGGAAAACCCAAACGAATTTTTATTCTTATAGAAACTTCAATTGATGAATTCTAAGACCTAGATCCTTGATCAAAGCCCTTCCAAGACCAAGTCAACCTTTCCTTTGATATTTGCAACTTTAGACTTGCAATTGCAACTTTGACCTTGACTCTACTTCGACCCTGCTACTGCACTTCTAGTCTTCAACACTAAAATTTCAGATCTGCAATATGTGACTGCAGTTTCATATTATAGAAACCCTAAATCAGTTGGGTGATGGACAAGATCTCTTTAAATCAGTTAGACGATGGACAAGATCTCTTTCTTCATCCTTCGCTTGGATATAGGTTGCTTCCTCACCAATTTGGCTTTGCACAATTGAACTTCTATTACTATATTTCGACCCCCTATGGTCGCTGTAATATCTCAATCTAGTCTGCAATAGGGAGATGCCCCAAACCTTCACACATGTGAGTGTTTTGATCCATAATATGCCCAAACAATTTGGTTCTTCCTTCTTCTTCCTTCGCCAGGATAGGAGGCTTCTTCTTGTCGATTGATCGAACTTTCTTATGCCTGATTGAGTGCTCTTAAAATGAGGTCGATGACTCTATATATATGCTTCTTCACACAACCTTTTAGGTCAGCATGAAGTTTCCTTAGGCTGACTTGTTGCTCCATGAGGTCGACTTGATGCTTGCACATTTGACATGGTCTTGAAGGGTATTTTCACTCTATTTTGACTCAAATAATTTTTCTTACAGCATGTAACATGCCCAAATGGGTCATTGATTAAGAGATCATCTGTTATGCTCAAAATTGAAAGTGCTCGAAACTATATCGAAAATGAGCAACCGGAAAGGTATCGTCGTTGTGATTATGGCGCCGTGAACAGTTCGAAAAACTGATGTCGTATTAGGAAGATATCGCATTCTGTTCGTTTTACAAAACAACTAAAATTATGGTTACAGGGTGACTGGGATGCCCAGTCAGCATGCAGGTACAGTCAGCAGGTCGCATATACTAGGAATATTCCATTTTCTGAAACTCAATTATAATTCGACACGTGGTTGTTTCTGGGCCATTGATTTGGCTGTATGAATTTTTATTTGGGCCATTGGATGAGTGACACGTGGAAAGCTTGGAGGCTTCCATGTGTCCTCAGGAGGTTGGAGTAAAATTTATTTGGAGTCCAGTGGGTTCAACCTCGTGACCTCCATGGTGCCCACAAAAGCCTCCGACCAACTCGTCTGTCATGTGTTGCTTACCATATGAGTTGGCCGTATTAATTTATGTTGTATAGTTTTTAAAGTTGAGGGGGGGACCTCCAGCGGTCCCAACCCCATGGCGGCCCCAAAACAATGGTCACATGTAAATGTTTTTGAAACCCGACATCAAACAGTCTACCACTGGCAGCTATCCAAACCATTCTCCGATGGCTTTGTGGATGCAGTCACATGGAAATGTTTTAATATACCGTGGTATATAAATGTTACAACGACGATTTCCTAAACCATAACCTCAGCAATTTAAATAGAGGTCACATGCGCAGTATGGTGACTTTTCGTGCCACGGTCTTCGGAAGTTAAAACCGTAGCATTCAGGTTGGGTCGACTTGTCACATGGCGGAAGTAAGCGACGGTTAATTCAAATGGTTTTGGAATCTTGAGTTATGGTTCCGCGCCTCATTTTTATGTGGAGCTTTAAAACTTTTAATCTGCGAAGTTTAAGGTGGGGGGTCAGCATGTGACCACCCCGCCCTAATCACTTGCAGTTAAACCAAAAAAAAAATTTCCAGCGGGATTTGTGGAGGTACTCTAAATTTGGGGTTTTTTGCTATTTTTAGTAGTATTTAAGTGCAACCTCCACTTTTAGTGGAGTTTTTCTAGCTGATATTGGGAAAAACACTTTGGGAGGTCAATTTTCGACCAATTTGGGTGCAACAAGAGTCTACCTATAATAATTGGAGCATTCTGGAGCCACTGGTGTAGAGAAAACAACCATTAGAGGCTTGTAAACACATGTATTTTCAATTTTGAGCATAATGATAAAGAGGGACATGCCATTGGGAGCTGGACTAGCAGATGTAGCCCAGGAGGGGTGAACTGCTTCATCATGCCTGCTGTGTAAAAATTATCTGTGATGTTATTTCTCTATTATACACTGTTGTACAATGTTATTTAGGCTTATTTTCATGCTTAAAACTCACAATTTCTTCTATGTTTCATGGCTTAAAAACTCATTCGTTAAGCAAACAAATCGAGACAAATTGTACATGTTTTTATTACTGAAAGAAAACTTAGCTCAACAAACTAAGACACTACTTTCAGATTAGGTTGGTATTAGAGCTAGAGTTTATTCTTTGGTGTTTTTGTGTGCAAAGATTTGTTTAATTGTTTTCAAGGGTTTACATTCTTACTAAGCTCAAGATTAAGAGAGTAGAAGGAAAATTGGTGGAAGCAAGAGGTTCTCAAAGGAGGGAGAGATTGCCACATTATCCACCACCTAGTTCACCTCCAAAAGAAGAAAAAGAATCTATAAGCATACCTCCAGGAGAAGAAGAAACCCATGAAGAGGTGGATCCCAAAGAAGAAGAAAGAGTGTGTAGGAAAGAATTTCTTGACATGACTAAAATGGTGAGAGTCCTTTATCAAGAAAGGAATGAAATACTAGAAGGAGAATGATCCAAACTTCACAAGGAAGGTCAGGGATCATCAGGAGGTCACAATGATGAAGATAAATCAAAGAAGGGCAATGGAGGAAATGGTGGCAATGGAAAGTCACCATCCTCACCCTCATCATCATCATCCTCTACTTCATCTTCAGTACATCAGCCACATAAGTCAAAGAACACTGGTAAAAGTCCTTTTCTAAAAATTGATGTTAAGTTTGAATTATCAATGTTTAATGGTTAAGTCAATGTAAAAAGCTTGATAATTGGATTAGGCAATTGGAGATCTATTTGAGAATTCAGAACCTTCATGATGATGATACCAAAATCCAACTAGCTTCATTGAGGATGGAAGGTGCAGAGCTTGTTTGGTGGGAAGCCAAGACAAAGGAGGAGTTTAAAAATCATGGTAAGATTATTCTATCATGGATTGATTTCATTACTTCAATAAAACAACAACTTTATCCATTAGCTCACATGTAGAAAGCCATAATGAATTGGAAAATTTTTAGACAATTGAAAGGACAAAACGTACAAGACTACACCCAATAATTTAAGAGAAGAGCTCTCTTATTAGGGGTAGATTTGCAGAGCCAAGATACTTTGCTCAAGTACATAGGAGGCTTACATAGCTACCTAAGACATACTATTCTCATGTTTAACCCTACAAGTCTAGATTGAGTGTGTGTTCAGGCCACACATCTAGAAGCTATAGGGAAAAACATTACTGATGAGGGTAGGAAGAAACCTTTTAAGGGGAAAAACAAAGAGAATACCTAAAAAGGCAAGGGAAAAAATAATTCATTTGTAAAGAAATAGGGAGAAAAATTGGTTTGTAAACATTGTTCAAGAGAAGGCCATGAAGAGAAAAAATGTTGGAAATTACATCTTGAATACATGAAGGGGAAAGAAATTGAAACAAAACCCAGTACTCGTACTTCAAACTGTCACGTACAAGCTCCAAATGAAGAGAAGAGAATTGAATTGTTTCATGTGAGGGTCGTATCCAAACATACCAATATTAACACACTGTTTGACAATGGGTCACAAGAAAAATTAATCTCTGAATACTTGGTCAAGAAACTTAATATTGAGACCATTCCACATCCAAAACCATATCCAATTAGTTGGATTTGTAAGGATGCAAATTTACAGGTTTCAAAGAAGTGCATATTGTGCTTTGCAATAACTACACATTTTGTTGACACAGTTGAATTAGATGTGGTTCCGCTTGATATTATAGGCATTGTGTTGGGTAGTCCTTACTTGTATGACAGGAAAGAGATCTTCCATCACCATGAGAACAAATACCATTTATTCAAAGATGGCAAGGAGTTTATTGTTATAGCACATCGCAAGAAGACAAATATTGCAATGGTAAATGCTGGACAGGTAAAGAGGCTGGTGAATTCAAGTAAGAATTTTATTCTTCTAATGATTAAGCCTAAAGATGATATTAATCATGAATCATTTGAGGATTGTGATCCTAAGTTGAAATCAGATTTATATGATGTAGTTGATGCACATCATGAGATGTTTCAAGAGCTAATAGGATTGCCTCCAAAAAGGGAGATTCAACATGAGATTCAGTTACAACAAGATTGTCCTCTTCCAAACATCGACATGTATCACATGTCGATAATGGAGAATGTTGAATAAAGAGGCAAATCAAGGACATGTTGGACAAGGGACTCATAAGGCCAAGCACTTCACCATACGGTTCACCCATATTCTTGATTGCGAAGAAATATGGGACTTGGTGCATGTGTGTCGACTTCAGAGCTTTGAACAAGATAACGGTAAAGAATCGATACCCACTCCCAATGATAGATGATTTTCTAGATCAGCTAAAAGAAGAAAAGTTTTTCACTAAGCTAGATTTACGAAGTGGATATCATCAAGTAAGAATTGTATAAAGTGATATATGTAAGATTGCATTCAAAACCAAACAAGGACTCTTTGAGTGGTTGGTTATGTCGTTTGGTTTGTGTAATGCACCAACGAATTTCATGCGTGTTATGGATAATGTTTTGCGCCCATTTCTTGATGAATTTGTGATTGTGTATTTAGATGATATACTCATTTTCATAAAAATAATAGAAGAACATGTATTGCATGTGAAAAAGGTGCTTGATGTTTTGAGGAAAGATAAATTATTTCTTAAGATGTCTAAGTGTGAATTTGAAAAGACTTCTCTGGTTTATTTGGGACACATTGTATGAGGGGGTGAGTTGAGAATTGATCCTTCTAAAGTGGAAGCCTTTGTGAATTGGCCCACTCCCAAAACAGTAACTGAGGTAAGAAGTTTCTTAGGAACAGTTCAGTATTGGAGAAAGTTTATTGCTAGCTTTTCTGCCATAACAACTCCTATGCATGCAGTGACAAGTGTGAAGAAAGGCTTCCAATGGGGAGGAAAACAGCAGTAATATTTTGAAGCTTTAAAATACAATATTAGTTCAGCTCAGGTCCTTGCATTACTCGATTTGAGACGGACATTCGAGATACAAACTGATGCTAGTGATTATTCCATGGGCGCAGTACTTTTGCAGCATGTTAAGCCTATCGATTTTCATTTTGAAACATTCAATGGTGTTGTAACTAATTATTCTACATATGACAAAGATTTGTATGCGTTGGTACAAAGTGTCAAGAAGTGGAAACACTACTTGATGGGTAAAGAGACGATTATACATATCGATCACCAACCGTTATAGTACTTGCAGTCGCAAAAAAAATTGCAGCAATCACGACATTTCAGGTGGATGGGATTTCTTCAACAGTTTCACTTGGCTATAAGGTACAAGAAAGGTATTTTCAATAAATTTGTTGATATGATTTCAAGACCTATTATAAGTGCTTCTACTTTACTTTAAAATGATTCTATTGTACATGAGAGTTACATAGAACAATATGCACATGATGTTGATTTTAAATATGTGTATGCTAGTTTGAATGAAGGGAATCAAGTTGACGAAAATGATTATCACATGCATAAAAATTTGTTGTTTCATTTGGGCAAGTTGTGTATACCACAAGGAGAGAGACTTAGTGTCATGAGAGAGGCTAATTTGTCTCTTATTGCTGGACACTTTGTGGTAAGAAAAATAGTGACACATCTACAGAGGTATTGCTATTGGCCTCGCATGATCTTGTGTCATGTTTTATAAGAGGTTGTTCTACGTGTGAAAATATAAAGCCTAGCAATAGGAAGCTTGGGTTGTACACGCCACTATCGGTACCATCAAGGCCATGGGAGAGTGTCTCCATGGACTTTGTTGGAGGTCTAACTATGCCAATAAAACAACATGATTATCTTTATGCAGTTGTGGATAGATTCAGTAAAATGTGTATCCTTATGCTATGTAAGAAAACCATTACTGCTGAACTTTATTTTCAACATGTATGGGTTCATTATTGGTTTGCCAACTTCTATCATTAGTGATAGGGATTTGAGGTTTGTTGGGAATTTTTGGTCCAATATTTGGAAGATGATGGACACAAAGTTGAAAAAGAGTACTTCTTTTCATCCGCAAACTGATGGCAAAACCGAGGTGGTGAACAGAACTGTTGTGCATCTATTCAAAGGATATTGTAGAAAACATCCCAAGTTGTGGGATGAACAACTGCATTACATCCAGCACGCTTACAATTGGGCCAAGCACTCTTCTACAAATACTTCACCTTTTGAAGCCTGCTTTGGGTATTTCTCGAAATTGCCATTAGAATTCATCTTGGAGAAGTATGTTGCAATTTATGGGCATAGTGATATTGACAAGGCTCGAAAGTTCATTGAGAAAATTCATATTATTCAGCAACAAGTTTAAGAATAGCTTGAGAAGATTCAAAGTAAATAAAATGAGAGGCATGACAAACATAGATTTGATCACAAGTTTCAAGAAGGAGATGAAGTATGGTTGCACATAAGCAAAGAAAGGATGCAAGAAGAAGGTAAAAATATTAATCCCATTCGCTATTGTCCATTCAAGATCATAAAACAAGTTGGTAATAATGCATTTCAACTTGACCTGCCTTCATATATGCAAATTTATTCTGTTGTAAATGTGGAAACTTTACGTTTGTATGAGCCTCCTTTGATTGATGATAAAGGGAGTGATATTCAACTGCCGTCTATAGAATATTTCTCGCCAGAATTTGTGGAAGAACTCAAGGATGATACCATCCTTGATAAGAGGACACACACTTCTAAGAGGGAAGTGTCGATTATCTACGAATTGGGCTCAAGGGCAGCAAACCAAGTAAGAAAAGGTGGATGGAAGTGGAAAAGGTGAAGGAGTTGTACCCTCATCTCCTGAACATGTATTTAAAGTCTTTTGGGGTCCAAAAGCTTCCCAATTGGGAGGTGTGATTATGAGATCATGTGTTATTCTCAAAATTAAAAGTGCTCGAAACTGTACCAAACCTAAGCGACTGGAAAAGTCTTGTCATTGCGATTTTGGCGGCGTGAAAGGTTCGAAAAACTGATGTCGTATGAGGAAGATATCGCGTTCTGTTCATTTTCCCAAACAGCTAAAATTTTTGTGACAAGGTGACTAAGATGCCGAGTCAGCGTGCAGGTATGGTTAGCAGGTGGCATATACTAGGAATATTCTCTTTTCTGAAACTCAATTAGAATTTGACACGTGGCTATTGTTGGGCCATTGATTTGGTTGTACGAATTTTTATTTGAGCTGTTGGATGAGTGACATGTGGCAAGCCCGGAGGCTGCCATGTGTCCTCAGGAGGTTGGAGTAAAATTTATTTGGAGTATGGGGGTTCGAACCTGTGACCTCCATGGCACCCACGAAAGCCTCTAACCAACTCTCTTATCATGTGTTACTTACCATATGAGTCAACCGCATTAATTTATGTTGTATAATTTTTAAAGTTGAAGGGGGGGGGGGGGGGGGAGGGGGGACACCAACGGTCCCAACCCCATGGCGGCCCAAAAACAGTGGTCACATGTAAATTTTTTTGAAACCCGACATCAAGCATTCTACCATCGACATCTATCCTAACCATTCTCCAATGGCTTCGTGGATGTGGTCACATGGAAATGTTTTAATATACCATGGCATATAAATGTCACAACAACGATTTCCTAAGCCATAACCTCGGTCGTTTAAATGGAGGTCACATGCGTGGTATAGTGACTTTTCATGCCACGGTCTTCAAAAATTCAAACCGTATCATTTGGGTCAGGTCGACCTATCACATGGAAGAAGTAAGCGATGGTTAATTCAAACGGTTTTGGAATCTTGAGTTATGGTTCTGCGCCTCATTTTTATGCAGACTTTTAAAACTTTTAATCCACAGAGTTTAAGGTGGGGGGTCAACATGTGACCACCCCGCCCTAACCACTTGCAGTTAAACCAAATGGACTATTCCGGCGGGATCTGTGGAGGTACCCTAAATTTGGGGTTTTTTGCTATTTTTAATAGCAGTTAAGTGCAGTCTCCACTTTTAGTGGAGTTTTTCTAGCTGATATTGGGAAAAACACTTTGGGAGGTCAATTTTCGACCAATTTAGGTGAAACAAGAGTCTACCTAGACTAATTGGAGAATTCTGGAGCCACTGGTGCAAAGAAAACAACCATTAGAGGCTTGTAAACACATGTATTTGAAATTTTTAACATAATTACAAAGAGGGACATGCCATTGGGAGTTGGACTAGCAGATGTAGCCCAGAAGGGGTGAATTGGTCATCATGCCTGTTGTGTAAAACTTATGTGTGATGTTATTTCTCTGTTATACACTGTTGTACAGTGTTATTTAGGCTTATTTTCATGCTTAAAACTCACAATTTCATCTATTTTTCATGGTTTAAAAAATCATTCCTTAAGAAAACAAATGGAGACAAATTATACATGTTTTTATTACTGAAAGGACACTTAGCACAACAAACCAATACACTCCTTTGATATCAGCCATTCATACATGACAATGACTCGATGGATTTATGAGAAACATAGAAGCACTCAATGGGTTCTTTGACCTATAAAAATAAATTCTCTTGCACATGAAACCCATGCCTCGAGACTTACAATAATAAATTTAATTTTATCTTTTCATTAAATACATAAAATCATGATTACATCTGTCATTATGAAGACTAGACCTAGTTACATATTTCAACTCCCTCTTAACTAGGGAGTTATTCACAATCCATACAAGGTACTTAGACATTCTCAATATGAAGAATTCTCAAAAGAAGAGTCAGATTGGTAAACCATCTGTATAGTATCATATCATCCAACATTGTTTCATAACAAGGACTTAACTAACAACTCTATATCTCCACAAGAACATAGCACAATGTTGGTGAGACTAATGATTTATAGGCACCTTCATCATTGTCTCTCCAGGAGCATGCCTCACCTGGGTGTTCACAGGGTATGTCCTTCCAGGACTATTCTTATCTTGGATTTCCAGTCCTAAAAAAATATTGGTTCTCTGTCACTACTCTTATCTTGGATGCCTTACCACATCTTCAAAGAGTATCATATGCAAGATGCTTACCCAATCCTCCGTTATTTTCTTCCTTCTTCCCAAATGAAGACAAGAATGACGTTTCTATCTCTCCCTCTCAAATAGGGAGGATATACCCATTCCAATGAAGGAATGTACACAAGATCCCTCTTAACCAGGGACTTGTCCAAGCTCCCTCTTAGATTAGGGACTTGCTTCCAAGTTTCTTCTTAATTAGAAACTTGCTTCTAGGCTCCCTTTAGGGACCTATTTCTAGCAAAAACTCCTCCTTTATTGGTGGAGATCATGGGACCTTCAGCTTCTTGTATCACTCCTTTATTTGATGTCATGAATTTTGTCTTTAACATTATCGAGCCTTCATATTTGGGGCTTCTTTGTAGGGCATCGACCATCTATCACTTTCCTTATTGAATCAGGGCAGTCGTGTCATTCTTCTTTTCCTCAAAGAGTGATCCATTGGACCATATCTGGCTTTTCCTCATACAATTAACTTTTCCACATCATGTATCCTTCTGAATCTTCCATCCCACCACATGATTGAAAGTTGTGGGTAGCTTCCACATCTCTCTTTTGGTAGCCTTGTATCATCCCATCTAGATATTTTCTAAAAATAAAACATGAGCATTAAATCAAAATTACCTTTTGTGATGGCCCTTCAGCATGACATATTCTTGGTGTAACATAAAAATCCTACACATATATATCTATACATATCCATCCTATCTCTGAAAGCTTATTGAAAGCAATCCCCTCACCCTAAAAATTTATGGTCTTCCTAAGATTCATAAATCTAGTGCCCCATTAAGACCTATTGTTAACACAATAGGTGGTCCTTCCGGTCTTCGTGCTAAATTTTTTGCCCAAAAGCTTAAACCCCTTATGGAATGATTCCTATGTTAAGAACTCAACTTCATTCACTAAAGAATGGAAGGATATCAGGTTGGAACTTGGGAAGTTGTTAGTTAGTTTTGATGTTGTCTCCTTATTTACCAAAATCCCCATCCATGAGGCACTTGTGTCATAAATAGAATCTCGGACCAGGACATTTCCAAATTAGTTGGCCTCAGCCTCACCTCGACCTTCTTCAGTTTCAAAGGTGAGTTCTACAAGCAAACTTGCAGTGTTGCGATGGGTTCCCCTCTTTCCCCTATAGTTGCTAACTTATTTATGAAATATTTTGAGACCAAGGCCTTAGCCTCAGCTGAATTTCTCCCTAAAAGGTGGAAGAGGTTATTTTATGATACTTGTGTCATACGGCCCCATGGTCGGGAGAAGTTGGATCTATTTATGTGCCACCTTAATTCCCAATCAGACTCCATCAAGTTCACGATGGAAGTTGAGGTGTACGGATGCCTTCCTTTCCTTGGCATTATCGTCTCTAGAAATGATGATGGTTCTTTTTCTCACCAATTTTTTCTCAAGAAAACCCCCAGAGAACAATATCTTCATGCTAGTTCTCATCATTTTTTTGCCCAGAAGTTTGGGGTTATTAGCACCCTTGCCACCCGTGCTCTATGAATCTGTGATAAAAGCCCCTGGATTCAGAAAAATTCGATCTACTTGATGTCTTTGAAATTAATGGTTATAGTAGATCTCAAGGCCTCAAGACCTTTCAAAAATCCTGGGGTTCAAATTTAAGCCAAAAAATCAAAGCTCTCAGAATCATATGGAACCTGAATGACCGCGATGTGCTCGCCACCCTGAATCTAGCGCACTTCATCTCATCGAAAACTGACTCTGTAGGTGAAAGTTAGAGCTTGTTGTCCATTTTCTCAAACATGTAAATTTAAAAAAAAAATGATAGTCAACTGCCCAATCAACAATCCATATTGCTGACGTGGAAGTTGACTGTGCAGGATAAAATTTTGGTCAATTTGAATTTTTCTCCAATCTAATGAGGAGCTGACAAGTGTCAGCTGGTGGTTGGTTGAAATTTTGGTTCGTTGTCAGCATTTTATTAGAGGTGGAATGACCAACCAGGTGAGGACACGTGGTGCAGCTTGGGGCCACCATGTTCCCCCCCTGTTGGATTATACAATGGTGCAAAATTTATATATCGGAGGTTGGGTGGAGGTCAGGTTCGATCCCGTGACCTCCCCCACACTACGTGCACACAATACTGTATCACCTATCGGAAGTCCTTACAATACATAGTCGTTGGTTTATAATTATATTAATACAATTGAAATGGTGGGGGTAAGCGAGGGTTAGCCTGAAATGACCAGCCCCCATTCCATGGGACCACCAGCCATGAATGCCGGTGGGAGAAATCCTTAATGTGGATGATTAAATATTTAAACCATGATTATTAGCCCAAAATAATATTTATTAGCGCTAATCCACAACATTAATGAAAATTCGAATAAGTGTGGAGTTAACGTGTTAAGTGTGCTTAATTAGGGCGTTAAATCCACTTGAAAGTTAATTCCGCACTAATTGGCGGACCTCCAAATTCGAGGAAAGTGCCAATTTAACTCCAATTAACTCCAGTTTACCAAATTTAGCAGAGGTTTCCTAGGAGACACTGGAAGAAGTCATAACTTGGGCAGTTGTTGACAAAATTGAGCACAAGTAGAGGCTAGATATCTATTTTCAAGCATTCCTGACTCATTGTTGTAGTTTTTAAGGGTAGAGGAGCACTTATGGAAGTGTTTTTCCATCTTTAATATCAAAGATGCCTAGGGCCACCAGAAGAGGAGGCCAATTTTTCTTCACCTAAATACCAATTGAAGAGCTATAAGAGGCTACTTAGGGGTTTTTGGATGCTGTGAATCCATTAGTAACCTCTATTTACTGATTTGATCACATATTCATGGTCATATTGCAGTTTTGACAAGTAAGGTGTATGGATAAATCAGATGTTTGAAGTAGTTTTGGAAGCGGTTGAGCATGGAGGAGACCTTGTAGGGGTTTTCCTAATTCTAGAAAACTTTTTGTAGTAGCTGTGACCGGCATGGTTCAGCTCTGGTTCATGAAGTTTTTTATTGTATTCTCTAGTGTGTAATTGAAGGGTGTATGTGAGGGGCTTCTAGCTCTCATCAGTGAAATAATGTCATCTATTTAGGAGATATATTGTGTTGTTTTTATTGTGAGAGTTCTTTGCAGAAAACATTAACTTGGAGGGGTAATAGCCACATGTTATTGGCAAAAAATTGATATGTACTTTTGACACCAAATACAAGAGTGGTCTAGTCATGGTGACAAGCTAGGAGATGTAGCCCAGGAGGGGTGAAATCCTTCATCATTGCCTTTTGACTTGTGGTTTGATGCATATTTCTTTTCAAGTGTTTGATTATTTCATGCTTTATAATTTTTTCATGGAATTACACTCTTTAAATACACTTAAAATAAACCATTGAAATAATATGTTGTTCAGCTCGAATCTATGCACATAAGAAGAGTCAGAATGGTAAACCATATGTATAGTATCATATCATCCAACATTGTTACATAGCAAGGCCTTGAATAACAACTCTATATCTCCACAAGAACATAGCACAATGTTGGTACGACTAATGATTTATAGACACCTTCATCATTGTCTCTCCAGGAGCATGCCCCACCTAGGTGTTCACAGGGTATGACCTTCCAATTATATTCTTATCTTGGATTCCCAGTCCTAAAAGAATATTGGTTCTCTTTGGCTACTCTTATCTTGGATGCCTTACCACATCCTCAAAGAGTATCATATTCTAGATGCTTACCCAATCCTCCATTCTTTTCTTCCTTCTAACCAAATGTAATATTCCAAATCTGGAACAGCTCAGCAAGCCTGCTGAAATAACGCACTTCTGAGAATTCTGTGCATAGAAATTGAGTTTTCAGCTCCTAGACCCCTTAGATCAGCTCATCTAAGATCTAAATCCAAAAGGAGAGAAAAAACAAATCAGACTAGGTGGGTTAAATAGATCTCCCACAAACTAGTCTAGTTGAAAATCACCCAAAGAGAGGGGCTACAACTATATGCAAAGGACTTCTTTAGAAATAACACAGATCCACTAAAGCACAATGGGAGGCTGATATGGAGGTTCAGAAATCAGATATATAACAGCAAATAAGATCTTCTTTATAGCTCATGCATGATACAAGAGAAAGAATGAGATTATACAACAAAAATCCTCAGAAATGAGGTGCTACAACCATAAGAAAAGATTGCATAACCATGATAGTGTTATTTTTAGGGGCTATAGCAGAAGTTTATTAATCTTCAGATCTAGAGAAATATTGTACATAAAAATTTAGATCTAATACAGATGTGTGTATAAGAAATGCTGATCTATACTTTCCCCTTGGGGTTTTGTGCAAAACATGAAGCAGAGAGAGTAGATCTACGATCTAAGCTTGCAGATCTGCAGAATGATTCAGAAATTTCTGAATAATATAATGGTACAAAATATCATATCTAAAACTAACATGGATTGGATGGCCAATCCATGGATCACCATAGTGAGAGGAAGAATCCCAACACCAGAGATCTCTCCTCCAAAATGCAGTCAAAACACCCTGCAGTTGTAGATTTGCAAATAATGCAGTCCAGGGAGAGAAACTGGCCTCTAAGAATGTTTTTTCCTGATGCCAAGATGTATATCTGAAGCACAATCAACTAATGAACTCTTCCAGGAGGTTAAAATACACACTCACTGAGAAGAGCCACTAGTATAAGCTAGATCTGAGTAGATCTAGTTTCTTCCACTGCTGCAACTCACAAGGACAACCCAACCCTCAATAGGATCAGTGCTGTAGGTCTAAGGTGAGCTTGGCCTAAAAGCTTGATGTGGGAAAGGTAGCACAAGTCTCCTCCAAGAGCTACTCAAGGAAGGATGTGGGATTCCTAAGCAGGAAGACCCAACAAGGGATGTCTGAGCAGACAATACCTTCGAAAAATGGTAATCTTCAACAACATTCTCCTGTTGCTCTCCTCCTCCTTTTATAAGATTGGAGTCTTGGAAAAAACCTAAACCACTTCATTGGTTTAGCCCCTTTCACATTTAGAGTCTCCTTTTAGAACTGCGTTGTCCCTCAAAGAGGTTCAATGTATCTAGACCGCGTTGTTGACTTGGTCAAAGATGGCCCACTCTTGTGATTTAGACCCATTCACACCTGTAGGAGTTTATTTACATAGCCTAGATATGTCTTTGTTCACATAGGCATTGATTTATTCTTGTTTTTTAGGAGTTTTACATGTCATCCTTTACAATTTATTCATCAATCATGAAATGCAAAAATAAACAAGGAAAAATTAATATTCCTATTAGTTGCAGCTAAGTTAGGAATATTACGGTCTCCCCCTCCCAAATGTTGCTTTTCCTCAAGCAACTGCAAGGGTGCTGCAAAATCTCCCCTTCTTCTTTTGTGGCCTCTTCATTCAATACTCTCCACCATTGCTCTGAATTTTCTGCAATAGTTCTGTCTTCCAATGGTCCTTCCTCAATGTGCAATTGGGCCCTTGGTGAGTAAACCCAATGGCTCTCATCATGAAAGAATGGAAGGTTGTTATGGAAACCTTCTTGCTGATCCGTGGCCTCCTCAAGATAGAAGTGATGACAATCATGGGGATTTTCATGATTCATGAAAGTATCCCATCTCCATGCTATCATCCAAATGAAGTGGATCACCTCCCAACTAGGAAATCCATAGAAAAAATCCTCCCCAACACATATGAGAGGCATGTTCCGAACAAACATATGGCTCACTCTAAAAAGAGACAAGTGATCTATCATAGTGGCCATACAAAATCTTATGCTCCCATTGAAGCATGCAATGCAAAAATAATGTTGAATTCCTTTCCCCAAGGACACATCCAACAAGTTTGCCTCTCCTCCAATCATGCCCCCAACAAAGATAAGGAAATATTTAGCTTGTGGGATCATGATTAGAATCATGCTAGCTGCCATGTATGATAAATGAGAAGGAAGATATTCCCTCATGTGCAGCCAACGTAGTTTTATCCTTAACTGCCATAGAATAGGATATGACATGTGCCTTCCCCAACACTTGTTTTCTGCCTCATCCATTCTGAATGCTTGGAGAAAATGCATCATAGTTGGTGTAAAAGAATCACAACATGAGGAATATAATAGCTTGCCAAGATTCTCCAGGGAATGGCCTGCATCAACATAGTTCATGGCCTTGAGTAGTCCATGAAACCCATCATACATAGTGCCCCCCTTTAGAGCAATGTTCTGCAAATGAGTGTTAGAAAAATATAAGCATATAGGAGATACATGATAACATTCAGAAAGACAATTCCCTCTATATACTTGTTTTACATCAGTGGGGTAACTCATGGATGAGTTCCCTCTCACACTCAATGAGTAAGGAGATGTGAATGATGGCTCCTCCCAAGAGCTATGTTCCTCCTCCTCTACCAAGTAATCCATGCACATATTCATATGAGAGTGCACCTCTTACTTGAAACCTTCCCATATGAAACCACCCAAGAGAGTATGATATGCTCTAATGAAACCAGTGGGTTTGGAAAGCAGGATCTCATAGGTGGAATCTAGTAGTCTCTCCTCGAGCTTGGAGTCACTAACCAAAAGAATAAGATTATAGAAATATATAAGTCCATCAACCACCCCGAACCTTTCATCCTTTACTTCCCCATCAAGAACCCCCCATGTGAAAAGGTCCTTGGAGTATTCCATCATGAGTTGGGAATCCCAATAAGGATCCAAGCTCTCCAAGAATGACAGCGTTGTAGAGGTCTGAAATGCAGCCCCTGCCTTCTCATGGCACCCCTATTTGACATCCTTGATATCAAAATCACATGTTGGGGCATCATAATCTCCCTTTTGCTTCCCCATTTGCAACTGATCTTGCTCAAGACAAGATTGAAGCATATGGAATTCAACTTCCCCTCGGAAAGTCCTTGTCTTCCAAGGCTTCCTCATTTTGGCCCATATATACATGAGGGTTAGAATCCCCTTTCCATGTTCAGAAATATTCTTTGTGAATGAAGAAATCATGGACTACCCCAAAGATATGGAGTTTCCATGTGTCCTCATGCTCATGCCATCATATATCTCTGATTTCTCCTCCCTCAGCACAGATAGCTGAGTGGGAGTTAGCAATGTCCCTTTCAGGAAATTTCTCATCTCTCTTTTGAATCCATGAGATATTCTCTGCGCTATGCTAGCTTCTCCCAAGGCTCCCTCCTTAGCCAAGTATGTATATGCTACCCAAAGTTGAGAGAACACTTTAGACTTCCTCATATCAAGAGGTGCTCCTGGTAAAATACCTCCTTGCAAAGAGGTGTCAAGGCATAGAGTAGAATGTGGATGTAGGTAGACATATTTGCCCCTACCTTCACTGCATAGGTCCTCTTGCCTTCTTTGTGCTTCCAAGATTTGAAACAAAGAAGGGTTCATGCTCTTCATCTTGTGATGCCCTTCCTCCTCTTTTCCTTCTTCTATCTCCAAGATCTCATCATTGGACAATGATGGTACATGCTGCTCATGTGTTATGCCAAGAGCCTTATGTGTGAGATCTTGTGGAACTCCTTGCAAGTGTGTAAGAGTTTCTTTCATTGGAGCAAGTGCTCCATCCTCCTCTTCATGTGGTGCCTGAGGTGCTGTTGTCATGACTTCCTTATCATCTCCTTAACTGAAATTGCCTCATCATCAACAAGAAACCTTAGATTTGGGTCATCTATTGAAAGAGGAATCTCCATGCTTTCCTTTTGAGAAGATAATCCTTCATCCAAAGGATATCTTGCCCTTGGTAAGGCATCAAAAAAACTTACACCTTCTTCCATGGTCTTCAGAAATGGAGTTGGATTCATAGACCCTTCCAACTCATGCAAAATATCTGTCTAATATGGTTTGATAGTGTCAACAGAAGATGTTACACATGGAGCTTCATCTAACCTTTCTATCAATATTGCAATAAACCTTGCATAAGTAGGTGTATTTGATTTATTCAAGGAAAAGGACTCAAACAACCACCAAGCATATGCCTTACCTTCAAAATGCAGCGCTGCTACTTTGATGGCTTCAATCTATGAAACTTGATGTTGTTGCATAAAGTTGTCTAGCTCCTCCACCCAAACCCTAATTGGACATTTAGGTGATCCATCAAAGGTAGATAAATAGAATATACCCATACCATGCTGCTCCTTCTTTATGCCTTGGCTCTCCTTGATCTTGCAGAACCCTTGGAAGTTCAAGTTGTCTTTGAACTCCTTGGATTGAGCTTCATACTCCTGCAAATACTCTCTAAGAGTCTCCTTCTCAGGTACACCTCCTTTCTTCCTCTTCATGAAGAAATCACAAACAGAACGCTGAAGCTTTGGTGATATGGCTGAGTGCACATACCCATGAGATGAGGATTCAGAATTTTCTTCATGTATAGATCTTGTAGATCTGATCAGAAGATCTTTCTGTGCTTGAAACTTTCTAGGAGTTTCACTGCTCCTCTCTTCTTCTTGTTCAACCTTCTTGGAGAGGTTCTTACTGGATCTGAAAAGTGATGAGAGTAAAATCATCTTCTTCATCATTCTGACCTTGCTCCTTGCTTTACAGAACTTTGGCTTGGGGCCCACAGGCTAAGCCAAAGATCAAGCTCTAATACCACTGTAATATTCCAAATACGGAACAACTCAGCAAGCCTACTGAAATAACGCACTTCTGAGAATTTTGTGCATAGAAATGAGTTTGCAAATCCTGGATCCCTTATATAAGCTCATCTACGATCTAAATCCAGAAGGATAGAAAAAATAAATCAGACTAGGTGGGTTAAACAGATCTCCCACAAACTAGTCTAGCTAAAAATCACCGAAAGAGAGGGGCTATAGCTATATGCAAAGGACTGCTTCAGAAATAACGCAGATCCACTAAAGAAAAATGGGAGGCTGATATGGAGGTTTAGTAATTAGATATATAACAGCAAATCAGATGTTCTTTACAACTCATGCATTATACAAGAGAAAGAATGAGATTATACAATGAAAATCCTCAGAAATGAGGTGCTACAACCATAAGAAAAGACTGCATAACCATGACAACATTATTTTTAGGGGTTGAAGTAGCAGTTTATTAATCTTCAGATCTAGAGCAGACCTGTACATAAAAATTTAGATCTAATACAGATCTGTGTACAAGAAATGCTGATCTATACATTCCCCTTGGGGTTTTGTGCAAAACATGAAGCACAGAGAGTAGACCTGAGATCTAAGCTTGCAGATCTGCAGAATGATTCAGAAATTTCTGAATAATAAAATGGTACAGTAGATCAGATCTGAAACTAACATGGATTGGATGGAAAATCCATGGATCACCACAGTGAGAGGAAGAATCCAAACACCGGAGATATCTCCTCCAAAATTCAGTCAAAACACCCTGCAACTGTAGATCTGCAAATAACGCAGTCCAGGGAGAGAAACTGCGTTGTAGCCTCAGAGAATTTTTAGGCCTGATGCCAAGATTTAGATCTGAAGCACAATCAACTAATGAACTCTTCCAGGAGGTTAAAAGACACACTCACTGAGAAGAGCCACTAGTATAAGCTAGATCTGAGCAGATCTAGTTTCTTCCACTACTACGACTCACAAGGACAACCCAACCCTCAACAGGATCAGTGTTGTAGGTGTAAGGTGAGCTTGGCCTAAAAGCCCGATGTGGAAAATATAGCACAAGTCTCCTCCAAGAGCTACTCAAGGAAGGAGGTGGGATTCCTAAACAGCAAGAGCCAACAAGGGATGTTTGAGCAGACAATATCTTCAGAAAATGATAATCTTCAACAACCTTCTCTTGTTGCTCTCCTCCTCCTTTTATAATATTGGAGTCTTGGAAAAACCCTAAACCACTTCATTGGTTTAGCCCCTTTCACATTTAGAGTCTCCTTCTAGAACTACGTTGTCCCTCAAAGAGGTTCAATGCATCTAGACTGCGTTGTTGACTTGGTCAAAGATGACCCACTCTTGTGATTTAGACCCATTCACACCTGCAGGAGTTTATTTACATAGCCCAGATATG
The DNA here is from genome assembly GCA_034641835.2 of Pinus albicaulis. Taxonomy (NCBI): domain Eukaryota; kingdom Viridiplantae; phylum Streptophyta; class Pinopsida; order Pinales; family Pinaceae; genus Pinus; species Pinus albicaulis. Next base: position 1,214,172,914 of record CM076570.1, on the reverse strand, counting down.
TCTCTATTCACATAGGCATTGATTTATTCTTGGTTTTCAGGAGTTTTACATGTCCTCCTTTACAATTTATTCATCAATCATGAAATGAAAAAATAAACAAGGCAAAATTAATATTCCTATTAGCTGCAGCTAATTTAGGAATATTACACCAAATGAAGACGAGAATGAGGTGTCTATCTCTCCCTCTCAACTAGGGAGGATATACCCATTCCAATGAAGGAATGTAACTAAGCTCCCTCTTAACCAGGAACATTTCCAAGCTTCCTCTTAGCTTAGGGACTTTCTTCCAAGTTTCTTCTTAATTAGAAACTTGCTTCTAGGCTCCCTCTATGGACCTGTTTCCAACAACAACTCCTCCTTTATTGGTGGAGATCATGGGACCTTCAGATTATTGTAGCGCTCCTCTATTTGATGCCATGAATTTTTTCTTTAACATTATAGAGCCTTCATCTTTGGGGCTTCTTTGTAGGGCATCGACCATCTATCACTTTCCTTCTTGAATCAGGGCAATTGTGTCATTCTTTCTTTCCTCGAAGAGTGATCCATTGGACCATATTTGGCTTTTCCTCATACAATTACCTTTTCCAAATCATGTATCCTTCTGAATATTCCATCCCACCACATGATTGCAAGTTGTGGTTAACTTCCACAACTCTCTTTTGGTAGCCCTATATTATCCAATCCAGATATTTTCTAAAAATAAAAAATGAGCATCAAATCAAAATTACCTTTTGTGATGGCCCTTCAGCATGACATCTTCTTGGTGTAACATAAAAATCCTACACATATATATTGATACATCTCCATCCTCTATCTGAAAGCTTATTGAAAGTAATCCCCTCACCTCCAAAATGTATGGTCTTCCTAAGATTCATAAATCTGGTGCCCCATTAAAACCTATTGTTAACGCAATAGGTGGTCCTTCTTATCTTCCTGCTAAATTTTTGACCCAAAAGCTTAAACCCCTTATGGGCCACATTGATTCCTATGTTAAGGACTCAACTTCCTTAACTAAAGAATGGAAGGATATCAGGTTGGAACTTGGAGAGTTGTTAGTTAGTTTTTATGTTGTCTCCTTATTTACCGAAATCCCCTTCCATGAGGCACTTGTTTCATAAATCGGATCTCGAACCAGGACATTGCCAGATTAGTTGGCCTTGGCCTCACCTCGACCTTCTTTAGTTTCCAAGGTGAGTTATAAGAGAAAACTTGCGGTGTTGTGATGGGTTCCCCTCTTTCCCGTATAGTTTCTAACTTATTTATGGAAGATTTGAGACGAAGGCCTTAGCCTCAACTCAATTTCACCCTAAAAGGTGGAAGATGTTTTTTGATGATACTCGTGTCATATGGCCGCATGGTCGGGAGAAGTTGGATATATTTTTGTGCCACCTTAATTCCCAATCAGACACCATCAAGTTCACGATGGAATTTGAGGTGGACAGATGCCTTCTCTAGAAATGATGATGGTTCCATTTCTCACCAAGTTTTTCCCAAGAAAACTCCCACGGAACAATATCTTCATGCTAGTTCTCATCATTTTCTTGCCCAAAAGTTTGGAAATCTTATCACCCTTGTCACCCGTGATCTAAGAATCTTTGATAAAAGCCTGTCAGAAAAATCCCATCTACTTGATATATTTGAAATTAATGGTTATAGTAGATCTCAAGGCCCCAAGGCCTTTCAAAAATCCCGATCAAGGGCTCATTTTTAAGCCAAAAAATCAAAGTTATCAGAATCATATGGATCCTGAATGACCGCAAAGTGCTCGCCACCTTGAATCCGATGCATTTCGTTTAATCTAAAACTGACTCTGTATGTGAAAGTTAGATCTTGTTGTCCATTTTCTCAAATAGGCAAATTTAAAAAAAAATGACAGTCAACTGCCTAGTCAACGTTTCGATCGAATGAGGAGCTGACAAGTGTCAACTAGTGGTTGGTTGAAATTTTGGTTCATTGTCAGCATTGTATTGGACGTTAAATGACCAACCAGGTGAGGATAAGTGGTGCAGCCTGGGGCCACCACATGTCCCCTGTTGGATTATACAATGGTGAAAAATTTATATATCAGAGGCTTGGCGGAGGTCGTGGGGGGTTGGGTTCTACCCCACGACCTCCCCCACACTATGCGAACACAATACCATCTCACCTACCGTAAGTCCATACAATACGTAGCCGTTGGTTTATATTTATATTAATACAATTGCAATGGTGGGGGTAAGCGGGGGCCATCCCCAAAGGACCAACCCCCATTCCACGAGACCACTAGCCATGACCACCAGCAGGAGCAAAGCTTAATGTGGAGAATTAAATATTTAAAACATTATTATTAACGCATAATCATATTTATTAGTGCTAATCCACAACATTAATGCAGATTTGGATAATTGTGGAGTTAGCGCGTTAAGTGTGCTTAATTAGGGTGCTAACTCCACTTGAAAGTTAATTTTGCACTAATTGGAAGACCTCCAAATTCAAGGAAAGTCCCAGTTTAACCCCAGTTAACTCCAGTTGCCAAATTTAGCGGAGGTTTCCCAGGAGAAACTGGAAGAAGTCATAACTTGGGCAATTTTTGACCAAATTGAGCACAGGAAGAGGCTATATAGCCATTTTCAAGCATTCTTGACTCATTGGTGTAGGTTTTAGAGGTAGTGGAGCATTTATGGAAGTGATTTTCCAGCTTTTAGATTTTTTGAACTATAAGAGGAGGCCATATCTGCTTCACCTGAAGACCAATTCAAGAACCAAAAGAGGCTACTTAGGGATTTTTGGATGCTTTGAATCCATTGGTAACCTCTGTTTACTAATTTCAGCACATATTCAGGGTCATGTTGCAGGTTTGACAAGTAAGGTGTATGGATCAATCAGATGTTTGAAGCATTTTTGGAAGCGGTTGAGCATGGAGGAGACCTTGTAGGGGTTTTCTAAATTCTAGAAAACTTTTTGCAATAGTTGTGACCAACATGGTTTAGCTCTAGTTTGAATTATTTATTCATGAAGTTGTTTATTGCATTATTAAATGTGTAATTGTAGAGTGTATGCGAGGGGCTTCTAGCTCTCACCAGTGAAAGAATGTCATCTTTGTAGGAGATATGTTGTGTTTTTGTTATTTTGAGAGTTCTTTCCAGAAAGAAACATTACCTTGAAGGGGTAATAGCCATATTTTATTGGCCGCAAACTGATATGTACTTTTGACACCAAATACAAGAGTGGTCTAGTCATGTTGACAGGCCAGGAGATGTAGCCTAGGAGGGGTGAACTCCTTCATCATTCCCTTTTGTCTTGTGGTTTGATGCATATTTCTTTTCAAGTGTTTGATGATTTCATGCTTTACAATTTGTTCTTGGAATTACATTGTTGAAAGACACTTAAAAGATACCATTGAAGTAATATGTTGTTTGGCTCAAATCTATGCACATAAGAAGAAAGCATTCTTAAAATTTTAAAGAGGTACTTAGCATAGAATTCACTAATACTCCTCTATTTAGATCAAGTAGGTATCATAGCTATAGGTTTATTGTTAACTTGGGTTGCTTGTGAAAAGAGGGTTTGACTATTTGCAAGGTGAAAATGCTTACAAGGTTAAAGCTCCAAAGAGGAGAAGGAAAACTTGTTGGGGTAGATTCGCAAATTGGAACAAGGAGAAGGAGGCCAAAGTTGCTACAAGCTCCACCTCAAGTTTTATCTCCAGAGATTTTTGAGGCTTCAGTAATCATGTCTCAAGGAGGAGAGCATGCAAGCCTGACAAAATATGAAAGCTTCAAAAAGGCTTTTTGGGACATGTTAGAGATGGTGAGGGTCCTTATGAAGAGAGGAACTCACAACTGCAAGGTGAAGGCTCGAGATCTTCAAGAGGAGAAGTTTTTCCAATAAAGGAAGAAGGTAAAAAAAATGGTGATAAACCACCATATTCTCCACAAACTTCATATTTTTCTACAACTTCGATTCAAAATGATGATATAGAAAGTCCTTCCAAGATGGAAAATAGACATGTTTGTGCCTTTTTTCCATATTATGTGGAGGATGAAGTTCACTCAACACCTCATGTTAAGGCACTAAAAGAAGAGAAAAAAGAGTCTAAGAGAACACCTTAATAATTGGAAAGGAGTATGAAACCATATTTGTGCCTCAATCAAGAGATGAGACAAATGGTGAGCATGCATATACTCCTTATTTACATGCATCCATTAATGTAAATTCTTTTGCATCCTTTGAAAGACACAACATGGGCATTGGGTCTAAGCTCCTGGAAAAGATGGGTTAAAAGGAAGGTTTAGGTCTTGCTGTGGATCAACAAGGCATCAAGAACCCAATAGAGGTAAAAGAGATACCTAAGTATGAAGGCTTGGGTTATGTTGCACCAGAATAATGGCCTTCTGATGACAGCTATTGTGTATCATGTACCTTTTGTAACAAAAGAGGACATGAGAAGGAAATGTTTTGGACTTTGCATGCAGAACTAGTACCTGATTGGTTCTCCAAATACAAAAGAGACTTGAAGGTATCTCCAGAGAGAGATGAAAAAGTTGAAGAAGAAGTTGATTCAAGTTCTTCTTGTCATGCAAGTTCATCATCTAGGAATCATAAGCCAAAGGACACCAAGAAAATTTATACTCGTCTTGTTCATTCAAATGCTTCTCCTAAAGGAAAAAAACCTGTTGTTTTGAGTGACATGTTGAGGAGAATGTCTCCATGCACTTTTTGCATTTATTCTAACCATTGTGTAGATGAGTGCGACAAAAGAAAAGGCATCATCAAGAAGATGTTTATGTCTCTTAATATTGTGAACGAGAAGAGGAAAAATCAATCAAAGAAAAAGGCATGTGAGCGAATAAGAGCTAAAAGGAACTTTTGGACTCACTGTAATATCAGTGGGCATTGGATCGAGAAGTGTTGGAAATTTTTTCCACAACTTCATCCTGGTAAGGGAAAGCAAGTCATGCAAGCACCAAAAAAGGAAGTGACAAAAGAAAAAGTGGTGCAAGATGCGACCATTCATGAAGAAACTTCAAAAGAAGGAAAAGTTCAAATAGAAGGCTCACTTACCATGTTGGGTAAGAACTGTTCGGAAAATTTGTCCAGTTGAGATTGTAAGTCTTTGTTTGCACTAGTTGCATATCCCCATAGTGGGTAATTTGTAAAAGTGATAATTCATGAATAAATCACTTACATGCAACAATGTTTTCTTTAGCATGTTTATGCTAGTTTGGTTTGGTTGTTATTCAATGGAAACGAAAAATTTGGGTGTCATGTTCTCCATGTTGTAAAATGCATTTCTCTTTGATTATGTTAGAAATCATTTTGAAAACTGTTGTATGAGTAGTGGCAGCATATTTTGTATGTACAAATTTGTTCAGCACTCAATTTCTACAAGTATTTTCCATGTGCAGCTTGTATTGGTTTATGTCAAAGTATTTTGGATTTTATCCTTGACAAGGATTTTTGAAAATAAACACCATTGAATTCTTCTTGTGGAGGATGTTGTTATGCATGGTTATATTGACATGGACAAGTCGATAATAACCACCAACTTGAAACCTTTGGTCAAGTTACAATTCAAGTTCAACATGAAAAAGAGGCATCAAGGCACTTCAAACTTCGATTGGGTCGATTTTAGAAGAATGAAGGAACTATACCTTCAATTGCTAAATAGCTGAAAATGAAATTTTGGAGACCAAAATTCTTTTAGTGGGGAGATATGATCAATAGATCAAATTTAAGCCCAAAAATGAAAGTTCTCAGAATCATTCATAACCTAAATGACCGCGAAGTGTTCGTCGCCCTAAATCCGACGCACTTTGTTTCATTGAAAACCAACTCTATATGTGAAAGTTAGATCTTGTTGTCCATTTTCTCAAATAGGTAAATTTAAAAAAATATTACAGTCAACTACCTAGTCAGCAGTCCATACTGCTGATGTGGCAGCTGACTGTGCAGGGTAACATTTTGGTCAATTTGATTTTTTGTCAGGTCAAATGAGGAGCTGACAAGTGTCAACTGGTGGTTGGTTGAAATTTTTGTTCATTATCAGCATTTTATTGGAGTTTGAATGATCAACTAGGTGAGGACACGTGGTGCAATCGGGGGTCGCCATGTGCCCCTCTTGTTGGATTATAAAATAGTGAAAAATTTATATATCAGAGACCGTGTGGAGCTCAGGTTCGACCTCGTGACCTCCCCCACAGTACGCGCACACAATACCATCTCACTTACCGGAAGTCGTTACAATACATAGCCATTGGTTTATATTTATATTAATACAATTGCAATGGCAGGGGTAATCGGGGGCTAGACCCCAGTCCACAGGACCACCAGCCATGATTGTCGGCGAGAGCAAACTTCAATGCGAAGGATTAAATATTTAAACCATGATTATTAACCATAATCATATTTATTGACGCTAATCTACAACATCAATGTGGATTCGGATTAGTGCGGAGTTAGCATGTTAAGTGTGCTTAATTAACGTGTTAAATCCACTTAAAATTTAATTGTGCACTAATTGGCGGACCTTGAAATTCGGTGAAAGTGCCAGTTTAACCCCAGTTAACTCTAGTTTGGAAAATTTAGCGGAGGTTTCCTAGGATAAACTGGGAGAAGTCATAACTTGGGAAGATTTTGATAGGAGCACTTATGGAAGTGATTTTTCGAGCTTGAAGATTAAAGATGCCTAGGGCTACCAAAAGAAGAGGCCACATCTGCTTCACCTGCTTCCATTGGTAACCTCCATTTACTGATTTGAGCACATCTTCAGGGTCATATTGCAAGTTTGAAAAGTAAGGTGTATGGATCAATCAGATGTTTGAAACATTTTTGGAAGCAGTTGGGCATGGCTGAGACCTTGTAGGGGTTTTCCCCATTCCAAAAAACGTTTTGCAGCAGTTGTGACCAACATGGTTCAACTCTGGTTTGACGTCTTTATTCATGAAGTTTTTTATTGTATTCTTTAGTGTGGAATTGAAGGGTGTATGTGATGGGATTCTAACTCTCACCAGTTAAAGAATGTCATATTTGTAGGAGATATGTCATGTTGTTGATATTGTGAGAGTTCTTTGCAGAAGAAAATTACCTTGAAGGGATAATAGCCACATGTTATTGGCATCAAATTGATATATACTTTTGACACCGAATAAAAGAGTGGTCTAGTCATGTTGATAGGCCAGGAGATGTAGCCCAGGAGGGGTGAAATCCTTCATCATTTGCTTTTGTCTCATGGCTTGATGCATATTTCTTTTCAAGTGTTTGATGATTTAGTGCTTTACAATTTTTTCATGGAATTAAATTGTTGAAAGACACTTAAGAGAAACCATTAAAGTAATTTGTTGTTCAGTTCAAATCTATGCACATAAGAAGAAATCATGTTTAAATTATGAAAGAGGTACTTATCATAGCATTCACTAATACTCCTCCATTCATATCAAGTAGGTATCAGAGCTACAGGCTTATTGTTAGCTTGTGTTGCTTGTGCAAAGAGGGTTTTACTATTTGCCGGGTGAAAATGCTTACAAGGTTAAATCTCCAGAGAGGAGAAGGAAAACTTGTTGGTGCAAATTCCGAAGTTGGAACAAGGAGAAGGAGGCCAGAGTTTCCACAAGCTCCACCTCAATTTTTGTCTCCAGATATTTTTGAGGCTTCAATAATCATGTCTCAACGAGGAGAGCATACAAGCCTGACAAAAGATGAAAGCTTCAAAAAGTCTTTTTGGGACATGTTAGAGATGGTGAGGGTCCTCTATGAAGATAGGAACTCACAACTGCAAGGTGAAGGCTCTATATCGCCAAGAGGAGTAAGTTCTTCAATAAAGGAATAAGGTAAAAAAAATGGTGATAAACCACCATCTTTTCCACAAACTTCATATTTTTCTACAACTTTGATGCAAAATTCTAATGTAGAAATTCCTTCCAAGATGGAAGATGGACATGTTTGTGTCTTTTTTCGACATGATGTGGAGGATGAGGTTCAATCAACACCTCATGTTAAGGAGCTGAAAGAAGATAACAAAAGATTCCAAGAGTATGAAACCATCTTTGTGCCTCAATCAATGGCAAGGGACCTTGGGCCCTTAACCATTCCTTTCCAGGTGATATGAAGGAGGAAACAAAAAAAGAACAAGAGGAGATTCCTTCATGTCATGGGGAGTCTTATGTAGTTGGGTCTATTGATCTTCAGGATGGTGAGCAACAATGTGAAATTATTCAAGGAGGCTTGCACGGTGACAAGAATTTGGAAGTACGCGAGGAAATTCTACCTAATGGTATTGATGAGGTAGCCTCATATATAACTGCGTCCATAGATCCACAAGGAATGTTCGTAAAGAATATGAACATTCAATTATAGTGCATCTATGTTCAACAATTGAAGAGAATGAACAACATATTGTCTTCACAGATGGAAGAGGCCGGGGAGATTTGAGTGAGGAGCCAGCCATAGTGAACCAACATGATGAGCATGATCATGAGGAGAAACATGACAGAAATAATGTGCAAAATAAATCATTCCCAGAGAGTCGGTCAAAGGCTCAAGTTGAAGCTTTATGTTGGGCCTTTCTTTTTCCTTCCTTTATATCACCTTTTACTCGAAATCCCTCATGCTTTTGTTTAGCTTGAATAAGTTATTGTCGTAGTTTTTTTCATTCTCGGAGATAATAAGTAAGTATTTTCTATTTCGTTTTTTTAACTAGATTTAAACATTAAAAGCATCGTTAATAATAGTTTGTGTGTTTGCAAGTTTACAAAGTTGATTATATGCCTATTATAAAAGAGGCCAAGTTCCTGCACCACACATTTCTGTACCATGTATCATTCCTAGTGTACCATACATTCCTGCACCAAATGGTAGTTCCTGCACTCCCGTGACAGATCACCAACCATGTGGATATTTCATTATATATCAGTTCATCACGAGCTGGGCTCAGAACAGGAGAGAAATCAACGGATATTAAATATGAGGATTCCGGCCATATGCCTCATATTAGCATTTTGAAATAGCCGAAAGTCTTAGTTTAAACTATTGTTATGTTTTTGTTACAGTCATAGGACTAAGGGCTTGTATTTAATGTAAAACTCTGATAGGAAATAGGGGTGATGCTACAACTATATTATGAATTTTAATTATTTTGGTATCGCCCTATTTCTAGGCTTGATTCAGATCTCACAATGTACATTTTCTCATTTGGAATATATTACAAAGGATTGTGCCATGTTATTCTATTTTCGCGTTTCAATCTTATGGTGATGCGTTTTTGAGTGACTGAGTTTCTAGATTTCGTAACAGGGAAACGAGTTGGTTGGCTAGGGCCCAACCAACCCCACTCGTTCTCCCTTTGTTAAAGGTGTGTTAATTTAATTTAAGTGCAAAGTGTGAAGCAGATTATATATATTTCTTTCATAAGTAACAAGCTTTAATTCCTTTAAAAATTGTGTGTCACGGATCCGTGGTGTGTGGGCTTGATCGTATAATATTCTTAACTTATAAATTTTCCCTGTTGATGCTTGTTATATTTCTACGAGAAGAGTGTAGTTACATTTTCTGCACCAGTGCATTCTCGTTTCTACAAGTCAAAGTTCCTTGGTTTATTTATGCAAGTTATTTTTATTTTTTTCTGCAAGATTATTGTTTATTTTTTCCAGTGATGCTTATTTTTTAGCGGAAGCATTTTCAATATTTAGAGTTCAGTTAATGATTAATTTGAGTTGATAAACTTGGAAAGAACATTGTCGCAATACAAAGATCTATGCTTGCACTTAATAATTTTATGGGAAGAGTTGAACTTAATATTAAATCCTTAAACAAAATTTTGAGTTAAAATTTTTTTAAGTGCATATCTAAATCATATGGTAAACATTCATCTCATGGAAATCCCGTTGACACATGGATTAGTTAAATTATTTATTTGTATGAAGGAAATTTGTTGTTTTGTAAATATTTAATTTGAATTTTAAAAGCATTTCTTATTTCTGAATCTAAGAGTGGTTGAAGAATATTTTTCTTATGAGGGTTTACTTTCAAGTTTTGTTTTCTTTGCACTTTATTTCTTTAGTTAAACACGCTTTTTATTTTTCGCAAGTGATTTGTAAACCAAGTATAGTAATACAAGTTTTATTTTACAGGAACCTCTATTCTGGTACAGGAACTGATATCTTGGTACAAGAATAGAGTGCTCTGGTACACAGATTCAAAGCTCCTCTATGAAGGTCAAAATCTTCAGTGCAAGTACAAAAAATACTTTTGGTGCATAAACTTCATTCCAGTGTAGGAACAATGTTCCAGTACAGGAATGTTGTTGCAGTGGAAGAGCGATAATTTAGTGCGGGAAGGAATATTTTTGAGGAAGACATATATCCTAAATAGCCTAATCATCGCTCTAGAATTTCCAGTGCTGCGCCTCTAATTTTACGAACTCTCGGATTGACAATTAAATGTTAGGTTGTTTATTACGCCCAACATTTTGGCGCTGTTACCGGGGAGGCCCCTAGGGGATTGACCTTGGTAACCTGTTGCATGTTGGTTTGCTATTTACATATTTTTTCTCACAAATTTTATTTCCTTAGAATTGATTCTTTGAATTTGTTTCTTTCCTGCAATATTTTTAAGGTTTTTCATTTCTTGGGTGGTGTAAGAATCCCCCCATCTATTCAACCACGTGCTGACAAGATATACCAACTAGCTTGTTGAAAACAAAGAAATGGAATTTCGAGGCATTTTTCAATGAGGAGCTTGAGGCTAATATCAATCATCCAATGCATGTATTTCACTAATCAGTTTGAAGGAACATTCACAAAAGGAGTCGCGAAGTAGTATATGGAGAACCTCTGTTCATTTGGCAACAAATGACAAACACTATTACTTTTGAATTCCCTATCAAAGATCCAAGAGTCACACAAATTCATAGTATTCCCCCATGTTCACTACCAAAATTTGATTGTTTGGAAAATGAAGACCCTGATATATTCTTATTTAAGTTTGAATTACTTTGTAGAGGATATGGTTATTTTACTAATTCTCAAAGGTTGTAATTGTTTCCTCTTACTCTAAAAGTAGTAGCTCTCTGATGGTTCACGAGCCTTGTAGGGAACTGCATTCAAACATGGGAAGACACGAAGAATGTATTCTTGAATAAATACCAAGACTACTTCCACGCCGATGAAGATATTTTTGGAATAACACAAAGGGAAAATGAAATTTTGGAGGACTATGTTGAGCGATTTCTATACAACCTTCCAAAATCAAAACATAAACATCATTTGGAAAAAGAGACCTTCAAAACACTCCTACTCAAAGGAATTAAAGATGATTTTTTAGAACCTTTAAATCTGATGCAGAGCAGGATAAATGTTTCCTTTAACTAAGTGTGATGTTTGAATTATGCACTGGGTATTCAAGAGAATCTCCCAAGATTGACAAGAATTAGAAAAAAAATTATTTATAATTTTGGAATCTGCTACAAAACAGATGACAATTCTCTAAATTTACAATTGGATGATTTGCAGGAAGAACGAAAGTAGTGCAAGGAGGATCACTCAATCAATTTTCCATCACTGTTAGGATTACAAGTATTTAAGGAATCAAGTAAAGAAATAAATGGCAACTGGTGTAAACATGTTCGCATCTTTTAATGCGGGAATGATATTTATTATCCTCATGAGTTCCTCAACAGATCTATAACCTTACCATTACATGGAATATCAAATCTCCTCAATTCAATACTTTTTTTTGTGATGACTGGACCCCATCTCCCTCGGAGCCATATATTCCCACAACCTCAAGGATGGTTTGGAGCCTCCTCTCTAGGGAATTTCCCCATGGAAAATCCATTACCTATGCCACAACAACTACAATTTGTGTCCAATGCACCACCATGTTATCCTTATCTATGGTCCCAGTCATTTGTGCAACCAAATCCTAATTTAACTAATCAAGTTTCACATCAATTTAAAACACCTATTTTCTGACTCACTCCCCTACTGAATGTAATGCCATATCTTTTAGAGAGGGGAGAGGAGTGAATTTAGAAACTTCCCCTTTTACCACTACACATTTACCACGGGAAGAAAATTTAATCCATAAACCATTAGAGGAGAAATCTATGATTAGAACTTGTTCGAAAACCGTTGTTGAAGCTCACCAAGAAGAAAACACTATAATTTCCCTTAACCATCCTTGTCAATCTAAAGAAAATAAACTTCAAGTTGTGGAAGATTTGTATCATGAGATAGCTTCACGGGGCAAGGAAATAAATAAGGAAGGGTGAAAAGACCCCCCTAGTAAGACCTTATTGAACCGATAGGGAACCAAAATAAAGGGAGAACTCTGCCATTCAACCAACCCCCCTGATGGAGTGGGAAAACCTTGCCAACTCACCCTATGGGATAGAAGCGTTAGCGGGAGATGATTTTCCACATCAATTCCATTTCTGTGTGATAAAAGGAGTAGTAAACCCAATCAAGTACTGAATAGTTTCATTGTGGCTGACTATATAGTTTTTCATTTCCACACCAACATAGTTTTTGCATATTTTACACATAGTATAGGTCGAGTAGTATAGGTTATGTAGAAATTGGCATGAACATGTTTCCTTCCTGGGCATGGTGGATCGAGAACTGGTGGTTTCATGTAGAACTCCATCATGTTCGCATAGGCTAATAATATAGTCTGGCTAGTGTACGAGTTGGAGAATCATCAATATGTGGATATCATTGAATCCTGGTCTCAAACAGTCATAAACACACATCATTCCCTCATCATTCGACAACTCTTTGTACCATATTAATCAAAGAAACTCGTTGCTCAAACTTTGGTATGTATCGAAGTTTATTCTTTAAAAACAAGTGTGAGTATATTTAGCATTATGTTACATACATGTCTACATTGGAAGTATGCCTACACTTAAAATGGATCTTCCTCTCTTTAAAATAGGGTAGGGTAATGAATAAAGATGTCATCTAAGATAAAATTGTTACAACAACACTCTTGAAACGGTAATTCCCTAAAGCATAAATTTTGAAGTTTCTATTATTATGCACTCTCGTGGTAATACTTTTCAGAAAAAATTCACTCTTAATGCCTCATATTTTATAAAGTGAATTTTATTGTTGACCAATAACTATCATCCAGAAACTTTTTTTAAGGTCTTGATGATAATCCTCCTATGGTAGACCACAGCTACAAAAATATAACATTTTTTCACAAGAACCCTGGCATGATAAATTAGAGGAAGTTTTAGTCATTATCTAAGATGCTTTATTTAAAATGAGTCATCACGGTAGAAGTACCAACCAATAAATATTAGTAATTAAAAACATTTCACACCATCCCGTGCTCTTAAGAAGCAGAATCACCTAGCCAATTATTAAGTAACCTATTTAAGGTTGATTATAATCAGAGTTTTTTTATAAGATAGATTAATTGACGGATAGGAGGTCTCATTGCAAGCTGACCTACCATGATCATGGGTCCTAACGAGAACTACATTACCGTACTAGTTACCAAGCCAGGGTAATGGCTATCAATTGAAAATATGGAAGACAAGAGGTCACATCACGAGCCGACTTGTTCTTTCTTGTTAGTTCTTGTGAGTGGAACTGTCGTTAGCTGGTTACCAAGTCAGGACAGTGGCCTTTGATTAATTTCAAAAAAATGTAAATTCTTTCAAATAACTCTGAATCTATATCTAATAGATGGGACAAAGGCATTTTGTGGGTTAAAAGGCATCCCCCGTTGAGGCTATTGACGCCTGCTAGTAGCAGGGCCATGCCTGTGGTATTAAAGTTAACTTTATACTATTATTCACTTGGTTTTTTTTGTCTTTCCCGAATTCATTATCACATCTCTTTGAGAATGGCTCTAAGATCCTTCTGGTGGTATGCCTTAATGGAGTTCTATCTTTTTGGAATAATTTTTTTTTATGGATGTTGGACCCTTAGTGCAGGTACTTCACCTTAACTAGAAAAGAGGAGCTTCAAATATATGTGGATAATAGTAAGATGGTCACTGTGGGAAAGTATTATTATGATTATTTTTAACACCATGGCATTCAAATCATGTCACTCATATTTACAATGAGGATATTAAATTAAAACTTCTAATCAAGGATGCCCCAAAGATGTTTTTGGAAATTTTAATAGTTGGCTATTTTAGTCAATAATAACATTGTCATTGCAATTGGTATTCCTATGATAGCTTTTGTGTTATATTTTTTTGAAATCAATCTAAATAAACAAAGAGTCCAGCAGACACTATGTTTTTGGAATAAACCCTATCTAGTGAAGGAAATATTGATCACATAGAATTGAAATAACATTATTACTAGTATCCATAAATGTTTTAATCCTTTTTTTTTGCAAGGGAGCGAGAATACAACAATTGATTTCCTTGCATGAGGACATGCAAAAAGGTCAAAATGGGGGGAGGTTGGGCTTTTGTTTTGCCTTGCTTTATATCACATTTTACTTGAAATTTGTCATGCTTTTGTTTGCTTGAATAAGTTATTATCATAGTTTTGTGCATTCTCAAAGATAATAAGTAAGTATTTGTTATTCCCTTGTTTTAGCGAGATTTAATCATTAAAAGCATCATTAATAATATTTTTGTGTTTGCAAGTTTACAGAGTTGATTATATTCCTATTCTAATGGAGGCCAAGTTCCTGCACCACGCGTTCCTGTACCACGCATCATTCCTGTACCACACATTCCTGTACCATGGATTTTGGCACCAACTGGTGGTTCCTACGCTCCAATGACAGCTCACCAACCATGCGGATCTTTCATTAAAGATCAGTTCATCACTATTTGTGCTCTGAGTAGGAGAGAAATCAGTGGATATTTAAGATCAGGATTCTGGCCATATGCCTCATATTAGCAATTTGTAACAGCCGAAAGGCTTATTTTAAACTATTGTTATGTTTTTTTACAGCCATAGGCATAATGGACTGCATTTAATGTAGAACTTTGATAGGAAATAGGGGTGATGATACAGAAATTTTGTGAATTGTAATTATTTTGGTACCGCCCTCTTTTTGGGTTGGATTAAGATCTTACGATGTAAATTTTCTCATTTGGAATATAATACAAAGGAATGTGCCATGTAATTCTATTTTCACGTTTCAATCTTACGGCGATGCATTGTTGAGTGACTTAGTTTCCAGATTTCGTAACAAGGAAACAATTTGGTTGGCTAGGGCTCAACCAACCCAGCTCATTCTCCCTTTGTTAAAGGTGTGTGATTTAATTTAAGTGCATACTGTGAAGCATATTATATATATATATTTCTTTCAGAAGTAACAGGCTTTAATTCCTTTACAAATCATGTGTCACAGATCCGTGGTGTGTGGGCTTGATCATGTAAGATTCTTAACTTGTGAATTTTCCCTTTTGATGCTTGTTATATTTCTACAAGAAGAGTGCAATTATGATGCCCGCATCAGTGCATTCTCATTTCTGCAAGTTCTTTTTATTTTTTTTGTTGCAAGCTCTTTATTTATTTTTTCCAGTGTTGTTTATTTATGAGCGGGAGCATTTTTAATATTTAGAGTTCAGTTAATCATTAATTTGCGTTGACAAATTTGGAATGAACTTTGTCACAATATATAGATCTATGCTTGCACTTAATAATTTTATGGGAAGAGTTGAACTTAATATTAAATCCTTAAATGAACTTTTGCGTTAAAACATTTTTAAGTGCAGCTCTAAATCATATGGTAAGCAGTCATCTCAGGGAAAGCCTGTTGACACATGGATCAGTTAAATTCTTTATTTGCATGAAGGAAGTTCGTGGTTTTATAAAGATTTACTTTGACTTTTAAAAGCATTTCTTATTTCTGAATCTAAGAGTGGTTGAAGAATATTTTTGATTATGATGGTTTACTTTCAAGTTCTATTTGCTTTTCACTTTATTTCTTTAGTTAAACACTTTATGGGAAGAGTTGAACTTAATATTAAATCCTTAAATGAACTTTTGAGTTAACACAATTTTAAGTGCAGATCTAAATCATATGGTAAACAATCATCTGAGGGAAATCCTGTTGACACATGGATCAATTAAATTATTTATTTGCATGAAGGAAATTTGTTGTTTTATAAAGATTTACTTTAACTTTTAAAAGCATTTCTTATTTATGAATATAAGAGTGGTTGAAGAATATTTTTTCTTATGAGGGTTTACTTTCAAGTTCTATTTTCTTTTCACTTTGTTTCTGTAGTTAAACACACTCTTTAATTTTCACAAGTGATTTGGAAACCAAGTATAGGAATACTAGTTTTCTGGTACATGAACCTCTGTTCTGGTACATGAACTAATATCTTGGTACAGGAACAGAGTGCTTCGGTACACAAATTTAGAGCTTATGTATGAAGTTCAAAATCTTCATTGCAGGTACAGAGCACACTTCCGGTGCATAAACTTCATTCCAGTGCAGGAAAAATGTTCTAGTACAACAATGATGTTGTAGTGCAGAACATAAGTTTAGTGTAGGAAGGAATATATTTGAGGAAGAGAGATATCCTGAATATCTTAATCATCGCTCTATCTCATAACTACAATGAAGATAAACTTAAATGTTTACTTCATTGATCACGATTGTTCACAATGAATTGAGAGTCCCTTTTATTTAAATTTTTTCAAAGTACTTTCTTTTTTTCCAGCTTCTAGAATGGAGAATTGTCATTGTATTAACTAGTGCAGGTGGTTGAACTCCTTCTCTGGCATTTCCATTGTTATGCCTCTAAGTTTATGAACTCTCAAATTGACAATTGAATTTTAGGTTCTTTATTACGTCCAATACGGTGGTCGTTGGGAATCCGGTGCAGGAAGGTACAAAGACATTCAAAAGGGCACATAATTTCTAGTAGAGGAATTTCAGGAAAAGATCATGCATTTCAAGACAAATCTTATGATGGTAAAGCAAAGAGTCTCGACAACCCGAGACACTATCTTACAAGAGAATAGGAAAATTGAGGAGCTCGTAGGGGTATGTGTCGAGTCAATGACCAAGTTGTCTAATGTTGAGGAACGACTCAAGTCCCTCACAAGGAAACAAGAGGAGTACAGTTGGGAGTTCCAGAGTAGCCATCTACAAGGGTATATAGATAAGCTTTGCAACACTACCAACCCACCTTTATACATTGGGAAGAACCGAGAAAAGTTCTCTGAATGCATCATTTTGGGTGACCAAGTGGAGCAACATGAGTTGAGCATTGAGCAAAATCAACATAGTAGATTTGTAGGTATTCATCTTTCGCAAGGAATTGGTGAGAGATTATGAGTTGGTTCTATATTGATGGGTTGATTCCTAGGGGGATACTCACAGCCAAGGGAATATTGCAACTTTGACCCCTTGGCACGAGCAGTTATGGAGCTCTGATATGGTACCATAACCCACAGGTCCGAGGAATTAGGTGGCATTGGGATCCAGGAGAATCCATTGGTGGCAGGATTGGTTGGAGGATTGTTTGGGATCCAGGTGAATCTATCGAGGGAAGGATTGGTCAGAGGATTGTTTGGGATATAGGTATCGAAGGATCCATTTAGGATTATTTAGCATGGAGGTATGGAATAACATACAAGGTTGTATGGGATCCTGGTATCAATGCTTCTGTTGTGGATAACAATGAATTTCTTGAGAACAAGCAATCTTTGGGTGAGAGGATTTGTAATATTTCCCTTTTTTATATGGTCAAATGGATGGAATTTACCCATGGTATTTACTGTGTTATTTTCCCGTGGCATTGGCCCCTGGTATACACCTTTGTTTCTTGGGGAAAATAATAAAATAAAGGCATCTAGAAAGTCCATTGAGCTTATAAAAAGGGAAAGTAGCTACACCTTTGGATCGACTTGAGTTATCTATCCTATTATGTTTTTTTGAGAACTTGGTGAGGCGAGTTCTAATCTGATTTCAGGATGAAAACCTTGTGGAGACCTTTGCTTGGTGGATCCGTCTAGGGTCTACACTTGTGCTTCAGAATCTATGGTTTCTTATTTGATGAGCAGTCGCATGGCAAGGGCTTCAGTTGGCATGCATATTGTTACCCCGATAGGCATACCTCTCTTGGAATTGGCTACTTTAATGATTTTTTTTTTTTTTTTTAATTGGACAGTCTAAAATTCAAGATGTCAGTATATCCTCGTCGTATCCACTACATCAATGGTTGAAATTCTCTAGTATCAACTACCATTTTTTTTTTTAAATTTACCTGTTTGAGGAAATGGACAACAAGCTCTAACTTTCACATACAGAGTCGGTTTTCGATGAAACAAAGTGCGTCGGATTCAAGGCAGCGAGCACTTTGTAGTTGTTCAAGTTCCATATGATTATGAGAAATTTGGCTTAAATTTGAGCCCTTGATCAGGGTTTTTGAAAGGCCTTGAGGCCTTGAGATCTACGATAACCATTAATTTCAAAGAAATCAAGTAGATGGGATTTTTCTGACTCTAGGGGATTTTATCAAAGATTTTTAGAGCATGGGTGGCAAGGGTGCTAAGATCCCCAAACTTTTGGGCAAGAAAATGATGAGAACTAGCATGAAGATATTGTTCCGTGGGAGTTTTCTTGGGAAAAACTTGGTGAGAAATGGAACATTCATCATTTCTAGAGAGGAGAATGTTAATGAAAGGAAGGCATCTATCCACCTCAACTTCCATCATGAAATTTATGGAGTCTAATTGGGAATTAAGGTGGCATAGAAATAGATCCAACTTCTCCCGACCATTCGGCCATATCTCCTATACTAGATACCATACTGGCCATATATCCAAGATTGGTAATAATTCTCAAAAAATTTCTTCTCGATTTTTGGAATCTGCTACAAAAATAGGAGTTACAAAAGCTTATCTAAATTTACAATTGGATGATTTGCAAGAAGAACTGAAGCAGTGCAAGGAGGATCACTTAATAAATTTCCCATCACTTCTAGGGTTACAACAAGCATTCAAGGAATCAAGTAAGGAAATAAATTGAAAAACTAGGTATAACTCAAAACTATCCATAATTTAATACATGGAATAATATTTATTATCCTCAAAAAGTTCCTCAATAGATCTATAACCCTACCATTAAATGGAATACTTATAATCCTCCTTTAATTCAATACCCCACCTTATGGCCACATTTTTCATGATGGAAGTTGAGGTGGATGGATGCCTTCCTTTCATTGACATTCTCCTCTCTACAAATGATGATGGTTCCATTTATCACCAATTTTTTCCAAGAAAAATCCCATAGAACAATATCTCCATGCTAGTTCTCATCATTTTCTTGCCCAAAAGTTTGGGGATCTTAGCACCCTTTCCACCCGTGCTCTAAGAATCTTTGATAAATGACCCTAGAGTTGGAAAAATCCCATCTACTTCATGTCTTTGAAATTAATGGTTATAGTAGATCTCAAGGCCTCAAGGCCTTTCAAAAAGCCTGATCAAGGGCTCAAATTTAAGCCAAAAAATCAAAGTTCTCATAATCATATGGAACATGAATGACCGTGAAGTGCTCGCCGCCTTGAAATTGACGCACTTTGTTTCATTGAAAACCGACTCTGTATGTTAAAGTTAGAGCTTTTTGTTCATTTTCTCAAACAGGTAAATTTCAAAAAAAAATGACAGTCAATTGTCTAGTCAGCAGTCTGATCGAATGAGGAGATGACAAGTGCCAACTAGTGGTTGGTTGAAATTTTGGTTCATTGTCAACATTTTATTGGAGGTTAAATGACCAACCACGTGACGAAAAGTGGTGCAGCCTGGGGTCGCCATGTGCCCCCCTATTGGATTATACAATAATGCAAAATTTATATATCGGAGGCTTGGCAGAGGTCGGGTTCTACCCTGCGACCTCCCCCACACTACGCAAACACAATACCGTCTCACCTGCTGGAAGTCCTTACAATAAATAGCCATTGGTTTATATTTATATTAATACAATTGTAATGGTGGGGGTAAGCGAGGGCCAGCCTCGAAGGACCAACCCCCAGTCTATGGGACCACCAACCATGACCACCGGCAGGAACAAACCTTAATGTGGAGGATTAAATATTTAAACCATGATTATTAACACAATCATATTTATTAGCGCTAATCCACAACATTAATGCAGATTCGGATAAGTGTGGAGTTAGCACGTTAAGTATGTTTAATTAGGGTGTTAAATCCACTTGAAATTTAATTGCACACTAATTGGAAGACCTCCAAATTCAAGGAAAGTTCAAGTTTAACCCCAGTTAACTCCAGTTTGCCAAATTTAGCAGAGGTTTCCTAGGAGAGATTGGAAGAAGTCATAACTTGGGCAGTTTTCGACCAAATTGAGCATAAAAAGAGGCTAGATAGCCATTTTCAAGCATTCCTGACTCATTGGTGTAGGTTTTAAAGGTAGAGGAGCACTTATTGAAGTGATTTACCGGCTTTAATATTTTTTGAAGCAGAAGAGGAGGCCATATCTGCTTCACTTGAAGACCAATTCAAGAGCCAGAAGAGGCTACTTAGGGTTTTTGGATGCTGTGAATCCATTGGTAACCTCTGTTTACTGATTTCAGCACATATTCAATGTCATATTACAAGTTTGACAAGTAAGGTGTATGGATCAATCAAATGTTTGAAGCAGTTTTGGAAGCGGTTGAGCATGGAGGAGACCTTGTAGGGGTTTTCCGAATTCTAGAAAACGTTTTGCAACAGTTGTGACTAGCATGGTTTAGCTCTAGTTTTAATTCTTTATTCATGAAGTTGTTTATTGGATTCTTAAATGTGGAATTAAAGGGTGTATGTGAGGGGCTTCTAGCTCTCATCGGTGAAAGAATGTCATCTTTGTAGGAGATATGTTGTGTTTTTTTTATTGTGAGAGTTCTTTCCAGAAAAAAAATTACCTTGAACGGGTAATAGCCACATGTTATTGGCAGCAAACTGATATGTCCTTTTGACACTGAATACAAGAGTGGTCTAGTCATGTTGACAGGCCAAGAGATGTAGCCCAGGAGGGGTGAAATCCTTCATCATTGCCTTTTGTCTTGTGGTTTGATGTATATTTCTTTTCAAGTGTGATGATTTAATGCTTTACAATTTGTTCTTGGAATTACATTATTGAAAGACACTTAAAATAAACCATTGAATTAATATGTTGTTCAACTCAGATCTATGCACATAAGAAGCAAGCATGCTTAAAATCTGAAAGAGGTACTTAGCATAGCATTCACTAATACTTCGCCATTTAGATCAAGTAGGTATCAGAGCTACATGTTTATTGTTAACTTGGGTTGCTTGTGAAGAGAGGGTTTGACTCTTTGCAGGGTGAAAATTCTTACAAGGTTAAAGCTCTAGAGAGGAGAAGGAAAACTTGTTGGTATAGATTCCCAAGTTGGAACAAGGAGAAGGAGGCCATAGTTGCTACAAGCTCCACCTCAAGTTTTATCTCCAGAGATTTTCGAGGCTTCAGTAAGCATGTCTCAAGGAGGAGAGCATACAAGCCTGATAAAATATGAAAGCTTCAAAAAGGCTTTTTGGGACATATCAGATATGGTGAGGGTCCTTATGAAGAGAGGAACTCACAATTGCAAGGTGAAGGCTCCATATCTTCAAGAGGATAATTTTCTCCAATAAAGGAAGAAGGTAAAAAAAATGGTGATAAACCACCATCTTCTCCACAAACTTCATATTTTTCTACAAATTTGATGCAAAATTCTAATATAGAAGTCCTTCCAAGATATAAGATGGACATGTTTGTGCCTTTTGTCCACATGTGGGGGATGAGGTTCAATCAACACCTCATGTTAAGGTGTTTAAAGAAGAGAACAAAAGAGTCCAAGAGGACACCTTCAAAATCGGAAAGGATTATGAAACCTTCTATGTGCCTCAATCAAGAGATGAGACAAATGGTGGGCACACATATACTCCTTATTTACATGCATATGTTAATGTAAATTCTTTTTCAGCCTTTGAAAGACACAACAGAGGCATTGGGTCTAAGCTCCTGGAAAAGATTGGTTACAAGGAAGGCTTAGGTCTTGGTGTGAGTCAACAAGGCATCAATAACCCAATAGAGGTAAAAGAGAGACGTAAGTATGAAGGTTTGGGTTATGTTGCACCAGAATAATGGTCTTCTGATGAAATCTATTTTGTATCATGTACATTTTTTCACAAAAGAGGACATGAGAAGGAAAGGTTTTGGAATTTTCATACGAGACTAGTACCTGCTTGGTTCTCCAAATACAAAAAAGACTTGAAGGTATCTCCAAAGAGAGATGAAAAAGTTGAAGAAGAAGTTGATTCAAGTTCTTCTTGTCATACAAGTTCATCATCTAGGAAGCATAAGCCAAACGACGCCAAGAAAAGGTGTACTCGTCTAGTTCATTCAAATTCTCCTCCTAAAGGAAAACAACCTATTGATTTGAGTGAAATTTCGAGGGGAATGTATCCATGCACTTTTTTCATTTCTTCTAACCATTGTGTAGATGAGTGCGACAAAAGAAAAGCCATCATCAAGAATATGTTTATGTCTCTTGATATTGAGAATGAGAAGAAGAAAAATCAATCAAAGAAAAAGGCATGTCAGCGAATAAGATCTAAAAGGAATTTTTTCACTCACTATAATATCAGTGGGCACTGGATCGAGAAGTGTCGGAAATTGTTTCCACAAATTCATCCTGGTACGGGCAAGCAAGCTATGCAAGCACCGGAAAAGGAAGTGACAAAAGAAAAAGTGGTGCAAGATGTGACCATTCATGAAGCAGCTTCAAAAGAAGGAAAAGTTCAAATAGAGGGTTCACTTACCATGTTGAGTAAGAACTGTTTGGACAATTTGTCCAGTTGAGATTGTAAGTCTTTGTTTGCACGAGTTGCATATCCCCATAGTGGGTAATTTGTAAAAGTGGTAATTCATGAATAAATCACTTACATGCAAAAACGTTTTTTTTAGCATGTTTATGCTAGTTTGGTTTGGTTGTTAGTCAATGGGAATGGAAAATTTGGGTGTCAAGTTCTCCATATTGTAAAATTCATTTCTCTTTGATTATGTTAGAAAGATTTTTGAAAACTTTTGTATGAGTAGTGGCAACATATTTTGTATGTACAAATTTGTTCAACACTCAATTTCTACAAGTATTCGCCATGTGAAACTTGTATTGGTTTATGTCAAAGTATTTTGGATTTTATCCTTGATAAGGAATTTTGCAGATAAACACCATTGAATTCTTCTTGTGGAGGATGTTGTTATGCATGGTCATAGCAACATGGAAAAGTCGAGAATAACCACCAACTTGAAAACTTTGGTCAAGTTACAGTTCAATTTCAGCCTGAAAAAGAGTCATCGGGGCACTTCAAACTTCGATTGGGTCGAGTTTAGAAGAATGAAGGAACTGTACCTTTAATTTCTAAACAAATAAAAATGAACTTTTGGAAACCAAATGTCTTTTAGTGGGGAGATATGATCAAGAGCTGAAATTTAAGCCCAAAAATCAAAGTTCTAAGAATCATTAGGAACCTGAATGACCGGGAAGTGCTAGCCGCCCTAAATCTGGCGCACTTTGTTTCATCGAAAACCAACTCTATATGTGAAATTTAGACCTTGTTGTCCATTTTCTCAAATAGGTAAATTTAAAAAAAAATGGCAGTCAATTGCCTAGTCAACAGTCCATACTACTGATGTGGCAGCTGACTGTGCAGGCTAACATTTTGGTCAATTTTATTTTTTGTCTGGTTGAATGAGGAGCTGACAAGTTTCAGCTAGTGGTTGGTTGAAATTTTGGTTCATTGTCAGCATTTTTATGGAGGTTGAATGATCGACTAGGTGAGGACACGTGGTGCAGTCGGGGGCTGCCACGTCCCCCCCCCTATTGGATTATACAATAATGTGAAATTTATATATTGGAGGCCGTGTGGAGCTCGGGTTTGACCCCATGACCTCCCCCACAGTACGTGCACACAATATCGTCTCACCTACCGAAAGTCCTTACAATACATAATGTTGGTTTATATTTATATTAATACAATTGCAATGGAAGAGGTAATCTAGGGCCATCCCCCACTCCACGGGACCACCAGCCATGATTTCCGGCGAGATCAAACCTTAATGCAGAGGATTAAATATTTAAACCATTATTATTATCCCATAATCATATTTATTAGAGCTAATCTACAACATCAATGCAGATTTGGATTAGCGCGGAGTTAGTGTGTTAAGTGTGCTTAATTAGCATGTTAACTCCACCTAAAAGTTAATTCCGCACTAATTGTAGGACCTCAAAATTCGGTGAAAGTGCCAGTTTAACCCCAGTTAACTCTAGTTTGCCAAATTTAGCTGAGGTTTCCTAGGAGAAACTAGGAGAAGTCATAACTTGGGAAGATTTCAAAACAATTGAGCACAAGTAGAGGATAGATAGCCATTTTCAATCAGCCCTAACTCATTGGTGCATGTTTCAGAGGCAGAGGAGCACTTATGGAAGTGATTTTTCGAGCTTGAAGATTAAAGATGCCTAGGGCCACCAAAAGAATAGGCCATATCTGCTTCACTTGAAGACTAATTGAAGAGCTGGAAGAAGCTACTTAGGGGTTTATGGATGCTATGAATCGATTGGTAACCTCTGTTTACTGATTTGAGCACATATTCAGGGTCATATTGCAGGCTTGACAAGCAGGGCGTATGGATCAATCAGATGTTTGAATCAATTTTGGAAGCGGTTGAGCATGGAGGAGACCTTGTAGGGGTTTCCCCAATTCCAGAAAATGTTTTGCAGCAGTTGTGACCAACATGGTTCGGCTCTGGTTTCACATCTTTATTCATGAAGTTTTTTATTGTATTCTTCAGTGTGGAATTAAAGGGTTATGTGAGGGGCTTCTAGCTCTCACCAGTGAAAGAATGTCATATTGGTAGGAGATATGTTGTGTTGTTGATATTGTGAGAGTTATTTTTAGAAGAACATTACCTTAAAGGGATAATAGCCACATGTTATTGGCATCAAATTGATATGTACTTTTAACACCGAATACAAGAGTGGTCTAGTCATGTTGACAGGTCAGGAGATGTAGCTTAGGAGGGGTGAACTCCTTCATCATTTGCTTTTGTCTTGTGATTTTATGCATATTTCTTTTCGAGTGTTTGATGATTTCATGCTTTACAATTTTTTCATGGAATTAAACTTTTGAAAGAAACTTAAAAGAAACCATTAAAGTAATTTGTTGTTCAGCTCAAATATATGCACATAAGAAGCAATCATGTTTAAAATATGAAAGAGGTACATAGCATAGCATTCATTAATACTCCTCCATTCATATCAAGTAGGTATCAGAGCTACATGCTTATTTTTAGCTTATGTTACTTGTGAAAAGAGGGTTTGACTATTTGCAGGGTGAAAATTCTTACAAGGTTAAATCTCCAAAGAGGAGAAGGAAAACTTGTTGGTGCAGATTGTGAAGTTGGAACAAGGAGAAGGAGGCCAGACTTGACATAAACTCCTCCTCAAGTTTTATCTCCAGATATTTATGAGGCTTCAATAAGCATGTCTCAATGAGGAGAGCATACAAGCCTGACAAAAGATGAAAGCTTCAAAAAGGATTTTTGGGACATGTTAGAGATGGTGAGGGTCCTCTATGAAGATAGGAACTCACAAATGCAAGGTGAAGGTTCTAGATATTCAAGAGGAGAGGGTTCTCCAATAAAGGAATAAGGTAAAAAAATGGTGATAAACCACCATCTTCTCCACAAACTTCATATTTTTCTACAACTTTGATGCAAAATTATAATGTATAAAGTCCTTCCAACATGGAATATGGATATGTTTGTGCTTTTTGTCCACATGATGTGGAGGATGAGGTTCAATCAACAACTCATGTTAAATATTTGAAAGAAGATAACAAAATAGTCCAAGAGGACACCTTTAGAATCGGAAATGAGTATGAAACCATCTTTGTGGCTCAATCAACTGCAAGGAAACTTGGGCCCTTAACCATTCCTTTCCAGGTGATATGAAGGAGGAAACAAATAGGGAAAATTTTAAGGATGGAAAATCATCTTGAAGTTTAAAAAATTGGTGAATCTCAATAGTCCTTGATATGCAAACTATAAAATGTTTATTGATGTATTTGTAAAATTATTCAAATTTATAATGATATTATATATACTCTTTATACAATGTTGGAAATTTTTAATGTAAAATAAATTTATATTATAAAATTTGGGCGAATCATTTTTATAAAAAAATGGAAATTGGTGAGTCTTTTTTTTGGAAAAAACATGGAAAATTAGCCCACATGCGAATATTAGCCCCTAAATTTTTCTATGGAAACAAAAATAGAACAAGAGGAGATTCCTTCATATCATGGAGAGTCTTATGTAGTTGGGCCTATTGATCTTCAGGATGGTGAGCAACAACGTGAAATTATCCAAGGAGGCTAGCAGGATGACAAGAATTTGGAAGTGCACGAGGAAATTCTACCTAATGGTATTGATGAGGTAGCCTCCTATACAACTGAGTCCATAGATCCACAGGGAATGTTCATTAAGAATATGAAAATTCAAGTATAGTGCATCTATGTTCGAGGAGCTAGCCATAGTGAACCAGCATGATGAGCATGATCATGAGGAGAAGCATGACAGACATAATGTGCAAAATGAACCATTCCCAGAGAGTCGGTCAAATGCTCAAGTTGAAGCTGTGTGTTGGGCCTTTGTTTTTCCTTCCTTTATATCACCTTTTACTCGAAATCCCTCATGCTTTTGTTTAGCTTGAATAAGTTATTGTCATAGTTTTGTTCATTCTCGGAAATAATAAGTAAGTATTTTCTATTCCATTGTTTAAACGATATTTAAACATTAAAAGCATCGTTAATAATAGTTTGTGTGTTTACAGGTTTACAAAGTTCATTATATGCCTATTCTAATAGAGGCCAAGTTCCTGCAGCATGCGTTCTTGTACCATGTATCATTCCTAGTGTACCATGCATTCCTGCACCAGCTGGAGGTTCCTGTACTCCCGTGACAGATCATCAACCATGTGGATCTTTCGTTAAAGATCATTTCATCACAAGTTGGGCTTAGAACAGGAGAGAAATCAAAGAATATTAAAGATAAGGATTCTGGCCATATGCCTTAGATTAGCATTTTGTAATAGTTGAAAGTCTTAGTTTAAACTGTTGTTATGTTTTTTTTATGGTCGTAGGCCTAAGGGCTTGTATTTAATGTAGAATTCTGATAAGAAATATGGGTGATAACAATTTTTTGAATTGTGATTATTTTGGTATCACCCTATTTCTGGGCTAGATTCGGATCTCACAATGTAAATTTGCTCATTTGGAATATAATACAAAGGATTATGCCATGTTATTCTATTTTTGTGTTGCAATCTTATGGTGATGCATTGTTGAGTGACTTAGTTTCCAGATTTCGTAACAAGGAAACAAGTTGGTTGGCTAGGGCCCAACCAACCTAGCTCATTCCCCCTTTGTTAAAGGTGTGTTAATTTAATTTAAGTGCAAAGTGTGAAGCAGATTATATATATTTGTTTCATAAGTAACAGGCTTTAATTCCTTTACAAATCATGTGTCACGGATCCGTGGCATGCGAGCTTGATCGTATAATATTCTTAACTTATACATTTTCCATGTTGATGCTTGTTATATTTTTGCGAGAAGAGTGCAATTACGTTGTCCGCACTAGTGCATTCTCGTTTCTGCAAATCAAATTTCCTTGGTTTATTTCTGCAAGTTCTTTCTATTTTTTTCTGCAAGATCTTTGTTTATTTTTTCTAGTGGTGTTTATTTCTGAGCGGAAGCATTTTTAATATTTAGAGTTCAGTTAATGATTAATTTGCGTTGATAAACTTGGAATGAATGTTGTCGCAATATAAAGATTTGTGCTTGCACTTAATAATTTTATGGGAAGAGTTGAACTTAACATTTTTAAGTGCAGATCTAAATCATATGGTAAAAAATCATCTCAGGGAAAGCACGTTGATGCATGGATTAGTTAAATTATTTATTTGTATGAAGGAAGTTTGTTGTTTTATAAAGACTTAGTTTGAATTTTAAAAGCATTTCTTATTTCTGAATCTAAGAGTGGTTGAAGAATATTTTTGCTTATGAGGGTTTAATTTCAAGTTCTGTTTGCTTTGCACTTTATTACTTTAGTTAAACACGCTCTTTAATTTTCACAAGTGATTTGGAAGCCAAGTATAGTAATGTTGGTTTTATTTTACAGGAACCTTTGTTCTAGTACAAGAACTGATATCCTGGTACAAGAATAGAGTGCTCTGGTACACATATTTAGAGATCCTGTATGAAGGTCAAAATCTTCAGTGCAGGTACAAAACATACTTCTGGTGCATAGAATTCATTCTAGTGCAAGACCAATGTTCCTATACAGGAACGTTGTTACAGTGGAGGAACGACAATTTAGTGCAGGAAGGAATATCTTCGAGGAAGACAGATATCCTGAATAGCCTAATCATCGCTCTGTCTTATAACTACACTAAATATCATCTTAAATGTTTACATCAGTGAACAAGATTGTTCACAATGAATTTATAGTTCCTTTTATTTAAATTTTTGAAAATTACTTTTTTTTTCCAGTTTCCAGAATGGTGTAGTGTCATTGTATTAAATAGTGCATGTTTTTGAAGTCTTTCTCTAGCATTTCTAGAGTTGCGCCTCTAAGTTTACGAAATCTCAGATTGACAATGAAATTTTAGGTTGTTTTTTATGCCCAAAATTTTGGCACCGTTTCCAGGGAGGTGCTTAAGGGATTGACCTTGGTAACCTGGTGCATTTTGTTTTTCTCTTTACATATTTTTTCTCGTAAATTTTATTTCCTTAGAATTGATTCTTTGAATTTGTTTCTTTCCTGCATTATTTTTAAGGCTTTTCAATTCTTGGGTGGTGTAAGAACACCCCCATCTATTCAACCACGTGCTAACAAGATATACCAACTAGCTTCTTGAAAATGGATAAATGGAATTTCGAGGCATTTTTCAATGAGGAGCTTGAGGCTAATATCAACCATCCAATGCATGTATTTCACTGATAATTTGGAAGGAACATTCACAGAAGGAGTCTCGAAGTAGTATATGGAGAACCTCTATTCATTTGGTAACAAACGACAAACATTGTTACTTTTGAATTCCCTATCAAAGATCTAAGAGTGGCACAAATGCATAGTATTCCCCCATCTTCACTACCAAAATTTCATTGTTTGGAAAATGAAGACCCCGATATATTCTTATTTAAGTTTGAAGTACTTTGTAGAGGATATGGTTATTTTACTAATTCTCAAAGGTTGCAATTGTTTCCTCTTACTCTAAAAGCAGCAACTCTCCGATGGTTATGATGAGCCTTGGAGGGAACTACATTCAAACATGGGAAGACATGAAGAATGTATTCTTGAATAAATACCAAGACTACTTCCAAGCCGATGAAGATATTTTTGGAATATCACAAGGGGAAAATGAAAGTTTGGAGGACTTTGTTGAGCGATTTCAATACAACTTTCAAAAATCAAAACATAAACATAATTTGGAAAAAGAGACCTTGAGAAAAATCCTACTCGAAGGAATTAAAGATTACTTTTTAGAACCTTTAAATATGATAGGAGCAGGTGATGTTTTTCATTTACCATACGATGATGTTTGTGAATTATGCATTAGGTATTCAAGAGGAATCTCCAATATTGGTAAGAATTCTCAAAAAAATTCTTCTCAATTTTTGGAATCTGCTACAAAAATAGGAGTTACAAAAGCTTCTCTAAATTTACAATTGGATGATTTGCAGGAAGAACTAAAGTAGTGCAAGTAAATTTCCCATCACTTCTAGGGTTACAACAAGAATTCAAGGAATCAAGTAAGGAAATAAATCAACAACTTGGTATAACTCAAAACTCACCATCATTTAATACTTGGAATAATATTGATTATCCTCAACAAGTTCCTCAGCAGATCTATAACCGTCCCATTACATGGAATACTTATAATCCTCCTCTAATTCAATACCCCACCTTATGTCCACATTGGACCTCTCCCTCGAGCCATATATTCCCACAACCTCAAGGATGGTTTGGAGCCTCCTCTCTAGGGAATTCCCCAAGAAAACTCTATTACCTATGCCACAACAGCTAAAATTTGTGTCCAATTCACCACCATGTTATCCTTCTCTATGGTCCCAATCATTTGTGAAACCAAATCCTAATTTTGATAATGAAGTTGCACATCAATTTAAAACACCTATTTTTCCTACTCACTCCCCTAATGAATGTAATGCCATATCTTTTAGAGAGGGGAGAGGAGTGAATTCAAAAACTTCCCCTATTACCACCTAACATTTACCACGTTAAGAATCTTTAATCCATAAACCATTAGAGGAGAAATCTATGATTAGAACTTGTTCGAAAACCGTTGTTGAAGGTCACCAAGAAGAAAACCCTGGAATTTCCCTTAACCATCCTTGTCAATCTAAAGAGAGTAAACATCAAACTGTGGAAGATTTGTATCATGAGATAACTTCACAGGGAAAGGAAATAAATAAGCAAGGGTGGAAAGAATCCCCCAGTGAGACCTTATTGAACCGATAGGGAACCAAAAGAAAGGGACAACTCTGCCCCTCAACCAACCCCCTTGATGGAGTTGGAGAACCATGCTAACTCACCCTATGGGATAGAAGCGTTAGTGGGAGACACTTTTCCACATCAATTCCATTTCCAGGTGATAAAAGTAGTAAACCCCTTCAAGTACTGAATATTTTCATTGTGGCTAACTATATAGCTTTTCATTCCCGCACCAACATAGTTTATGCATGTAGTACACATATTATAGGTCACGTATTATAGGTTATGGAGAACTTGGCTTGAACATGTTTCCTTCCTGGGCACGATGCATTGAGAACTAGTGGTGTCATGTAGAACTCCATCATGTTCACATAGGCTAATAGTATAGTCCAGCTAGTGTACGAGTTCGAGAATCATCAATATGTGGATCTCATTGAATCCTAATTTCAAACAGTCATAAAATCACATCATTCACTCATCATTCGACAACTCTTGGTACCATATCAATCAAAGCAACACGTTTCTCAAACTTTGGTATGTATCGAGGTTTATTCTTTAAAAATAAGTGTGGGTATATTTAGCATTATGTTACGTACATGTCTACATTGGAAGTATGCCTACACTTAAAAGGGATCTTCCTCTCTTTAAAATAGGGTAGGGCAATCAATAAAGACGTCATTTGAAATAAATTGTTACAACAACACTCTTGAAACTGTAATTCCATAAAGCATAACTTTTGAAGTTTCTATTATTATGCACTCTCGTGGTAAGACTTGTCAGAAGAAATTCACTCTTAATGCCTCATATTTTATAAAGTGACTTTGATTATTGACCAATAACTATCATCCAAAAACTTTTTTTAAGATCCTTTTTTAAGGTCTCGATGATAATCCTCCTATGGTGGACCACACCTACAAAAATATAACACATTTTCACAAGAACCATGGCATGATAAATTAGAGGAAGCTTTAGTCATTATCTAAGATGTTTTATTTAAAATGAGTCATCAGGGTAGAAGTACCAACCAATAAATATTAGTAATTAAAACCTTTTCACGCCATCTCTTGCTCTAAAGAAGTAGAATCGCCTAGCCAACTATTATGTAACCTATTTAAGGTTGATTATAATTAGATTTTTTTTATAAGATAGATTAATTGATGGATAGGAGGTCTCATTACGAGCCGACCTACCATGATAATGGGTCTTAATGAGAACTACATTACCGCACTAGTTACCAAGCCAGGGTAATGGCTTTCAATTGAAAATCTGGGAGACAAGAGGTCACATCAAGAGCTGACTTGTTCTTTATTGTTATTTCTTGTGAATGGAACTATCATTAGTTGGTTACCAAGTCGGGACATTGGCCTTCAATTAATTTAAAAAAAATGTAAATTCTTTCAAATAACTCTGAATATATATCTAATAGATGGGACATAGGCATTTCGTGGGTTAAAAGGCATCCCCGTTGAGGCTATTGATGCATGCTAGCAGCAGGGCCATGCCTGTGGTATTAAAGTTAACTTTACACTATTATTCACTTGGTTGTTTTTTTCTTTCCCAAATCCATTGTCATATCTCTTTGAGAATGGCTCTAAGATCCTTCTTGTGGTATGCCATGGAGTTCTATATTTTTGGAATAATTTGTTTTTATGGATATGGGACCCTTAGTGCAGGTACTTCACCTTGCCTAGAAAAGAGGAGCTTCAACTATACATGGATAATGGTAAGATGGTCACTGTGGGAAAGTATTACTATGATTATTTTTAACACCATGGCTTTCAAATCATGTCACTGATATTTACAATGAGGATATTAAATTAAAAATTTTGATCAAGGATGCCCTAGAGATGTTTTTGTAAATTTTAATAGTTGGCTATTTTATTCAATAATAACATCGTCCTTGTAATTTGGTATTCCTATGGTAGCTTTTGTGTTATATTTTCTTGACATCAGTCTAAATAAACAAAGATTCTATCAGACACTCTGTTTTTGGAACAAGCTCTATCTAGTGAAGGAAATATTGATCACATAGAATTGCAAGAACATTATTACTATTATTACTAGTATCCATAAATGTTTTAATCTTGTTTTTTTGCAAGGGAGCCAGAATACAACAATTGATTTCCTTGCATGAGGACATTTAAGAAGATCAACATGGGGGGATTTTGGGCCTTTGTTTTACCTTGCTTTATATCACCTTTTACTTGAAATCCCTCATGATTTTGTTTAGCTTGAATAAGTTATTATCGTAGTTTTGTGCATTCTCAAAGATAATAAGTAAGTATTTGCTATTCCCTTGTTTTAACGAGATTTAAACATTAAAGGCATCATTAATAATAGTTTTTGTGTTTGCAAGTTTACAGAGTTGATTATTTGCCTATTCTAATGGAGGCCAAGTTCCTGCACCACGCGTTCCTATACCATGCATCATTCCTGTACCACACATTCTTGTACCACGCATTCCGGCACCAGCTGGTGGTTCTTGCACTCTAGTGACAGCTCGCCAACCATACGAATCTTTCGTTAAAGATCAGTTCATCACGAGTTGTGCTCGGAGCAAGAGAGAAAACAATGGATTTTAAAGATCAGGATTCTAGCCATATGCCTCAAATTAGAATTTTGTAATAGCCAAAAGGCTTAGTTTAAATTGTTGTTATGTTTTTGTTACATCCATAGGCATAACAGATTGTATTTAATATATAACTCTGATAGGAAATAGGGGTGATGCTAAATTTTTTTTGTGAATTGTAATTATTTTGGTATCGCCCTCTTTCTGGGTTAGATTCAGATCTCACGATGTACATTTGCTAATTTGGAATATAATACAAAGGAATGTGCCATGCAATTCTATTTTCATGTTTAAATCTTATGACAATGCATTGTTGAATGACCGAGTTTCCAGATTTCGTAACAGGGAAATGATTTGGTTGGCTAGGGCCCAACCAACCTAGCTCATTCTCCCTTTGTTAAAGGTGCGTTAATTTAATATAAGTGCAAAGTGTGAAGCATATTATATATATATATATATTTTTTCATAAGTAACAGACTTTAATTCCTTTACAAATCGTGTGTCATAGATCTGTGGTGTGTGGGCTTGATAGTGTAAGATTCTTAACTTATACATTTTCCCTTTTGATGCTTGTTATATTTCTGCAAGAAGAGTGCAGTTACACTGCCCACATTAGTGCATTCTCATTTCTACAAGTCGAATTTCCTTGTTTTATTTCTGCAAGTTCTTTTTATTTTTTTTTGCAAGCTCTTTATTTTTTTTTGCCAGTGGTGTTTATTTCTGAGCGGAGCATTTTTAATATTTAGAGCTCAATTAATGATTAATTTGCATTGATAAACTTGGAATGAACATTGTCGCAATATAAAGATATATTCTTGCACTTAATAATTTTATGGGAAGAGTTGAACTTAATATTAAATCCTTAAACGAAATTTTGAGTTAAAACATTTTTAAGTGCAAATCTAAATCATATGATAAACAATCAACTCAGGGAAAGCCTTTTGACACATGGATCAGTTAAATTATTTATTTGTATGAAGGAATTTTGTTGATTTATAAAGATTTAATTTGACTTTTAAAAGCATTTCTTATTTCTGAATCTAAGAG
Source organism: Pinus albicaulis (assembly GCA_034641835.2). Classification (NCBI taxonomy): domain Eukaryota; kingdom Viridiplantae; phylum Streptophyta; class Pinopsida; order Pinales; family Pinaceae; genus Pinus; species Pinus albicaulis. The sequence goes on along the minus strand of CM076570.1, from coordinate 1,214,138,807 downwards.
TGGTTGAAGAATATTTTTGCTTATGAGGGTTTACTTTCAAGTTCTATTTGATTTGCACTTTATTTCTTTAGTTAAACACTTTACGGGAAGAGTTGAACTTAATATTAAATCCTTAAACGAACTTTTGAGTTAAAACATTTTTAAGTGCAGATCTAAATCATATGGTAAACAATCATCTCAGGGAAAGCCTGTTGACACATGGATCAGTTAAATTCTTTATTTGCATGAAGGAAGTTTGTTGTTTTATAAAGATTTACTTGTCAGATTCTCGACAAGCTTCTACATTGGCATACTTTTAAAAGCATTTCTTATTTCTGAATCTAAGAGTGGTTGAATAATATTTTTGCTTATGAGGGTTTAATTTCAAGTTCTATTTTCTTTGCACTTTATTTCCTTAGTTAAACACACTCTTTAATTTGGACAAGTGATTTGGAAACCAAGTATAGGAATATTGGTTTTTTGGTACATGAAACTCTGTTTTGGTACCTGAACTGATATCCTGGAACAGGAACAGAGTGCTCTGGTACACAGATTCAGAGCTCCTATATGAAGTTCAAAATCTTCAATGCGGGTACAAAACACACTTCCGGAGCATAAGCTTCATTCCAGTGCAAGAAAAATGTTCCAGTACAAGAATGTTATTGTAGTGCAAAACAATAATTTTGTGTAGGAAGGAATATATTTGAGGGAGAGAGATATACTGAATATCCTAATCATTTCTCTGTCTCATAACTACAGTGAAGATAATCTTAAATGTTTACTTCATTGATCAAGATTGTTCACAATGAATTGAGAGTCCCTTTTATTTAAATTTTTGCAAAGTACTTTCTTTTTTTCCAGCTTCCAGAATGGAGTGGTGTCATTGTATTAACTAGTGCAGGTGGTTGAAGTCCTTCTCTGGCATTTCCAGTGTTGCACCTCTAAGTTTATGAACTCCCGAATTGAAAATTAAATGTTAGGTTCTTTACTACGTCCAACATGGTGGTCGTTGGGCATCTGGTGAAAACAGGTACAGAGACATTCAACAGGACACCAGAATTGCCAGTATAGGAATTTCGAGAAAAGATCATGCATTTCAAGACAAATCTTATGATGGTAAAGCAAAGAGTCTCGACAACCAGAGACATTGTCTTACAAGAGAATAGGAAAATTAAGGAGCTCATAGGGGTATGTGTCGAGTCAATGACCAAGTTGTCTAATTTTGAGGAACAACTCAAGTCCCTCACAAGGAAACAAGAGGAGTACACTTGGAAGTTCCAGAGCAGCCCTCTAAAATGGTATATAGATAAGCCTTGCAACACTACCAACCTGTCTTTATACATTGGGAAGAGCTGAGAAAATTTCTCTGAATGCATCATATTGGGTCACCAAGTGGAGCCGCATGAGTTGAGCATCGAGCAACATCAACATAGTAGATTTGCAGTTATTCATCCTTCCCAAGGAATTGGTGAGAGATTATGAGTTGGTACTCTAGCGATATTCCTAGGAGGATACTCGTAGCCAAGGGAATATTGCTGCTTCGACCCCTTGGCACAAACAGTTATGGAGATCTGAGATGGTACCATAACCCATAGGTCTGAGGACTTAGGTGGCATTGGGATCCAGGAGAATCCATTGGGGGCAGGATTGGTCGGAGGATTGTTTGGGATCTAGGTGAATCTATCGAGGGAAGGATTGGTCGGAGTATTTTTTGGGATCTATGTATCAAAGGATCCATTTAGGATTATTTAGCTTGGAGATATGGAATAGCATACTGGGTTGTATGGGATCCTGGTATCAACTCTTCTGTTGTGGATAACAATGAATTTCTTAAGGACAAGAAATCTTTGGGCGAGAGGATTTGTAATATTTCCTTTTTTTTATATGGTCAAATGGATGGAATTTACCCATGGTATTTATTGTGATATTTTCCCGTGGCATTTGCCCCCGGTATACACCTTCGTTTCTTGGGGAAAATAATAAAATAAAGGCATCTAGAAAGTCCATTGAGCTTATAAAAAGGGACAATAGATACACCTTTGGAGTAACTTGAGTTATCTATCCTATTATGTTTTGTTGAGAACTTGGCGAGGTGAGTTCTAATATGATTTTAGGACAAAAACCCTGTGGATACCTTTGATTGGTGGATCCATATAGGGTCCACACTTTTGATTCAATATCTGTGGTTTCTTATTTGATGAGCAGCCGCATGGCAAGGGCCTCAGTTGGCATGCATATTATTACACTGATAGGCGTACCCCTCTTGGAATTGGCTACTTTAATGATTTTATTAATTTTTTTTTCAATCGAACGGTATAAACTTCAAGATGCTAGTATATTCTCATCGTATCGACTACATCAATGGTTGAAATTCACACCACTAACTTTCTTGCATATTTAAATCATATGTTTAAACGTTACTAAAATTAATTTTTTACAAAACACGATTAAAATTTTACTATGCAAGTTAATTTTTACCATGTATAAAAATTAGAGATATGGAATTAAAAATATAAATGTTAAAACTTACATTATTGAAACGTGGCTGCATTGAAAACTATTTGTTTCAAATATCCTAATGGACCAAATATGTGTCCTCTATTCATTGGCTTTCATTGATTGCAGTTTTATCAAACTCCCAAAATATTAACATGGTTTTATAGAAGAAAATAATGCGTTTAAGTTATAATAGTCATTTTAAATTTTAAATTGTAATATAATCTATATATCTTTAGTTTTTAGTTTTAATATAGTTTATATAATATTAGGTTATAGTTTTGTCAAAATAATACATAATATTGTCTTATATTTTAATATTAAATTTAAGATCAATAATTTGTTTATTTTAATATTTTAAATGCCTCATTTCTTCTTAATCACCATTTATTACCTCTTCAAAATATGTAGTGAGTTCTTTTCTTTTATTTAACCATGTTTTGAAAAGATTTATTTTATTTAAAATTAATAAGCTTATATATATATATATATATATATATATATATATATATATATATATATATATATATATATATATATATATATATATATATATATATCTATATCTATATCTATATCTATATATATATATATATGATACCAATCAATGATTATGTAATTTTTTAATAATTTTTTTTGTAAAAATTAAAACAATGTAATTCCCTCGTGCTCTTTCATTTAAGCACTGAATTCATTTTCAAAATGAGTATGTTATACCATCATATTTTTTTCTTTAAAATTACCTCAAGCACAAATATTTCATTTTATATTAATATCACACATCGGTAAAATAGCCCCAAGGGTTAGCTCAAGCGGTAGTGAGCCAATACGTGGTCCTCTCCGTTGAGGGAGGTCACGGGTTCGATTCTTGAGTCCTTTGGGGTTAGGCGCCGAAAGTCCGCCGAATGGTTTACCGCACGTACCATCCAGAAATTCTGGGGAAGTACGCCTGGGTTTCCCGTGAGCTTTCCCCTCGTGAAAAAATCACACATCGGTAAATATGGTTGTAGATGTATTTTATATATTCCTGCCCAACTATATCAATCAAATTGGTAAATGTGATTGTGCTAGTTTTCTATTATTAATATAAATAAAGAGTTGCAGCATTTCTAGATAGATTTTGTGTTCATATTGCTTGTTGAAAGCCTTTTACTTAGAACACTAGAATGTGCTAAATTTAATGAAATTTTTGATATTTGGGATATTAAAAGTATGCCCTAGACTGGACCGAGCCCAAAATACCAAAATCCATTCCAAAAAACAAAACAAAAAACCCCTCAAGAGAAGGGTAGAGAGCAATGAGCAAAATGAAAGGACATCAACACCGAAAACACATACCATGTCCCAGGTTTTTCTACATAACTTGCATCCTCCTGGTCCACTCGATCTTTGTCGATAAGCATCATTCTCATATACCCCATCAATTGCAACCTTTCACAACACATGCACAGGCTCTTCTAGATAGGTTCTCCATAACCTCCAAAAACATGTTTACCCAAAACCCTTCTCAACCATATGGAATTAGAGCTTACTTCCTTAGCTGCCTTCTCTGATCTAAACAGGACATAATCATCGCTACACATTGTGCCATGCTCTCTTCAATTAGTCTTCACTAAACTTAGGAACTTCTTTGATGAGGGCATCCTCATAGTCTTTGCAACAGAACCCATACTCGTGTTGCCTCCATCGCCATCGTTCCACTAATATTACCTGCTTCTTAACGCACACTCCAATCTATAATTTCGGGCCTCCGCCTACTTAGCCAACTTCGCCATGTATACATACTCCTATAATGATTCCACCATTTGTATACAAGTATTAAAAACCCAATTTCACTCTGGATCTTCAAAAAAATGACCACTTCCAGCTTTAGTTTTGTACCACAGCCACAACATACACTAGTTATCTTGCCCAACTTGCAGAGCGACTTCAACTCTGCTACTCCAGCCCTAGTGCTTCTTTCATACAAATGCTTCTTTCATACAAATGCTTCTTTCATACACATGTGATATGCTCCTGAACCTCATTTAACTAAAAGAGCCAATTTAATTATCATCACAATGTGGGCACATTTCTTCCCACAGACTCAAACATGAACACACCCTTTTATACAAGACGAAAACTTCCAATTAGAATGTTGTCCAACAAATAAGAACAATGCTTTCAATTATCTCCATTATCTTTTGTTGTCATCTAGCAAACCTGGTAAAACACAATATGGGCCTTAGGCTCGAACCCTTTGGAAATTACGCCATATTTTTCGGTGGTTGTAGACGTAATGTGCATGTTCTGGATGTCTCAATCATGTGTTACAACTTTCAACTGGATTTTCTCCACACAAAAATCCACACTATTCTCTATGCAGTGGAACTTCCCACACAAGTTGACCACCAAACAACTTTGTCTTAACTTTTTATTCACGAAGTATTTGTGCTTTGTCCTCAACAACCCACTTCTTTGCGCACAACACGCTCAGCCAATGTGTTGGAAATTACTCCCAACCACCACCTTGAATAAACTGGCAGTAGCCATACTTGAGTTAAATTTTTTTGCAGAGAAGGTCCACAAGACCAAATTCGCAAGCTTACATACTTCACACAATTTCCGTAATATTTAGAAAATTTTGTCTGGCCATCGACCATGTATTAAATCATTTCCCATCGTATCACCTACCTTCTTGACTGCACTTTGCATTTCACAAACCTTAGCCTTTCCTCTTAATGCATTGCCGAATCCTACAAACTTTGCGATGCAATATGGTGGGACCCCTTTTAATAAATATTCCATACAAACCTTTGTTTTCACCGTTTTACCTTATCCTTTCCGCTTCACATTGTCAACCTCTTAGCGAGTCACACATCGCGCCTCACAAACTTTAGTTCTTACCTTTCTTGCTCCATCTCAAACCTTGCGATGGTGTGATGCGATAACTCCATCGCACATCAAAATTAGTGATCGTTTTGTTTAAATTTAAAACATCATAGTTGTTTGTTGAAAGTTGCGATGTGATATCTCCATCATATATCGCAATCACAAGCTCAGGAGGATAAGCGCCTAGGTAAATGTTGAAACCGCCGAAATACGTTGTGCAAAATGGGCGCGCATGTGATATGTTTAAAAGCTGGCACTTGAAGGTTTTCAAGTCCGGGCATACAAGTTATGTGTGTTGTTTAATGAAGAAATCCAAACACGGCAGAAGAACGATTTTGTGGTTACCTGTCCGTTCAAGCATTGAATTGGCATTAAATTTTCAAGCTACGACATTTTGTATTTAAAAATGATGTATTTCATATGAATCAAAAGTAGAATAAGAAAAGTTTATTCTCTCATATTTTTTCTTAGTGTGTGTCTCTGTAAATGATTTTTGCGTTTCTACATAACTGTGTAAACAATCTATTGAGGAAAAATAAACTCCCCTACTTCTCGATTTTCAAACATGGTATCAGATCGGGTTTAGACTCTCAGTAAAAGAAAGTGTTTTTACTAAAGAGCTGAAAGTTTGTTTTGAGAAGCGAATTCTCTAGCAGTGAGAAAGTTTTTTTTTACATAGTGAAAATGGTAGCAGCAAGCACAAGCTTGAATAATCCACAAATACCACAGTTTAATGGAAAAAATTATGACTATTGGGCTATTACAATGAAAACCCTATTCTCCTCACAAGATATTTGGGAACTGGTGGAGAATGGTTTGCAAGAACCAGAAGATGCAGCAACATAAAATCCTTTGACACGAGTAGAAAGATATTTATTGAGGGACAATAAGAAGGAGGAATCCAAAGCCCTCTAATATATTTTCTAGGTAGTGCATGAAAGTATTTTCCCAAGGGTTGCAGTACCAAATAAGTCCAATCAAGCATGGGATACCCTCTAGACAACCTATAAAGGCATGGAAAAGGTGAAGACAACAAAACTACAAATGTTGAGAAGAGATTTTGAAACATTATGTATTAAAGAGTCTAAGAATATAGACTCATTCTTTACACATGTGATTGGGTTGGTTACCCAAATCAGGTCTCATGGTGAGACACTTGAGGAAAGGAGAATAGTTGAGAAAGTTTTAAGAATTCTGCCATCAAGGTTTGATGCCATAGTTGTGACCATAGAAGAGACAAAGGATCTCTCACAGTTTTCAGTGGATGAGCTTCATGCATCACTGATGTCTTATGAGGACAGACTGAATATAGCAACAAGCTTCTCATTGGAGCATGCATTCAAGACACAAGTTTCTTTTGGTCAAGGTAGAGGTCAAGGAAGACCAAACTACAAAGGAAGAGGAAGAAGCCCACACAAAGGTGGAAGTTGCAGCCCTTCAAGCTCAAGTGGAAGGGGTAGCAATCAAAATCTAGGTCAAGTCTCAAGCGAGAATCAAGCACAAGGTCAGAGGTATGATAAATCTCAAGTTCAATGTCATTATTGTAAGAAGTATGGTCATTATGAAAATGAATGTAGAAAGAATCAATATGACATGGGTAGCAAACTAAGTGTAAATTTCACAAAGGAAGACTAAAACCATGATAGTTTGTTTTTAGCTTGTAATGTATCACAAGAAAAGCAAGGAGATGCATGGTTCTTAGATTCAGGGTGTAGAAACTACATGACTAGAAACATAGCAATGTTTTCCAATCTAGATGAAAGTGTAAAATATGAAGTGACATTGGGGATTGATAGCAAGGTCTCTATCATGGGAAAAGGAAGAGTAGACATACTAACAAATAAGGGAGAGAAAAATTTCATGCCATAAGTTTATTTTTTCACTGGTTTGAATCATAACCGCCTAAGCATTGGACAACTCATACAAATGGGCTACAATGTATTTTTGAAAGATGATGTGTGCACAAACCTGGATAAGCCTCCAAGAAAACAACTCATTGCAAAAGTTCATATGACAAACAATAGAATGTTTCCTCTTAAGATAATATCAGAATTGGATGAAGATGGTGTTATAATAGTTGTCACACAAGAAAACTTTCAAGAAGAAGTCAAAGATGAGAATTGGTTATGGCATTTGAGGTTTGGTCATCTCAACTTCAAAGTTTTGAATATGTTGCATAGGAAAGGTATGGTGAAAGGATTTCCACTCATAGAAAAAGCAGACAACCTATGTGAAGGTTGCATATTTGGAAAACAACACCGAGAATCATTTCCAACAGGAAAGTCAATAAGGGCAAAATAACCTTTGGATATTTTCCACTCAGGTTTATGTGGACTAATGCAAACACCATCATTTGGTGGTAGCTACTATATTTTGACATTCATATATGACTACACAAGGAAGACACGGGTCTATTTTATAAAATAGAAAAGTGAAGTGTTTTACTGCTTCTAGCACTACAAAGCTCTTGTTGAGAAGCAAAGTGGACACTACATAAAAGTGTTGAGGACTGATAGAGGTGGCGAATATATCTCAAATGACTTCCTACGTTTTTGCAGGGAGCATGGAATTCACAAGCAGTTTACAACAATGTATACACCTCATCAAAATGGTGTCGCGGAAAGAAAGAATAGGACCATCATGGAAATGGCAAGGAGTATGTTGAAGGAAAAGCATTTGCAAAATGATTATTGGGTTGAATTTGTCACTTGTGCAGCATATATTATCAATAGGTGTCCAACCAAAAGTGTCATGAATAGAGTTCCTGAAGAAGCATGGAGTGGAAGAAAGCAATTTGTCACTCACATGAGATTGTTCAGATGTGTGGCATATGCACATGTCCCAGACGAGTTAAGGAAGAATTTGGACAACAAGGGGGAGAAATGTATATTTTTTGGATACAGTGATGAATCTAAGGCATACAGGCTCTACAATCCATTAACCAAGAAGGTAATAATCACAGAGATGTTTAGTTCATAGAAAAGGAAGCATGGGATGCAAGTTTAGAGAAGACAGTAAATGTGAAGACATGTATATCACATGAAGACAAAGAGGAATTGAATGCAACAAGTAATTCCTCAACACTGGCTCCTCCTCCACCTACACAAGCTCAACAAAGCATACCGAAAGCAAGTAATAAAACAACATTACACAATCAAGTAAGTGCTTATCCAAGCACACCATAAATATCCACAACTCCATCTACTTCAAGCTCAACACCAAGCTCATCTTTTGAAAGTATAAGAACACCAAAATTCAGAGATTTAAGTGAAATTTATGAGCAAGAAGAAGTTGATAATAGTGTTAGTTTGAACTCTTTATTTGCATTATTTTGTCATGTAAATGACCTAATACACTTTGAATATGTAGTCAAAGAATAGAAATGGGTTGAGGCAATGACTGAAGAAATAGGAGAAATAGAAAGGACTGACACATGGGAGTTAGTGGACCTTCCGCAAGGAAAAGAAGTCATTGGAGTGAAATGGGTCTGTAAGACCAAGAGAAACATTGAAGGAAAGATAGAAAGGCATAAAGAAAGGCTAGTTGTCAAAGGCTACAAGCACTAGCATGGAAGATACTATGAGGAAACCTTTGAACCATTCGCAAGGATGGAGACAGTGCATACAGTGTTGTCAATAGCAGCACAACAAAAATGGAAAGTGTATCAAATGGACGTGAAGTCAAAAATTCTGAATGGAGTGTTGAAAGAGGAGGTGATGTTGAACAACCTCCTAGCTATGAGGCAGAAGGCCAAGAACACAAGGTGTGTAAGTTGCGGAAAGCTCTTTATGGGTTGAAGCAAGCACTGCGTGCATGGTATAGCAGGATAGATGCTTACCTAATGGATAATGGGTTCGACAAATTTGATGGTGAACCTACTCTCTACATTAAAGAAAATGATGGTAAAATTCTTATTGTTGTTTTGTATGAAGATGATTTGATTTTTACAGGTAGTGATGATTCTCTCATCACTAATTTCAAAGCAGTCATGAAAAGTGAGTTTGAAATGACTGACTTGGGATTGTTAAGATATTTTTTGGGCATAGAAGTGAAGCAAAAAGAAAATGGAATTTTTATCCCTCAAGCAAAATGTGTTGCAAAATTTTTAGAAAGGTCCAATATGAAGAACAACAAGCCAACACCAACTCCAACAGTCATGGGATTGAAATTGAGCAAGGAAAATTGCAGCAACAATGTCAATCCAACATTATATAAAAGCATGGTGGGCAGCCTAATGTACTTGACTGCAACTAGGCCTGATATAATGTATGCAGTTAGTTTGGTGTCAAGGTTCATGGAGACACCCAAGGAGACACATTGGCAAGAAACCAAAATAATTTTAAAGTATGTCAATGGGACGAAGGAGTATGGTATTCTATACTCCGAAACTGATTATTTTAGGCTGATTGGTTACACTGACAGTGATTGGGCTAGAAGAGTTGATGACAGAAAGAGCACATCAAGATATGTTTTTAATTTGGGTTCGGGAGCCATTTCATGGGTTTCCAAGAAGCAGCCAATAGTTTCATTGTCAACAACAAAAGTTGAGTATGTTGCCGCAACAGTAGTAGCATGTCAAGCAGTTTGGATGAGATGGATGTTGCGGGATTTATGTCATGAACAAGACGAAGCAACCATAATTTTCTGTGATAACAGTTCAGTAATTGCACTATCAAAGAATTTTGTTTTACACAAGAGGACAAAGCACATTGATGCTAAATATCATTTCATAAGAGAATTAGTTAACAATGGTGAGATTGTGTTACAACATTGCAGGTCAGAGGAAAAGTTTGCAGAAATCTTCACAAAGTCATTGGCACAGAAATTTTTTTTATATCTTAGATAATGTTTGGGAATGGTCAATGGTGACAGTTGTGATTAAGGGGGTGCGTTGGAAATTACTCCCCACCACTGCCTTGAATAAACTGGCAGCAACCATACTTGAGTTAAATGTTTTTGTAGGGAAGGACAAGACCAAATCTGCAAGCTTACATACTTCACACAATTTCCATAATATTCATAAAATTGTGTCCAGCCATCTACCATGTATTAAATCATTTCCCGCCATATCACCTACCTTCTTGACCGCACTGCACATTTCACAAACCTTATCCTTTCCTCTTAACGCATTGTCAAATCCTACAAACTTTGTGATGCAATATGGTGGGACCCCTTTTAATATATATTCCATACAAACATTTGTTTTCCCCATTTTACTTTACCCTTGCCACTTCTCATTGTAAACTACTTAGCGTGTCGCACATTGCGCTTCACAATATTTAGTTCTTACCTTTCTTGCTCCATCTCAAACCTTTCCATGGTGTGATGCGATATCGCCATTGCACAGTGCAATCGGCGATCATTTTGTTTAAAGTTAACACATCGTAGTTGGCCCCATGGTGAGGAGAAGTTGGATCTATTTATGTGCCACCTTAATTCCCAATTAGACTCCATCAAGTTCACAATGGAAGTTGAGGTGGACGGATGCCTTCCTTTCCTTGACATTCTCCTCTCTAGAAATGATGATGGTTCCATTTCACACCAAGCTTTTCTCAAGAAAACTCCCACGGAACAATATATTAATGCTAGTTCTCATCATTTTCTTTCCCAGAAGTTTTAGGTTCTTAGCACCCTTCCTACCCGTGCTCTATGAATCTCTGATAAAATCCCCTGGACTCGGAAAAATTCCATCTACTTGATGTCTTTGAAATTAATGGTTATAGTAGATCTCAAGGCCTCAAGACCTTTCAAAAATCCTGATCAGGGGTTCAAATTTAAGCCAAAAAATAAAAGTTCTCATAATCATATGGATCCTGAACGACCACGAAGTGCTCGCCCCCTTGAATCCAACGCACTACTTGTCATCAAAAACTGACTCCGTATGTGAAAGTTAGAGCTTGTTGTCCATTTTCTCACACAGGTAAATTAAAAAAAAAAATGACAGTCAACTACCTAGTCAATAGTCCATATTGCTAACGTGGTAGTTGACTGTATAGGGTCACATTTTGGTCAATTTTACTTTTTCTCTGATCTAATGAGGAGCTGACAAGTGTTATCTGGTGGTTGGTTGAAATTTTGGTTCATTGTCAGCATTTTATTGGAGGTTGAATGACCAACCAGGTGAGCACAAGTGGTGCAGCCTGGGGCCGCCACGTGCCCCCCTGTTGGATTATACAATTGTGCAAAATTTATATATTAGAGGTCGAGCAGAGGTCAGGTTCGACCCAGCGACCTCCCTCACACTATGCACACACAATACCGTCTCACCTACTGGAAGTCCTTACAATACATATTCGTTGGTTTATAATTATATTAATACAATTGCAATGGCGGGGGTAAGTGGGGGCCAGCCCCAAAGGACTAGCCCCCAATCCACGGGACCACTAGCCATGACCACTAGCGGGAGCAAGCCTTATTGCGGATGATTAAATATTTAAACCATGATTATTAACCCATAATCATATTTATTAGTGCTAATCCATAACATTAATGCATATTCGAATAAGTGTGGAGTTAGCATGTTAAGCGTGCTTAATTAGGGCGTTAAATCCACTTGAAAGTTAATTGCGCACTAATTGGCAGACCTCCAAATTCTATGAAAGTTCTATTTTAACCCCAGTTAAATCCAGTCTGCCAAATTTAGCGGAGGTTTCCTAGGAGACACTAGAAGAAGTCATAACTTGGGCAATTTTCGACCAAATTGAGCACAGGAAGAGGTTAGATAGCCATTTTCAAGCATTCCTGACTCATTAGTGCAGTTGTTAGAGGTAGAGGAGCTCTTATGGAAGTGATTTTCCATATTTAAGATTAAAGATGCCTAGGGCCACTAGAAGAGGAGGCCATGTCTACTTCACCTTAAGACCAATTGAAGAGCTATAAGAGGTTACTTAGGGGTTTTGGATGTTGTGAATCCATTAGTAACCTCTTTTTACTGCTTTTATCACATATTTAGGGTCATATTGCAAGTTTTAAAAGTAAGGTGTATGGATCAATCAGATGTTTGAAGCAGTTTTGGAAGCGGCTGAGCATGGAGGAGACCTTGTAGGGGTTTTTCTAATTCTAGAAAACTTTTTGTAGCAACTGTGACTGGCATGGGTCAGCTCTGGCTCATGAATCTTTTTATTGTATTCTTTAGTGTGGAATTTAAGGGTGTATGTGAGGGGCTTCTACCTATCACCGGTGAAAGAATGTCTTCTATGTAGGAGATATGTTGTGTTGTTGTTATTGTGAGAGTTGTTTGTAGAAAAAAATTACCTTGAAGGGGTAATAACCACATATTATTGGCAGCAAATTGATATGTACTTTTGAAACCAAATACAAGAGTGGTCTAGTCATGGTGACAGGAAAGGAGATGTAGCCCAAGATGGGTGAACTCCTTCATCATTGCCTTTTGTATTATGGTTTGATGCATATTTCTATTGAAGTGTTTGACATTTCAAGCTTTACAATTTTTTCATGGAATTACACTCTTGAAATACACTTAAAAGAAACCATTGAAGTAATATGTTTTTCAACTCAAATATATGCACATAAGAAGAGTCATAATGGTAAAACATATTTATAGTATCATATCATCCAACATTTTTACATTGCAAGGCCATGACCAACGACA